>JAFIRS010001080.1:0-444053 GCA_018342105.1 Gonioctena quinquepunctata
TTTGTGAATATCTTACGAAAAGAGTACTTTTAAAATATAATTCAGCACTTCTTCTATCGTTCTCGTATGGGGTATTCATGTAGGAAAGAGAAATATTTTCAGTTCAATATTGAATAGAAATATTTTTCTGTGAATTGAAAAATCTGCGATAATAAAGTTTTTTGTTGTTGTGAATATCTTACAGAAAAAGAGTACTTTTCCGTCTAAAGCCACGCTGGACATTGAACTACATCTGATAGATATTTTGAAAGAATCCCAATTCGAAAGAAAATTCTGAAAGTTGAAATTTTATTTCCCATTTCAATCCTAATCAAGAACTCATATCGATGAATGAGACAAAAAAAATATTCCTCAGAAGGAGCACTCACCAGAAAGAATTTGTAATAGTGATGCAGAACTGACATCGCATTTACTAGGTCTTCAATATACTTTTTTCGAAGAAAATCTATTTCAGGCTTTCACGATCATCAGGAATAGCGAAAGAATTGGAAAATACATTCTCTGAAAGCAATCTCACTTTGCAAAGATGGAAAAAATTTAAAATATTATTTTTGGGGAAACACTTGAAAATCAGTATTTTTTGTATGTCATCCTTGACTGGAACGAGCATATCGAACTCCAAGTTCGGAGAGCCCCAGTTACGTTCCGGGCATGCAGAAGAACATTTGGCAGTATGTGGGGACTTACCCCCAAGACTCTATACTGAATCTACACATTCTCGATTATGGAATAAAAAAGTGAAGGATTATCCACTTTTCAAGATACCGAGGGACAATTCTTCACCTGTCATACGATTCAGTAAAAGGCCGCAGTCAGTCATTCCGTAAGGGCAGGACTGGGAGCAGATGAGACATCGCCTGATACACACCAATATGAACATCTGGTACACATATGGCTCCAAGATGGGTGAATCAGCCGGCGCCGGGATATACGGGCAATCTCCATGAGCTGAACTCTACAATGCCCAGGTAACGGTTGTTTCAGTATTTCAGGCAGGAAATTTTGCGATACTCCCCTGTGCAAGAGAAAATATCAACAGATACCACGGCCAGCAAATCACGATACGCACGGACAGCAAGCGGCGATCAAGGCCCACACATCATACACAGTCAGTTTGCTGCTGGTGTCGGAATGCATTGACGTTCGGCAAAGGCTATCCATTGCCAATAAGGCAAAGCTACTGTGGCTCCCTGGGGATACCGGTGTGCCCGGGAACGAATGGGCCTACTATTTTGCCAGACAAGGTGCTTAAAGTTCAACGATTTAACCAGAACTAATATTGAGAAATTCCAGATCATGTAGCGTCTCAACCATGGAGGAAATCCTAGAAGTAAAATTCCAGGAGGCATGAAGAGATGCTCCTGGCATGGGACAATCGAAACTACAAATCTACCAAGAGGGCCAAAACTCTGCTCACACTGAGCACAAAAAAAATCATGTGGCACCGCCATCCGAACAAGCACCTCAACATTATAAGTATGACGGATGATACTGAATGCAGGTGGTGCTTGGATGATGAGGAGTCAGCCACCCATATCATCAAAGAATGCCCAGCAGTGGCAGCAATACAGAAAGCGCACTTCGGGAGTATCGCTCCGAAGCCGCAGAGTATGAGAAAGATATCGGTTAGGAGGCTTGCTTCCTTCGCTCGCGAAATAGAATAGCTTCAAAGCTGAATTGATTTCTAACAGCGGTGGGTGCATGACGGGCCCGGAAGAGAGGCATCAATGCTAGTGGTTATGTCCGCCGACATATTCTCATTCTATCTATCAGTCAGTAGTTTTTTACATATAACCTGTCATGGAGTATGATAGATTGATTCGTATAAAAAAATGAACCAGGTGTTCATAAAATCAGATGTGAGATCACCTGTGACTCAAAGATGAACTTCAGTCACTATCTTCCATCGTTCAAAACCTCTTGTGGAGTGTTTATGTTGAAGAAGGAAACATTCTCAATCGAATAGTGAATGGAAAAAAAAATCTGTGAATTGGGGAATCCACGATAAAAATGGTTTTTTGTCGGGAATATATAAAAAAAAACACCCAATTCCATGCTGGACATTGAACTACATCTGATAGATATTTTTGAAAGAGTCCCAACTATCCATTAGATAAGAAAAACAATCTGAGAGTAAAAATTTCATTTTCTATTCCAGTCATAATTGAGAACTCAAATGAATGAATGAGACAGAGGAAGAGGTTTTCTGAGGAGAAGCACTCACCAGAAATCATTTATAACAGTGATTCAGGACTGACATCGCATTTACTGAGTATTTAATACAGTTTTGTCGACAAAAATCGATTTCACACTTTCACAATCATCAGGAAAACCGAATGATCTGAAAGACATATTTTCTAGAAGCAGTCTCACCTTGCAAGGATGGAAAAATGTTTGAATTGATTATTTCGGAGTGACACTTGGAAACCACTGTTTTTTTCACATATAACCTGTCATGGGGTATGATATTTTGATCCGTTGGAAAATATGAACGGGTTCATTGAGTCAGGTGTGAAATCATCTGCGACTCGGGTATACACTTCAGTCACTATCTTCCATCGTTCAAAATAACCTCTTGTGGGGTATTCACGTTGTGAAGGAAATAATTCCCAATTGCATATTGAACAGAAATCATTTTCTGTGAATTGAAGAATAAACGATAAAAATAAAAATGAAGCTATTTTCGTGATTATCTAACAGGACGCAACTACTTCGCCCGCTAAAGCCACGCTGTACATTGAACTACATCTAATAGATGTTTTGGAAGGACCCTATCCCGAAAGATAATATCTAATAACTATCAGATGTAGTTCAATATCCAGCGTGGCTTTAGTCGAGAAGGTAGTTAACTTTTATCGTGGAGTTTTCAATTCATAGAAAAATAATTCTATTCAATATTCAATTGAGAATGTTTCCGATGGTCCACACCAGAAAACTTTGAAATGACTGAGATTCTTCAATATATTTCAACGAAACAAGGTTTGCTGGACAATTTTGCGAATAAAAGTATGTGTGTGACAAAAATGCACGACATCCAATCTGGCACGTCCAACATTATTTGGAAAGAATAAATATCAATGACAATAGAAATAATGGGTTGAATCTCCACTTCGAATTTAAATGATGCAAACACTAACAATAACCTAACAAAAATCAAATCGAATATATCAGTCGCAATCACATTTTCGGAGTCTGCGAAAACATCCCCTGTCTACTTGAAATAATATTTCCGGATCGTTTAGTATGACTTCACAGTATGATACTAGCCATCTTGTGTGAATCAGTAGCGTTAACGAGGCTTTTGAGATGCCTTCATAGAAAAAAAATCAATGGATTCAAATCCGGAGATCGCGCTTACCCACAAACTTCTTCTACTAGTTTTTCCTGTTTTCGCACAATCAAACCAAAATGAGGAGTGCCATCATGCATTAACCACATATTTTTTCGAATTGGCAATTCATCATGTTTCAAAAGTCCATTCGAATATTTCTGAATGAACTCCAAATGAATTTCTCTATTCAATCGGTCATATAGAACGAATGGTCCTATGAGATGGTTTACTATGATACCAGTCCAACATTTTTGTTGAATTTCTGTTGGTTTTTAGTTTGCCATATACCAATGAAATTTCCTCCGGGCCACATGTAGAGAGTGTGAGAGTAGATAACTTTATCTCTACTGAAACCTTCTTTATCAGTGGATAAAATTCGTTCAATAGAAGTCGTATCCTCTCCTTGTTCACCCATGAACCAACTGGCATATTTCAGTTGTGCTGAAAAATCTTGGGGGCTCATGGCATGTACTTTCTGGATGATAAATGTATGGGTGGAGTAGTTGTTCTCCAATGATTCTGTGAATACTGGATTTGGATGTATGGAATTCTTCTGATAGATTTCTAATGATCATGGAAGTATCATCAGCGATGGCATCCAGAATATTTTTCTCTCTTCAACGGTACGTTCAGTCCTAGGAGGGCCCCTTTCGCTTCGTTGCGGCAGAAATGTACCTATAATATCGAATTATATATATATATATATATATATATATATTGTTATGATAGGAAATGTTTATCAGATAATGAAACTGATAATTCATGATTATTATTATTAGGTATTTATGTCATCGTGGTTCATGCTATGTTTGTTTTACAATTTTTCTATCCTTTTTTCTGTTCTGAAATCTTGTACCATGTTCTAGTCAACGCATATGTCTCAAAAAGTCAGAACTGAAGTATTCCTATTGTCATGAGTATGTTACCAACAATACATTCAATTTGCACAACCAATAAAAATAATATAGAAATCAAAATTCATAAAAAACTTTGGATATCAAGTAGACGAAATGGTATTCGAATTGGAACTTCCTGTATGGTAAATCATTTCAGAAAAAAACCCAACAGCGAGATGTCAAAAATAATTTGGAGGAATTAGTAAAATATAAAAAAAATTAGAACAGGAAAGTGCCAAATATGAATTTTAACAAATTTTTTTACATATAATATAAGATCTAGAATTATATATTGTTAATAAAATCATCAGAATATTTAAATAACAAAAAATTATACAGAAAGTGGAAAAAAACTTTAAATTCGTAAAAATAAACAAAAAGTGTAGGTTGCCAAGAGAAAAAGATAACAAGCTTGGAAAGTGAAAAATGATGTAAGAAACGAAACCATGTACCACTTTTGAAGAATAATTTATCATGAAACTCAAGAGGAAAACAAGCGAAACTATCTTTGAACGTTATAAAACAGATAATAATGGGAAAATGAATCACTTTTCCAGATATCAAGACCATCTTCACAGCAGAACACCAAAAAGAAAGAATAGCAGGTATTTTGAAAACCAGAACTGAATGAAGTGAACATATCAGGACCAGACACTCATTTTGGTTATTTGGATCACTTGTGTCCATGCATTTGAACATTTATTGGTTTTATCTATGCTCATAGACTGAACATAACCTTGACACATTATATTCACAAAGTATTATATCACAAATAAGTAAGTTTTACTAGTTCACATCACTGTTCCGATTTGATAAGTTAGTTAACGCAGAATAAGTCAACTTGAGGACTCATTTCAATAGAAGAATAACTATTTGACGATTGTTCTGAATTCAATTTCATTTATTCAGTAAATCTTTCCACAAAATAGCACTTCCAACTTCAAGCAGCGCAACGAGTTGGCATAACAGAAAAGCTACTTCGAGAACGGAGATGAGTCATACTCCATGGCGTACCGACTGATCTGGGATAACATGAAAAAGTGTAAGAACAACATAGCCGGAGTTCCATTACTGTTATGATAGGTGATAAATAAAATAAAAACAATTAAACAAATTTATCATGACAAATATTTTATTATGATGACTAGTTATTGAATATTGAAAATAAATAAATAACAATTATTATAATAATTAGTACCATCATAATAATATATACATACAGAGTATGCTGGGACTTCCTCTTTTTCTCTCGGTATTCTATAGATGGGCTTGAAATATCACCAGAACTTTATATGACTTTTTATCTTAAAATCCTTCGTTACTATATAACGTGCCCTCGAAGGTACACAATAGGAAACTTTTTTTTAACTTTCCAAGTAAATATTGAAAACTCACCAAATTCTGGTGATTGACGAAACAAATGAATTTATACGATGGGGTTCCATGCATGAGTCATTTGATTTGCTACAAAGTCAGGAACGGACTGCCTCGATGGTCCACACTACAAAAACATTGGAATGACTGAGATATATATATATATATATATATATATATATATATATATATGATGAATATATTTTTATATATATATATATATATATACAAGGTATCCTGGGACTTCCTGTTTTTCTCGCGGGATTCAATAGATGGGCTCAAAATATCACCAGAACTTAAATAACTTTTTTTCTTAAATCCTCAAAAAATATATATATATATATATATATATATATATATATATATATATATATATATGAATACATATATGTTGAAAAGAGAAACATTCTCAATCGAATATTGAATGGAAATATATTTTTGTGAATTAAAAAATCCACGATAAAAATTAAGTCATTTTTTGTAATATCTAACAGAAAACAACTACTTCCTTGGCTAAAGCCACGCTTGACATCTATCTTAATCTGATAGATATTGATTTCACATCTGATTTTCTGAAAATCATATTTTCTAACAAATCCATATGTATGTGTTCATCTTTCTGTGTTTATTTGACATTATTTTTTTTTCTGAATTCAATCTTCATATGTAACTGCATTTGTTGTCATGGATGAATGTGTGATGGATCGTGTGGTTCATTGAAGTAATAAGTGTCTGATAATTGGATGGAAATGTCAGTATTTCATCTAATCCATTTTGAGGTAATTCTACCCATTGTGCCATCCTGAGTTAGTTCCCTCCGAATTCAGTATAGAAATGTTCTCGACATCGAGAAAATATACTGAAAATATAAATACTTTCCTAAGATACAATTGCGACTTTTTCTCCTTCTTCAACTATCAAATCCACTTGTATTTTTCGGCGAGTGGTGAAGGAATTCGATAGATTATAATAGAAAAACTCAACGGAAAAGCTCAGCAAAGCACCCATTTATCGATTGAAGTTCTGCAGAAGTTAAAAGCCTTTTTGCGTTATTTCTAGAGAACGTCTCGGAGAAAAATTCAACTCTTACTGTTTAGAGCACGGATTCTACAAATTTCTCTTTCTCATGTTTCCCTTCCGCTATATTGTTGGGCTCTTGTCCTGGGAAAACATAAAACATTCGGAGAATGGTTGATCCTATCTCGACATTAATAGAAAAAGAACACAGTTGTTTATTATAAAATGAGGACTGGTTAAGTTTTTTCATTACATAATGGCGTGTGTTATTCACCGAAAATAAGATTTATTTATTATATGATTATTTGATATCTCTAAGGAATGTACTCGTTGAAAATATCTTGTGGTTCAGTGGTCGCCTTCGAATGGGATATTTTCACTCATCACGCGATAAGAAATATATATATGCTGAGGGTGAGTGATGTGTTTCGAATGTTTTTTCCATCATACCCTCTTCCCAATGAGATTTTCTGTGGAAAATTCTGAAAAAACATTGCGAAACTGAATTCCAAGGTTTTTTCAAAAATCAACAATTTTCATAATTTTCAGATATCCATAATACAAAAGACTAAGACTCAAAGGTTCTCTATGTGTCAAAAAAAAGTACTTGACCTGAATGTATTCTTCTTCAGTTGGAAGGTAGTGTTGGACTCCCTGTCTCAGATGTACCCAATAAAACCTCCACTCCATCGGCTCGTATGGTCGTGCCTCCGATGACACTTGAACCATTTTGCCCATTATATTTCACCTGAAACGATTGGTTCCACCGCACGACGTGGTTCGTTCACCCCATACCACGTAAAGATGAGGTTGAACTTCAAGAGGCGTACCCATAGTTTGTGAATATAAGTCATAATTTTCAATCGTAATCCTACTCAATTCAAAAGTAATACAAATCAATCTTTTCAATTCAGAAAATTTCTCCATCGACATATGCTGATGCTGACTCAGTAGATACGGGCAAATAACATCACTGGGATGTATAACGATTCGACGAAAAATGGTCAATGCGAATGCGTAAGTTTTTCGAAAAGCACGCTGAGCTCTTGTCGTGGAAGAGACAAACAAATTTCATCTCTTGATTTGGATTTTCGGTCAAGAGTGAAGTTGTCGAAGTGAATTTTTTTCTGGTGGGTCTTAACTCCAATATCCAATGGGAACTTCATAGCTAATTATTGGTTCGGTATGTCTTTTCATCTTTTATTGAATTAGTTATTGATTAAAATATTTTTCGCTCACCTACGTTCATGATCGTGGAATAAGCTTAATCATACTGCATGTGGTTAGAGGTGAGGAATATTAATTATCGTTGCTCATCGATTAATTTTTTAAATCAATATCTATCAACGTAATTTTGATAAATATTTTTGGATAATTCCATACTTTTTCGTGCCCGTAATTTGAGGTAAGATTTTCGGACGTTCATTCATCAATGAAGTTACCAGTCCTAATCGACTTTTCCATATATCACAGATTCTCATTTGATTTATATAAATTCCATTTTGAATTCTCATTTGATTCATATAATTTTTAATTTTTTCTAGGAATTTCACCAACGTTAATTTTTTCAAGTATTTTCTGTACTCGGGTTAGTGCGTATGCTCGAAAGGTTTTTTTAGAACGCTAGTTTGATCTTGATTCAGACGAGAGATTCAACGTTTATTCAAATTTCAGATACCAGATAATTGGTAAATTTCAGTGAGGTATCTTCTACCTACTCTGATGTGAGTGTATGACTATTATCAGGATGTGTATGATTATCAACAGGAGTTTTGCAAATACTGTATGTAGACTATTCTTTGACATCCAGACACTACTTTTCCAAAACAATTCCTCAGTTAAGCACTTATTTCTAATGATATATGATCCTTTTGAGGGTATTTTTTAGTTTTCGGAATGAAACCTGAGAGAGTCATTCTCTGGCTTTACTTGTCACACAGTACTCAATCTTATAGTATATTTCGCTTCAGTATTCCTCAAGCATAGCATATTGATTCAATATTTATAATTTTGTTTCCTTTAATTCTACTCAATCAATAACTATGAATGGAAGTCTCATCTTGAAGGTCTACCAGAGGTCAATTCATTTTCGGTTCACTCCTCTCCCGTACCGAAGAGGTTTAGGTCATATAATTGTTCAAAAGGGTCTTGTCACTCTCTATATATCTCATCTTCACGCAAAAGATATATCGTATCTGTCTTCAGTTGGAAGAATCATCTATATGTTATTCGGAAATTGACCTGATATTTGGGACCTTTATATGTTTGCTTGAAAAACAAATTTAAAATTGCTTCCCCATGGGTTGGTCTGGAATGACCCAAACAAACCTGAGATTGCCAGAGGAACTGATAACGTTCTGTAGAGATATGGATAAAGGGAATACCGAATAGATTCAAAAGAGAATTGTGTTTTCTCCTGATGAAGGTGATTGCGGTCCAGTAGAGAAAAAACTAAAAACACGTGGAAAATTTTAAATATGGAAATTTACTGGTAGTACTTTCAGAATTTTATTCGAAATTCCTGAAAATGAAGATTATAACAGTTAATCCAATAATCCAATGAATACTTCTTGTACGCAAAAGATTCTGATGATGAAATAAAGAGAACTGGAACCAGGGCAGAGTTAAATGATCCCTTTAATAAACATAATTTTCACGAGCTTTCATTTAATATGCTTCGTTTGTATGTCATTCTGTCATTCTTTCCGGTTCCAAATTTGTAATCTATTTTTGGAGCAATTGCCGACATTCGATTGGCAGGTCATAGTTCCGGTGACAATGCATTATTAAATTTTTGTTAGATGAAAAAAATGGCGGCCCCAATAAGGCCGACGAGTTTTGTGATTATGGTACGATTCGAATCAAAATTTGTATGTGGGGGTTTTCGGTAACGGAAATTGTGATTTTTTTGTCAAATGTCAAGAATTCACGATGGCGGCTCCAAAATAGCGGACAAGTTTTGTGATTATGGTCCGATTCGATTCGGAATTGGTATGTTGGGGTTTTCGGGATCATAGATTATTGATTTTTTTCATTCATAAATTCAAGATGGCGGAGTAGTTTTCTGATTATGATCCGATTCTAATCAAAATTTGTGTGTGAGGGTTTTCGGAGTCGGACATTATTAAATTTTTGTCAACTTTTTTGAAATTGGAATGGAATGGAATTTCTGTTATAGGAAGAAAACAAAATGGCGCTCCAAAATGGCGGATGATTTTTGTAATTATGTCCCGATTTGATTCAAAATTGGTATGTCGAAGTTTTTGGGGTTGGATATTATGAATTAAGTCGAGGATTATTTGATTTTTAGTTGGAATTAATAAATTGAAGTTGTCAACTCCAAGATGGCGGATGAGTTAATCTTCAGATGGTCTTTTCATTGGAGGACTGAATGGCATAACTTACCTTAGAGGGAAAAAAGGGAAATTTTTCAAATTTTCAATTTAAATCGAAAATTTTTTTTTCCTAATAACAATGCTTCAACAAAAATGCATTATGCACTGGGAAGTGAAAAATAATTGCGCTACAAGCTTCTGAATCTATAACTCACGGAATAACCTACATCACATATCCAAAGCAATTATTTTAAGATTTTTAGTGCATTAGAATAGAAGCTTGTCTATAAAAAGATTTTTTATTATTTATTTTATTCATTTATTCTACAGGCAAAAGATACTTGTCATCAGTAATCCAAATTCAGCAGGATATGATGATATTCCATCAAAATCGCTGAACAATGTTGAAACCTCATCTGCGCTGAGTTAGTTCTCTGTGATGAATTTTTTCATTAGGCATTTTACCAAAGTCTGAAAATCCTTACGTGGTTTCAGTAAGTCTTTTTTGTCCAACTCGAGAAACTGTTCTGCTAACTTTGGCGATGTGTCAGAAGCCTTCTCGCTTGTTTTTTCCCTGCGACTACATTCCAGTGGGTTCAAATTTGGTCAGCTTCTCAGCGCCGAAGCTCTTCGTTGATGTGGGCTTTTGACCACAGAAAAAATTCTGGGCCAGAAAATTGAGACTTCTTCATTGCCTTCTATTCCTTCGTGACCTGGCACCCACCTCAGAGTAACTTGATTGTTTGTAACCAGTTGTCTCAGGGGGAGTTTGCAGTCCCTAGTCAGTCTAGACTCACAAGTATGTGACCTTACAGTGCTGCTTGATAGGATAAAGATCTTTGCCCCTCTGAAGCCTCTTTCAAGATATTCCCGGGCAAAAGTTTCTAAAAAATTTGTTTTATGCTTGAAAAATTATTGGACTTTCGCCTATGAATTCCGAGAATCTAAAACTGGAACCTGTCATTTCCACTCCAGCCCTTTCGTTCATCTTAGAGCCACCATTATACCATACTGATGCATTCTTTCCTAATTGAAGCCCATTCGTTGTGGATATAGATGGTGGATGTTTGTAACTACTTCATAATACACTCCAAAGTCGTGTCCAGCTGGCCCCATATCTGATGGCTCGTACCTGGATTCTAGGGGAATATTTTCCAGGACTTCAGATTGCCAATCATATTTTCAACCTTCAAGTTTGATGCCTGATGCAGTCTAAAAACACTTTTTGCTGCATCTTTCATTAGTGGCGGAAGATTCAGCATTACTTCCAATGCTGCAGTGGGGCAGGTGATTATTGCATTTGTGATTCCCAGGCAGGCTGACCGCTTCACTTTCTGCAGCCTGATTTGTGTCGAGTATTGTTGAGTTCGTGGTAACCATACTGATGATGTTTATGTGACCATGGGTTTGATAATCGTTTTATATGATTTTTGGCCTCAAACCCCATGTCTTGCATGCATGTTATTGATATAAATGTTCCATGTTCATCTCTGGTCGGTTATGCCCAGGAATTGACTTATTGAAAGAAGTTAGCTGAGTTCATTCAGGGTTTGGGCTTCCAGTTGGTACGCCTCCTTGTGCACCAACTTCTGATTATGTTAAGGGCTGCCTGTATGCGATTGGATATCATCTCGCCATGTTTGCCCCTAATTGTGACGACCAGGTCTTCGGCGTAACCTTGAGTCATATAGCTTCGGTAATACTTCATTGACATTGTCATTTCACATGTTTCCTCTACTATTGTCTGAATTCTGTGTTTTTCGCGAAATGAAAAAAACACTTTTACTTTCGATATTCATTTCCTGAGTCACTTATATGAAAATACTGGATGGGGTAACCAAATAGTGTTAAGAAAGTTCACTGGGGGAGTATATAACAACCATGGCGACGAAATGTACGTTTGGCCAAAATTGAGTTTATTGTGATATTCTACCCATGTTCAACTACCGTATGCGGGGGCGTGCATTCAATCCTCAAGGTTGAGCGCCCATGGATAGTAAATCCCCTTCATGTTATGTGTGAACGAGATTTACTATCCACTTCCATCCTCCCCCGCTCCTCCTTGGAGCGGTCCTCAACTCGCAAATGGCACGTTTGCGAAATTGAAATCGTACCTCCTGTGGTATGAAGTCAGCCTCTGAGTGCTTTAAACCCCTTTTTATCTGATTGTTGTATGTTTACCTGACTTGTGCTGTGTGTGCATGGTGGTGATGTACCTGATGGGTGTGTAAGTGTATGGTGTGATGTGGGTGTGTTGATCTTACGTGTTTTGTGTTGAGTTGTTACTCACCTGACGCGCCGGAGTGCTACTCTCGGTGGTGGACGGTCATTTTGGTAGACTGGTCGCAAATACTTTTTCCTTTCTCTAAACCTGGGATCGTTCAGGTTAAGGTTCGCGTGGATGTTTCGAATCACTGGGTTCGTGTGGGTGTCCGTCTTCAGGAACGTCGCGGTGGCGTGGTTCCGAAGATGGTAGTCAATGAAGTTCGGATTGACATTCAGGTCCCTGTAGATAAATCTATTCGGGACGTATTGGGAGCGTTCACTGCCATTCTCAGGCTCACGTTTAAGAATAGCTGGATCTTGGTCCTGTATGTTTGTGCGCATTGACCCCATGCGGCGGATGCATACAGGATGATGGGGAGGAGGATGGTCCTGATAAGGAGCAGTTTTAACTGGAGGTCCATGTTGCTACTGCGTCCTATGAGGAGGTAGAGGTTTTTTCGGGCTGCTTTTGCTAGTCCAAGCCTCCGGTCTACGTGTTGCCTGAATCTTTTGTCCAAGGTGACTCCAAGGTATTTTGCCTCGTTTGCCCATGGGATCCGTTGGTCATTCATGATGACATGTCCTGACGGTGTTTTTCGCCTTCTGGTTAAAAGTATTGCTTGGCTCTTTTCCGCGTTGATCTCGATCTTCCATAGGTTGAACCAGTCCTCAAGTTTGTCAGCTTGTTCTTGCAGGTATCGGGTTACTTGCGTTGCGTTCGCCGATCTGGCCCCTAGTGCTGTGTCGTCCGCGTACAGCGCTAGCTTTTTGAAGTTGGCTTTGGGATGTCCGCCGTGTAGATGGAGAACAGGTGTGGAGATAAGACTGCGCCTTGCGGTACTCCTGCTTCTAGGGTCCTAACTGCTGAGAGGACGCTGCCAACTTTACATTGGCACCAGCGTCCTCGCAGGAAGGAGTCTATCAGCTCCACTATGGGAGTGGGGTATCCGAGGTCTGTCATTTTGGTGACTAAGCCATTGTGCCAGACCCTATCGAAGGCCTTGGATACGTCTAGGAATAAGGCTTCTGTGTGGTGTCCCCTGCCCAGGTTGAAGCCTGTTACGGCAAAGTCCACTATCCTCAGGACCTGCATTTCCGTTGAGTGTCCTTGTCGAAAGCCGAACTGCTCGTCTGGTAGGACGTTGAGTTCTTCCGTGAGTGGTTCCAATCGTCTCTGGATGACTCGTTCTGCCACCTTGCTCATCGAGGGTGTGAGGCTGATGGGTCGGTGGTTTTGCGGAATCACATGGTTCCTGTGGGGTTTGGGGATCATGATGACCGTGGCTTCTTTCCATGGTCGTGGAAAGTGTCTGAGCCTGAGCACTGCATTGACGATGTTGGTCAAGGCAGCAATCCCTTTTCTCGGTAGAGCCTTTAAGGCTCTATTAAATTTGGGGCCGGGCCTTGGGAAGGTTTGGATGATGTCCTTGATTTCTTCTGGCAAAGTTGGTTCAAGGACGTGCTCGCATCATTGATCCGTCTTATTCTCCTGACAGTCTGACTGGCTCGGGTTTCCATGTCTTCCACCTCGTCGGTTTGGTTGACCTGGTTGTCTCTACACTGGCGTTCGAAAGCGTCCGCGAATGCTTCTGCCTTTTCGTTGTCAGTGTAGACCAGGCCCTCCTCTCCGTGGAGTGGCGGGCAGGTTTCCTTCTGCCTTGTCAAAGTACTTTCTGCATTCTCATACAGAGTTGTCTTCTGTGCTCATTTCTGTCATCTGTTGTCCATTGCTGTGTTTGGTGAGCTCTGAGTTCCAGCCGCAGTTGCCTGCCTGCCTGGTTCATTCTCCTCTTATTCCGGGAGCCAGTGTTCTCTGGTATCTCTTTTCCAAGCGGCGCCTGCTCCTAACTAGCTCCCCAACCTTTGGGGTTAGTGCTAGTTGGAAGTTGAACCTGGTTGCTTGGGTGGTCTTGGAGCTGCGTTCTATGGCTTCCTGGATCGTTTGTTGCAACTGTATTGTTGCTCTTTCGAAGTCTGTCTCTGTGTGTATTTGTGGGATGTGTCCTATGGAGTCGTGTATGATTCTCCGGAATCGGTTCCAGTCGGTCGTCTTCCTGGTGGCTGGTTCCTCAGGTTCCGCGTCTCCCTCCCCTATTGTTAGTAGGATTGGGTTGTGGTCTGAGGAGCCCTCGTCTAATACTTCCATCTCGGTGTTGGCTGGGATGGACTGTATCAGTGCAATGTCTAGGATGTCTGGTTTGCTAGTCCGTGGTAGTGGGTTCGAAGGGGACAACTACTTCGATGTCGTTGTAGTCGGCCAGTAAGTTCTCAGATTTCGGCCTCGTGGTTGTTTTTCCTGTTTTAACCATGGCTACAGTTGGGTGATGATCTGGAAATAGTTCTGCTAGGTCTTCTCTTTGTATATTTCTCCCTGGCGGGATATACGTTGAGATGATTCTTAGCATTCCTATGCGTCTGACTTCTACTTTCACTGCGACTGCTTCGCCTCGATATAGTTCTGGTTTCTCAGCCTCGTGTTGTTCGAGGCCGGTTCTCACTAGCAGGGCTGCGCCTCCGCGGGTTCGACCACCGGGTCTGTCTGTTCGGTAGCAGGTGAATCCTGGAAGATGGAAGTTCTTCTGGGGTTTCAGCGCTGTTTCCTGGATGGCGACGATGTTCACTTGTATTCTGGATATCAGTTCGTGCAGCTCATCCTTGCGTGTGAGTGCGCTGTTGATGTTCCAGGAGCATATTTTGAGGTTTTCCGGAGGTTGTCTTAACATTTAAGATTTCCTGGGGCCTGACTCTGTTTGAAGAGCTCAAGAAGTTGCTTCTTGAGCGCCTCAGGTAGTGCCAACAGTTCTTGGTTGACTGTTGTGGTTGCCGTCGTCGTTATACTCGTTGAGCCCCATTTTCGTGGTGCTTGGGGCACAGCATTCCTGGGTCCCTGCCTCCTCCGTGGTGGTTGGTATGTTGTTTCTCGTGGTGGTTGCTGTGGTATGGGTCTTGGTTGTTGTTGTGTGGGTCTTGTCGTGGGTTTGGGGAATTCGGGACAGCCTCTGAAACTGGCCGTGTGTGGGCCCCCACAGTTTGCGCAGGTGGGCGGCTGCTCTTTGTTCTTCGTTCAGGTGCGGGACTCGTGCTCTGCTCCGCACTTCACGCACCTGGGGGTGGAATGGCAGCACCTTTGTGCGTGTCCGAACCACTGGCATTTATGGCACTGGGAGACGAATCCGCCGGTCCTCTGCCGTTGAGGTTCCACTCAGACCTTCAACATGACACAGGTGTCAAGCGTGAAGATGTGGGATTCTGACTTGGGAACTTTCACTTGGAACAGTGGAAGTGCCTTTTTGGTTCACCTCGGCGTCATTTGGTGACATTCCAGGACTGTGAAGCCTGAATCCTGGACGTTTTCCTTCACGTCCTCCGACTTGGTGTTTTCCGGTATTCCCCGGATCACCGCGTGCAGTGGAATCTCTGTTTTGAGAGAGTATGTGTAGAATTCATACCCTCCTGCTTCCAGAAATGTCGTGATTGCCCTCCAGCTTGTTTCGTCTGGATGGTTATTCCATCGGAGGTGAGCCTGGCCTTCAAAGACACAAAGAAGGGTTTTTGATTCAAGTCCAATTCATTTACAAGAAATTGTTTATTTGTATTCAGTTCAGTTATGGAATAATTTCAAAAGCCATTTCTGATTCAATTACGTGCACTATATGAACTTATAGATATTAGTGAACTGATTTATTGCTAATGTTGCTTCATGATTCTCAAAGTCAAACTATTGTTGTTTTCTTATTTCAATCGAAGATATATCGTATATCTTTTCGATGATTATTTCTTTTGGTAACTGGTATAATTTTTTTTTTATTGTTACTCAAGTAATAAATTACATCGAATTACTGTATGAGTTTGAATATAATGAACATAATGAATGAGTTATTTCCCGTGGTACTTTGAATGACGTGACCACAAAGGAAGATTGAGAGTTGAAGTATCCATTTTAAAATTGCCTCGTGTGGGAATAGTTTCACATAGGGTCATGAATATTTCGGTAGACTTTTGTTTCGTTATTCATAGAAATTATCTACTGGCGTTTCGAAGCTTTCGTCTTTCTTTGGTTGATGTATTTGTGTGTTGGGTCGCTTGTTGTCGGGGATATATATTTTTATCTATTCTCATTTATAATGACCCGGTTATACAGGGTATAACACTGAGACCAAGCTATGAAACCAATCACAGAAATCATCTTTCGCTGGAATCAGATAAATCAGATTTGTTACTGTTCTGGATTGTATTGCCTTCTAGATAACTTTTGGATAATGTACTGTTGTAATGCTTTATTAATGTTTTCACCTGTAATTTTTCCACCAATTCTTCCACTTTTGATTTTTTTTCGATTAATTTCTCCACTTTTGATTTTTTTTCATCAATTTATTTTTCTCACATTATCTACTTGCATATATTTTGATTGGTTTTCATAAAGTAATGGAATTGTTGAGATCACTTCCTGTATATTTATTCAGCCTTCCCATACAAACTAGGTAAAATCCAGTTATTAGGATGTTTCCTTTATGTTTAGGCTTTTGACTTTTGCAAGCCTGGCGCCCAACAATAGAATGAGGCAAGTTGATTATTGTTGAATTTTTTAAGTGACCCTATCTGATAAAAAAAAACATCGAAAGTAATCAAATGAACCTTACTCACTGAATCGAAGGGGGAGTTACACACTTCGCTATCCTATATTATACTACTTATCTCCTTCACTAAGTGAGTACTCTCTATTGAATGAATAATATTTCCAATCGTGCGGGATTGTGTCATACATTAAAGTTATATACCAAGGAAAATATCTGGAAACATTGTGCCTATTTTCTTTCACGTTCAATGGATGTTTTCAAATAGTTTTTCATCATACTTTTCCATCACCGTCCAAATGTGTTTATCCGAAAGACATCATGGTGGATTTCCAGTTCACTTTCAACAAAAAAGATATTATAATTTTTGCCCCAATATGAAATGACTATCCGCGCAAAAATTTCCTACTCCACAGGAAAAAGGGCCAGTGCGGACCACATCCCTTTGAGAAATCATGTGATGTTGTCAGTTAAACTATTTTCCGATGATGATTGTTACGAATAATGGTCATTATTGGTGAATAGATTCATAGAACTTCATAATAGATTGAAATCATTGATATACAAAACTCTAGTTGATTCAACCCTCCATAAATGGTTTATCTTCAAAACCGCTATATCAAAAACTTTCGTTAATTCAACGCCATATTTTTCACTATTGATGACATGACTTCAAAACGTGGTTCATCATCGCCAAATTCCTTCGACTGCGAGAGAGTAAGGTCTCCAACGTCACAGCGAAGGAAGAATAGACTTAAAAAATAGATATAAGATTGAATGCACACCCCCTCATACGGTAGTTGAGGATAGGTAGAATATCACAATAAACTCAATTTTGGCCAAACTTACATTCCGTCACCATGGTTGTTTCATACTACTCCAGTGGCCTTTCCCAACACTATTTGGTTACCCCAGTATTTTCATATAAGTCAGTCAGGAAATAATAATATCGAAAGTAAACGTGTTTTTTTTATTTCTCGAAGAACACAGAAGTCAGAAGAGAGTAGAAGAATATGTGAAATGACAATGTCAATGAAGTATAACCAAAGCTACATGAATCTGAAATCACGACTCGAAGTTACGCCGAAGACCTGGTCGTCACTATAAGGGGCAAACATGACAAGATGATATCCAATTGCATGCAGACAGCCCCCAATATAATCAGACGCTGGTGCACAAAGAGGCGTACGAACTGGAAGCCCAAACTCTTAATGGAACTCAGCTAACTTATTCCAATGAAATCGAATTCCTGGGCATTATAACAGACCAGAGACAAACCTGGAACAGTCATATCAATAACATGCTTTCCAAGGTTACAGCGGCAACCTGGACGTGCCACAAAGTTTCTGGCAAGACATGGGGTTTGAGGCCAAGAATGACATGAACCGATTATCAAACCCATGGTCACATATACATCATTAGTATGGTTACCGAAAACTCAAAAATACTCGACACAAATCAAGCTGCAGACAGTGCAGCGGTTAGGCTGTCTGGGAATCACAGATGCAATATTCACCTGTCCCACTGCAGCATTGGAAGTAATGCTGATTCTTCCGCCACTAATACGATGCGGCAAAAAGTGCCTTCAGAATGCACCCAGACATCGAACTTGAAGGCTGGAAATATGATTGGCAATCTGAAGATTCTGGAGAATATTCCCCTAGAATCCAGGTACAAACCATCAGATATCAGGCCAGATGGACAAGACTTTGGAGCGAATTATGAAGTAGTTATAAACATCCACCATCTATATCCACAATAAAAGGGCTTCAACTAGGAAAAAATGCATCAGTATTGTATAATGATGGTTCTAAGATGGGCTTAAGGGCTGGAGTGGAAATAACAGGTCCTAGTTTTAGTCTATCAAGATCCCTAGGCAAAGCTCCAATTATTTTTCGAGCAGAGAACAAATTCTATTGAAACTTGCGCCCAAGAATGCCTTGAAAGAGACTTCAGGAGGACGGAGATCTCCATCCTATCAGACCCAAGCAGCACTCAAAGCTTTCAGATCATATACTTGTGAGACTAGAGTGTCTAGGGACTGCAAATTCCCCCTAAGACTACTGGCTACGAACAGTCAGGTTACTGTGATGTGAGTGCCAGGTCACAAGGAAATCAAAGGCAATGAACAAGTCTCAATTTTCTGGCCCAGAACCCTTCTGTTGTCTTTCCAAAGCCCACAACAACGAAGAGTTTCGGCGCTGGGGAGCTGACCAAATTAAAACCCACTGGAATGAGGTCGCAGGTCAAAGACAAGCGAAAATGTTTCTGATACATCGCCAAGGAAGCTCAACAGCTTCTCGAGATGGACTAAAAAGACTTGAAATAATTCTCGAATTTCTTCTCATCCCCCCTTTGAATACTGAAACCACGTAAAAATGTTCAAAAGACTTTGGTGAAATGCCCTAATGGGGAAATTCATCACAGAGTTCAACTTATTCAGCGCAGATGGGGTTCTCAACATGTTTTAGTGATTTTGATGAAATATTGCTAGATTTGTTTATTTTGGAGATTGGATTACTGAGGACAATTCTCTTTTGTCTGTAGAATAAATGAATAACATAATTGATGAAAAACCTTTTCGAAGACAAATGCACTAAAAATCTAAAAATAATTGCTTTGGATATGTGACGTAGGTTATTTCGTGAGTTATAGATTCAAGAGCTTGCAGCGCAGAGTTTTCAATTCAAATACAAAGGCGACATGCTATTGAATCTATCACTTCAGGAATCACCTACGTCACAAGTCAAAAAAAAAAATTTCTCAGTACATAGTGCATTTTTATCAAAGCATCATTATTATGAGGCTTCTTTACTGTAAGTTCTGGGCTATTGAATCTTCGAATGAAGAAACCATCGGAAGAATAAATCAGTTGCCATCTTCAATTTATTAATTTAAACTAAAAATCAAATAATCCTCGGATAAATTCATAATATCCGACCTCAAAAACCCCGGCATACCAATTTTGAATCAAATTGGGGCATGATGACAAAATTCGTCCGCCATCTCGTATTCGTGAATTTTTATGGGAAAAATCATTATCGCCGACCCCGAAAACCCCCACATACCAATTTTGAATAGAATTGGAGCATGAACAAAGAGATCATCGGCCATTTCAAGGCCGCCATTTTGATTTTATGAATTTTGAAAAAAAAACATAATCTTCACCCCAAAAACCCCCACCTACCAATTTTGAGTGCTATTCTGTTTTTTTACATAACAAAAATTCCATGACCATTTCAATTTCAAGAATGTTGACAAAAACTTAATAATGTTGACTCCGAAAATACTATCTTCATTTTCAGGAATTTCAAATAAAATTTTCCACGTGTTTTCATTTATTTTTTTCTACTAGACTGCTATCACCTGACTCAGGAGAAAACATAATTTTCTTCTGAATCTATTCGGTATTTTATTATCCATATCTCTACAGAACGTTATCAATTCCTCTGGCTATCCAAGGTTAGTTTGTCTTATTCCGGACCAACTCAACGGGGAGCAATTTCAGAATTTTTTTTCAAGCAAACATATAAATGCTCCAAATTTCAAGTCAATTTCTGAATAATATATTTTGGAATATTCATCAGTTACAAGATCATGAGTGATTCCAGAGATGAATTAGTTTATATTCATTTGAGAGGAGAAACGCTTGAAAATCATATTTCTATTCATACTGGGTGGACAACCAAAACTGATTTTCTAATAAAAACGATCTGAAAGGTAATCATCAAGATTTTCAATTTGAAGTTCTTGAATACATATCCATACAAGTTGATGAGTTTTTTCAATTCTGGTAGGGCCGTTTATGATTCGGACAGGTTGAAGGATGTTAACAGATTGGGAATTCTTCTGTAATAGAGGACCTGATGAAAAATTAATACTAAAATCGACAATTTTTCATTATTCCTAATCAAATCAAATATTCAGAGTTGGGATATAATAATTTGAATTCTCCATTCGGAGCACGATATAAGATCATAACTACATTGGAAATTTTCATCACACCAAACTCGACACATTGTTCTATGTTGAAATGATTTGAGTGAGTTATTCTAGTAGAGCAAGTAAGCAGTGAATTTTAGTGCAACCATTTTGTTGAAAATTTCTTGTGAGAGAGGAGGATGGTCGCAATAAATATCCTGAACGAATGGGGCAGTGCCTTTGGTTTCATTACCAATAGCCTTTGGTGCAACTCTTATAGCAGCAACCAATTATGCCGCAGATTCCCCAATACCTTCACTGACGTTGATACTGCGAATATAATCTAGGGTCAACCATGTACCTGAACGATTGTATTTTCGTATCGCCTTGTTACTCCCGGCTACATACAGGATGTTATGAATGAACACACTACACCTGTAACACCAAATTGTATAATCTGACTCTAGGAATAGAATAGAAAAGCCCCACACCCAAAGCCAAATGTTACGACCTGAGACAGTGGTAGAATCAAAAACCTCATAACTGACTGGCCAATTGTCAAACACTTTTTGAAAGCACACCTTAGAAAAGCCGAATATAAAGGTTTTATCTGTACACATTGATTTTATCTATTCATTATGGCTGGTGAATGTTCAACTGTAGTTATTTGCACACCATCGACAGTACAAAAGTGTAGTTTTCCAAAGTTTCCAGATGTTCTATACTGAGAGTCGTGTAGCTCATAGCCTTACAACTAGGTTTAATGAAGGAGCGGTCTACCCCATCAAACCCCTCAATATATGATTTGTGTAGGTACGATTAATCCATATACCCCATCATATCTCAAAGTTATTCAAAAAGAAATATAATTAAATCAAATTAATATTCAAAGAACAAGATCCATAAACTCATAATCAAAATCAATAATATATATGCATATTTATATCAATCAAAACACTCCAAATGATCAATATTATTTCAAGATAATACTCAGTATTGCTATATTACTTTAATTTGTCTTAGAAAGATAATCGAATAAACCATCATTTCTTCATCAATTGAACCATTCCTTCTCTATCAGTTATCGTTGTTATTGATTTGATGGTATACAGAACTATAATTCACTCAACACAAGAACAGTATACAAACATTCATTATTGTAATTGAAATGGCAATATAAAATGTAATATCAAAATCAATCAAACAGAACAAAGCAAAAAACAAGGTGTTATGCAAACAAATTGTTACTTCATATATCATGGAATGTATAGTAGTATAATTATAAATTATCAATAATAATACCATTTGTTACACACAATAAACGAGAGAGGAAATGAAACTTACCCTGTATATCTTTCTACACATTGACTCACATACATAGAAGCGTTTTTGATTCAGTCCCATTTATTCCAAAGAAACGCATTCATTTTTATTAATTTTTATATCTCGCACTCAAAATGATTTTTTATTTGAAAATGTTGCCATTGTTGAATTATGATGCTTAAAGTCAATTTTCCTGAAGTTTTGCTTATTTTCCTTGACTGGATATCGTAAGTATTGTCGAATCGTATTTCTATAAAGATTACTATCCTTCGGATCAGTGAATAACATTGGATTTCCGGACTGAAAACTCTGCAGTAAGAGTTTGAATATATTAAACATATTAAATAGTCTGAAGACTGGAATCTTAGTATAATAATTACATCTATACTGATCTGAATCCACTGACTAACTTGACTGAATCGAATGCTCGAATAGAATAGAATTCATCATGGAATCTCAAAATGCATGAATTTATAGGTTTCACCAATCTCCTACAAAGATTTGGTTCGCAACTGACTATAATAATTTTTCTCCTGTTTTTTTCTCTTGTTATTTTTGAATATAGAATACACAGTCATCCCATTGCGATGATTCAGCTGACTGCCCATATACGGATTCCAAATATCAATAACTTTTTTTTATATTTCCCGGGTGAACCAATTTCACTTAAGGTCACCACTATTGAAATCATTCTTTGTTTGATTTATTTTCGGAACTTCTTCGCTGAAGTTCATTGCTTCATGCATGGACTATATATTTTCATATTCCTCAGACATGCATTTCTAATAAATTATTCCTGATGAGAATTATTCAATGACTTCATATAATTATTAGATGTTCATGAGAGTCATCTATTCTGAATTTTTGTATGGGTACTGTCATTTATCATAGTCTTTGTATGTGATTTCCTCAATTTTATACTTTCACCTTCTAATTTTGAAAGACTCTATTTTACAGGGATAACAACCTGATTCCAGCTGATTGAGCAACCTTTTTATGATGTAGGAATATATTCCTCAATGCTTTCTCAGAAGGATTAAGTGAGATCTGCGTCGATTGCATAACTTGTGCCTTTCAGTTTGTGCATACTTTTTTTCACTATTTGTTTACTCTCAATATAGATGAACTCAACCAGGATAGGCCTACTGATTCGAAGGGGTGCTATCGCAATATGGTATACCTGATCTATATCACGATGCTGTATAGTGTATCCTAGTTCACGACTCATGAAATCTATTAGGCATTATTCCATGTTCTCATTCCGTTGTTCTTCAAGTATGAGAATAACAATATTTCTGGATCTGACCATACTTTCCAAATAATTCAAGTATGGCACACCGGGGTAACAGACTCTCAAAGTTGGTAATAAATCAAAAAATCAAATAGCATGTCCATTTCACCCCCTATTTTTTTCAGGCACCGCAAATAAAATGGATGGAATTGGACATCAATTCCACTCCTCTCATTGTCGCAGTCCTCAGTCGAAGTTAGTTATGCGCAGAAATTATACGGCATTGTAAGGCCAAACATTGGAGATTTTTCGTGACAAAAACAGTACCAGGAGACCGACAGTGCCATCATACAAAAGACTATCCGTACTCATATCCTGTTATGTTTTCTACTCGCAACTATCATTACTCAATTTGTTATGAATATTAAAGAACAAAAAATCGCGTTTTTTTTTTCGTTTTTCGTTTGTAACATGAAAACTTATGGACTCGATCGTATTATTAATGACGGTGAAAAACCGGAAAAACAGAAATCAGCGTTTTCATGAAAATTCACAACACCACCATTCTTCAAGATGTGATGCAGGCTCTACGCGACATAGTAGTCATTATGTGTTGAAAATTCAGGAGCTGTCAGATCATTAGTTTTTGCATAATTGCAGTTAGAATTTTCCAATGAACTTAATTTGAAGAAGCCTGGATGCATCATAGATGGCCTGATTTCAATTTCTCGAAGATATATTGCAAGTAGATGTATAGTATTACAAAATACCTTTTCTCATTTTGCTTTAAAATGCTGCGGAATAGGTTACAAGTGAATGCAAATCTGACCAAAAATGGGTGATAGCGTGAAAACAGCTGAATAGTGGGGGTAGAACAGCGGATTCATAACTTGAGCGCAACGCGCTCGTATTACTATTTGTACGCTTTCCCGCGTCTGCCACCATACCCTACTACTAAGCCGCTTTCACGCGCTCGCCGGATTTTTGGAAAGTATTTCCCACCTATTTTGTAGCATTTTAACGCACACCTCTACTTCCAATATGTTTTCGGAAAACTGAAATCGGACTATCTATGACGCATCTACGCTTGCTCCAATGAATTGCATTACAAAATTCAAATTGCAATTTTGCAAAAACAAATGATTCGCCAGGGCCAGAGTTTACTAAACATGAAGTTCATATTATTCACTACTTTGTCGCGGAGAACCTGCGATATTACTCTAAAAATGGCAGTGTTATGAATTTTTGGGACTAGTAATCCGATCGAGTTGTGCCAGGGCTCATTTTCCCACTTCGATTCTCTACAATTCGTTTCGAAGGCATTGGGAATGCTTCATTAGTTTTCATATTGCAAGCAAAAAACTGAAAAAAAAATATTTTTGGCTTTCGAATGTTTATAACAAATTAAGCAATGATAGTTGCCAGTGGGAAATATAACTTTATGATGGTACAGTTTGGTTTCCACGGTTATATTTTCGTCACAAAATCAGTCACTTCCTGCTCTATTGATTGGTCTATGTTATTGCGTAGATACCAACCTGTTTTTGTGCTCTGATTGAAGTGTGACCTGTTTTCTTTTAATATTTCGTCTTGGAACCTCCAAGTTTAGTTGGGTATTATCATTTAAATAAGTATAGAGTTGCAGACAAAAATATGCAATCTTATTAAAATAGTGTTAGGTTGAATTTAAATAAAATGTTGGAATTTTAAATAATTCTTAGAAACAGGAAGGCTATTAGTTGTGTTTCGAGGCAGTTCAAGTTCTAGTTTTGGATTTTTCATTATGAATATTGTTTGTACTTTTCAGAAGCGTATAGTTTTGGTGCACTCATTATTTCGAAGTAACAGTGTTTTTTTTTCAGGCGTATACCAATTTTCATGTCATAACAATTATAAGCCCATATAGATAAACCACGGCGGAGCTGAAATGAATTGAAAGTCACACAAATCAGGCTGTCATTGAAACCATAACTGAACCTATAACTGAACCTACCCCGGTCATGTATGATTGATAGAGAATTTCTGGTTGATTTTCAATAAAAAAAAATTGCACTATTTTTTTTGTGTGATCGTCTAGGTAGTCAGCTCGATTTCTAAGGTGGCAGGATCTGCAGGTAGAGGATATGCAATTTATCTGCTCTCAGAAGATATATTGTTTGATTCTATTTTTGCGGAATACAGCCATATATAGATAGACCCCTGAAAGTATGGACCCCTCGATTTTTCCATATATATATATATATATATATATATATATATATATATATATATATATATATATATATATATATATATATAAATATATGAGATGTGTGAGTGTAATGGTGTCTGGCTTAACCGGGTTCATTCCGGAGCAGATGTGTGATGTTCAACGGGGTTTATTACGAATCAGTGTAATGAAATCTGGGTCAACAGAGTTTATTCCGGAGCAGATGTGTGAGTGTGATGGTAATGGCTCAACGGGGTTCATTCCGGAGAGATGTGTTGAGTGATGTATCTGGCTCAACAATGTTATTTCAGAGCAGATGTGTGAGTGTAATGGTATCTGCTCAACGGGGTTTTCTTCGAAGCAGATGTGTGAGTGTAATGGTTACGGCTTTATATGGTTATTGGTCGACGCAGATGTTTAGTGTAATGGTGTCTGCCTCAAGGGATCTCATTCCGAAGCAGATGTGTGAGTGTAATGGTATCTGGTTTAGCGGGGCTCATTCTGGAGCAGATGTGTGAGTGTGATGGTATATGGCTCAACGGGGTTCATTCCGAATCAGGTATGTGGATATGATGGTATCTGGTTCAACGAAGTTAATTCCGGAGCAGATGTATGAGCGTAATGGTATCTGGCTCAACAGGGCTTATTTCGAAGCAGATGTGTGAGTGTAATGGTATCTGGTTTACGGGGTTCATTCTGGAGCAGATATGCGAGTGTGATGGAATTAGCTCAACGGGGTTCATTCCGCAGTAGACGTGTGAGTGTTATTGTATCTGCGGCTCGAATAGGTTCATTTCGGACCAGATGTTCAGGTGTAATGGGGTCGGGGTTCATTCCGGAGCAGAAGTGGGAATTGCAATCAATCTAGCAGATGTACACGTGTTATGATATCTGTCTCAACGGGGTTCATTCCGGAGTGGATGTGTTTTGTAAAATTTGTATCTGACTCAACGATGTTGATGCCGAATCAGATATATAGATATAATGGTATCTGGTTCAACGAATGTATTCCGGGGCAGATATATGAGCGTAATTGTATGTGGCTCAACAGGGTTTATTCCAGAGCGGAGCAGTGTAATGGTGTCTGGTTCAAGGAAGTTCATTCCAGAGCAGATGTGTGAGTGTAGTGGTATCTGGTTCAACGGGGTTCATTTCGGAGCAGATGCGTGAGTGTAATGGTATCCGGCTCAGCGGGGTTTATTCTGGAACAGATGTGTGAGTGTGATGGTATCTGGTTCAACGGCGTTTATTCCAGAGTAGATGTGTGAGTGTAATGGTATCTGGTTCAACAGGGTTCATTTCCAGAGAAGATGTGTGAGTGTAATGGAATCTGGTTCAACAAAGTTCATTCCAGAGAAGATGTTTGAGTGTAGTGGAATCTGGCTCAACGGGGTTCATTTCCAAACAGATGTGTGAGTGTTAAGTTACCTGGCTCAGCGAGGTTTATTTCGGAAGAGATGTAAGGGTGTTATGGTATCTGTTTCAACGGCGTTCATGCCGGAACGGATGTATGAGTGTGATGGTATCTGGCTCAACGAGTTCAATCCGGACGAATGATGGATCTGCCATAAGGGTTCCTGAGTGATGTTAACTGTCGGTATTCGGCTCAACGAGGTTTTATTCCGAGAGGATGGTCATATTAATGGTATCTGCTCAAGGGTTTATTCCGGAGTAGATGTGTAGGTGGTATCTGGCTCAACAGGGTTGATTCCGAACAGATGTTTGAGTGTTTTTGCTCCAGATATTCGAGCAGAGATCTCCTGTATCTGGCTCAACGGGAGTTTGTCCGGAGCAGATGGATGTTTATCTGGCTCAGCAGGGTTCATTCCGAGAGATGTAGGTAAGATCGTTCAATGGTTTATTCCGATGGTCACTCTCAACGATTACATTTCGGCGCAGAGTGGAGTGTAATGGATCTCTAACGAGGCTTTCATTCGATGATGGCATAGAAATAACTATATGTAAAAGATATATTATATATTATTATTTTACATATTGCCTAACAAATACCATAAAAAAAAAACTATATATATATATTTAATATATATATTATATATATATATATATATATATATATATATATTTATACGTTATTCCTTTATAGTTTATTGATATTATTATTTTCACATATCTGCCTAACAAATACCCATAACAACAAAAAACTCCGGCTATGATGCTCTTACCCCTTTTCAAAATATTATTCACCTCTCTTCTATCACCTTACTGTAGCTCAGTCGGTACGCCTTTGTATCTTATGGAAATATAGCTTGATATTGTCAAATGATGAATAATGAGTCTAGAATATAGTTGAATAATTGTTCTTTTAGTCAAATCAATTTTCAAAATACCTATCCCTGCGATTTCTACCTTATTAGTCAATATTATTCTACCAATCAAATTGAACAACATCAAATGAACTTGCTCATGCGCAATGAAGGAACAATGCGAAATGAATATTTGGAGGTTATATTGATATCATAATAATGAAAAAAAAAAGTTCACCACTGTGAATAGGTGTTATTAAAAATAAACCAAAAATGTCTGACACGAAAATTCTCACTTTATTTAGTCATTGTTGATAAAGTTCCTGTTGTAAGTTCAGCTTGTGTACTCTCGCGAGTCCGGGATTATTCTGCAGCTATTGGAAGTGAAGTTTGCTAACGCTGAACCCTTTTGCTGCTGGTTACGTCATGTACAGGAAATCTCATCTGAATTGGAGGTGACTGATTGCTTGGTAGAATATGTGCCTGGTTGTTCCTTGGTTTGATTCTGAGTATCCAATTGCAGCTATACTTTTGTTGTCAGCTTATTTGCGTTAATTTTTTTCATAAATTTTTCATCGCGGCTTCTCTTCAAATAATTTGTTTTTCGACTTTTTATTTCTCTTTTTTCCTGGCAACCATCACTTTCTGTTCTCCAGTACAAATTTTCACTCTTCACACTCCTTTAAAAACACATTTCTCAATTCTAACCTATGATACATATTTTATTTACATTTTATATATATATATATAAATATATATATATATATAAATATATATAATATATATATATATATATATATATATATATATATATATATATATATATATATATATATATATATATATATATATATATATATATATATATATATATATTATTATATAAATGTTGAAAATTCCCATCTTCCAATTCTATGTTCTCAAATATTTTTTTCATTTCCAATGAAAATACATTGATGTATCTCCTTCATGTTTCCTTGTGATTCAAAATTAGCATATATGATGTTCTTGCTCGTAGATTATTTTTTTCCATTTGAATTCTTGAATTCTATGTGTGGATTATCATTTCTATACTTTCATAGGTTGTGCAAATTGAATGAATTGTTGGAAACATAATGATAATAATATAATAGCTCCACTGCTAATTTCTTGGATCATCTGCGTTGACTATAATATGGCCAAAGGTTCAGAGATGCAAAGTACACAGAAAAATTGTGGAAACAATCATAGCAGATATTCATGTAATGTATAAATATCATTATATATTTTTTTTGATTATTCTTATATTTAACATATATTTCATATCATTACAATTTCCCTAAAATTTATTTTCAAGATTTTACTACGTTTAAGTAGAATCAGAATATCAATTTTATTATCCTTGAAAACTACTTTTTTTTTTTGTCATTGGTAATTTTCGAGGAAACGAGGAAAGTTTGATAAGATTTCATCATTCATAATTATTATTTTTTTAGATTTTGTATTGATAGATGTTTTCTATATTGAAAACTCCTCTCACCATTGTATCATGAGGATCTATTAATCTGTAACTATTTCAAGCATTTTCATCATCTACTTCATAAGGTCCTTCAATAATGGCATTTGTAGTTTCGCACATATCACCTTGTCTAATATTAGGTACCCATGAAGCTTCAACTTTTACTGAATCTCCTTTTTTAAATCTTGTTCGTTTTGTTCCACGTATGTTTTCCTCCTTAATATATTTCATGGCATTCCTTCGAATTCTTACATTGACTTTTTCCATTACTTTATTCAAAACTTTTTGACTCTTTATCCATTTTTCATCAGGCATTCCCCAGTCATGATATTGATCATTCCCCCATTGCCATTCAACATTCTTCTTTAATAGTTCTAACAAAGGTATCTCTTTGTTACTCAAGTTTGTTTTTTTTTAAATTATTCAGTGTTCCCAGAAATCCTTTTGGAATTCTTAAATTGTATGGTTTAATGTATTCCCTTATTGTTCTTATTTTTTCAGAATCCATTTCTAAACTTTTTTCATTTATTTTATACCTCAAATAACTGATTTCTTAGATCTGCTTCATTAAGTATATGAAATATTTTTCGTAAATATTCTTTATGAATCGTTTTATCTCCAGGATATATTGAAATATCATCAATGTAATGCGAAACTTCCATATTTATTAATATTTTATATAACACCCTTTCCAATGTGGACGAGCAGATTTCAAACCATATGGAACAACGCAAAATCTATAATATAACCCTTCTATGCTAAATTCTGTGTAATTTCTAGAATTTGCATTGCAAAAACTATATTTCGAATCAATTTTGAAAAAAATCTTAGCATTTGTTATTCTGCCAAGAATGGTTTCCATATTTAAAGGAGATTCATACTGTGCTATTGTAATTTAATTTAGTTCTCTGGCATCCAAACATAATCTAAATTCACCATTTTTCTTTATGTTTATATAATAACTGGTACTCTTTTCAATTATTCCTTGTTTTGACATTTTTCCCAATTCTTCATTTACTTGTTCTCTATATTCATATGGAATTGGACAATTTGTTCATCTGATTTTCTCAATTTCTTTCACTTCTATTTTGTGCACATACTATTTCGCTATTTTTGATTCTCACATAATCAACTCCTCATATTCATTCAATAATTCATTAATATAGCTTTCATTTTTTATCATCACATTCATATTTCTCATCATATATTTCATTATTATTATCACTTTCTTTTCTCACATTCATTTGTCTCATACACAAAATATTTTTGTTTATATTTTATTTTTGTTTTTCCTCAAAAAATACAAACCATTTATCATCAATTTCTATACCTTTTCTTCCATAATCTATTTCAGCTTTAACTTTTTCCAATTGATCTGTACCTATAATTTCATTCATTTTTATAAATTATATTGGGTGTATCCAGCTCCACATATGGTTGTTCTAATGAAAATTTTGTTCAGATGTACCCGTTGTTGGTGTGTTGTTTACTCGATTGTTTTTCACAAGTATGCTAGTTTATCCTTCTCTGTCATTCAAAGTTCCTATACTTCTATGAATGACTTTTCTATGTATCATTTGTTTCTGATTGTTAATATGGATTTTGAGCTTTTAAACTGAATGGCATGTATTGATTCTGATGTTGATAACTATTATTTTGATAATTATATTCATTTGTCATATTTCTACTATTATTTCGGGTATCCATGTACCCATTAGTTTGATTATTTTAATTTTGATATCGATAATTACTTTGTACATTTTATGTTGGTTGTCATTTTCCCAACTTCTTTGAATTAAAGTTTTTCCTAGTCTCAATAAATATTGAACCGGTTTAATTTGGTTTTTTTTAAAATTTTTTAAAACTTCGATTTTCATGAAATTTGTCAAATTGTAATTTATCTCTGACAATAAGTTGAGCATTGTCTTATTGTCTTATGAACAAATTTTCAAAATCTTCAAAACTATTGATATTTTTCACCTGACTATTAAACCAAATTCAGGGTTGATTAATTAATAATTGTCTTATCATTTCTTTTAACTCTTCTATTGAAGTTATATATCTTGTTTTATTATTTATTATTTCAATGAAGGTTATTGGATGTAGTTTCCTAATATAACCGTCAAATTCAAGTTTATTTGCACCGTTGACATGTATTGATTATTGCGGTTTCTAAATTACTATCAAATCTCTATTTCTCTAATAATTAATTTTTTTTCTCCAAAATTTTAATTTTTTCTTGATTTCGATTGTAATTTTTTCTCAATATATTTCTTTTTTAATATTTGTTATTTTCATTTTCTACTGTTATTATTTTATCATTTGTGTCTTTTTGTTATGTTTCAAATATTTTATTAATCATGTTCATGTCATTCATAACTTTTTATTACTATTGTCAAGCTCTATCCTCATATCCTGTACTCGTTTAACATTTTGTTCAATGAATTGTTGTTCTTGTCTAATTGATCCATAGAATTCCCTATTATTTTGTTCTATTGTTGTTTCAAATTGTTCATACATATTTAAAAATTTCTTTTTTACTTTCGTCCTAATTTCAATTGCACTCTACTTTCCATTCTTTCCATATCTTCTTCCACACCTTCTATATTTTCTTTCATTCAATCTTCCATTCTTCCCATATTTTCTTTTACACCTTCTATATTTCCTTCCACACCTTCCATATTTTCCTTCAAACCTTCCATATTTTCTTCCAAACCATCTTGAATATTTTCTATGATATCCAAAAATTTTTGAAACTGACTCTTTATTTCTATTCTCTCACTTTGTGCTGTTCCCCCTCTCACATTACTACTCTTTCCTTGTTCCTGATCACCTCTTTCTCTACCTTCTGCACCTTCTTCCACACCAACTATTTTTCCATTTCTCAAATCCATTTTCTCTACAGTTATACAAAATTCTAACCTTTTTTACTACTTCAATTTAATAATTCTGAAATGTCAAATCGAAATTTTCCCTGTATAAAAATCTATTTCAAACAAATATTTTTTCTATCAATTGCTATAAAATTTCCACTTCACAAATATAATTAGTATACTCGCTCCTAATTGATATACCCGCTCCGCGTTGGCTAATTAGTATCAATGCTCCGCGTTGGGGGATATTTTGTTATGGTGTGTTGTATTTGTTCTTATAATTATTGGTACTTTTTTTTTATTTATCTGCCACACAAATACCCTTCATAACAATGAGCTCCGGCTGTGATGCTCTTACCCCTTTTCAATACACTATTTACCTCCCTTTCATAACCTTTCTCCAGCTTAGTCGGTACGCCTATGTAGAGATGATCGTCTCTATCTCAGGAAGATTGCAGTTGCGCCATCTAGTTGTTTTGCTTTGAGTCAATGTACTGTTTCTATGGAAATATAGCTTGTAATATGGCCAAATGATAAATAATAAGTCGAGAATACATATAGTTAAATGATTGTTCTTTTATTCAAATCAATTCTTAAAATACCCATTACTGTGATATCTACCTTATTAATAAATATTATTCAACCAATCAAATTGAACAACATTGTATAAACTTGCTCATGCGCAATCAAGGAACAATGCCAAATAAATATTGAGAATTTATTTTGATATCATAATAATGAATAAGAAAGAAAGTTCACCACTGTGAATAGGTGTTATTAAAAATGAACCAAGAAGTGTCCGACTCGAAAATTATCACTTCAATAATTTCCGTTGATAAAGTACCTGTTGTAAGTTCAGCCCCCTTGCTGCTGTTTACGTCACGAACAGGAAGTCTAATCTGAATTGGAGGTAAGTGGTTGCTTGGTCGAATATGTGCCTGGTTGTTTCTTGATTTGGTGTACTAGCTATACTTCTGTTGTCAACTTATTTGCGTTGATTTTTTCAATAATTTATCACAGCTTCTCTTCAATGAAATTATTTTTCAACTCCTTATTTTCCTTTTCCTTTGGCAACCATCACTTTCTGTTCTCCAGTACAAATTTCTACTCTTTACACTCCTTTAAGAAACACATTTTTAATTCTAACCCATGATACATATTTTATTTACAATTTATATATCTACAGATTATTTATATAGAACTGTTGGAAATTCACATCTTCCAATTTTCTGTTCTCAAATTTGATATTTCTATGATTTCCGATGAGAATAGATTGACATTTCCTCGTCATATTTCCTTGTGATTCAAAATTAGCCTACAGGATGTTCTCACCTGTAGATTCATGTAATGTATAAATATCATCATATCAAATTTTTATTATTTTTATATTCAACATATTTTCCATATCATTACAATATAATTATATATATATTATGTGTTGGGTATACTCTTCTTCTGAATGATATTCCCATATTCAGTCAATGCTCTGAGGTTTTCTAGAGTTGACTTCATAAAACTAGTTTGATTTTGTAAACAACAATTTCCTACCCATCAAAATCAAAGAATTCATGTAATCTAACAAGACACCGTCTCAAAACCTAACCTCAGAATGAAAAATCTCGAAAAAATATCTAAATTACCCTTGTAGAAAAGTATAGAAAATCCGGCGGCTTGACCTTATTAAATTAAAATTAAAAATGTATTTTTCTTCGGAACATTTGACTATAAATACCCATATGTCGGATTAATGTCTAAAAAAAAACAAATACCTCCCTTGCTAATGCTTCGTCGGACGTTGTATCACTTCCGATGGATGACAAAATTACTTTGCGAATATTTGTTGCGAAATGGATTAACACTCACCCCTTCGAAAGGGCTGAGCTCCTGTAGACTGGTTTTGAATTATTTGTGCCTCATCAGTACAGGGTAAATCAACCAGACAAATGACATTAGTCAATATAGTAGCGCGTTCTCTTCCATGCATCTTTCACATCATGTTCGTCATTGACAAAAACTGTGAAAATTCAATGTCAAATCTCCTGGAATGCAGATATTTTAATTTTCTACCGATTTTAAATTGAAATTCTTTCAGCATTCTTCATTGGAGTGACTTTTCATTTTTTATTCTAATATATTTTTAACTCCTTGTTGATGGACGGTTCTCTGGAGTTCCATTTTTATATGATATATGAAAATTCTATGACTGCACAATTTCTCCCAGCATGTCGGTACGTTCATGATGGTGTATTCAGGTGCCACCAGAACAGCGAGCTGTTATAGATTATCACAGTTTGTTTTGAACCACTGTGAGAAGTGACGTATTTGTCATCGGAGAAAAACAGATGTATTTATCGTGTATTGTATGGGATTTTTCAATACTAAAATAGTCCTATATGGCTTAGCTGACTTCCGTGGAGTGACGAAATGAATTATGTATAATACACGTGTAACTGATTTCATTTCGATTATTTTCAAAGACGGACTCTCAAATACTTTCAGGCTACGAACCATTGAAATGGACGAACAACATCCGGTAAGATTATTTGCTTGTTTTCTTACAATTTATAATATTTCATTCGACATCTAATACTCCATATAAACGATATTATATGAATAGAAGATTGCTAAGAGGCGCAGAACTTTTCGAAATTAAAAGAAAATTCATATTTGAAGATATACCAGACAACTCACAAATGGACACAGAAATAGAAAGTGATTGAGAAAACAACGATGATATTGTTCATGACAAACTACAGGGAAATGATTTTGTAACTGTTCTAAACGGAATTTTGCAAAATATAGTTGAGCAGTCAAATCTGTATGCGGTACAGAAGCACTAAATTCTAAATACTTATACAGATGAGTTATTGGTTTCATAGGTTGAAATATAATGAAGGGTTTTCATAAACTTCCTAATTGGAGGCATAACTAGTTTACCAAAGGTATCTTCTACTATGTCTTGAAACAAATTTGACACGATTTTAAGAAATCTTTACGTAAATGATAACACAAATGCCGAATAACAACGGAGATCAACTCTATATAATACGTCCAATGATAGAAACTTCTGGGAAATCATTCACGTCTCTCTATGATGATACATGAATGCTAAGTGTTGATGAGTCTATGATAATTTTCAATGGACGTAGTTTACTAAAACAGTACAATTCCATGAAACCAATGACGCGTGGACATAAAATTTGATGTTCGTCTGATCAACAAGGTTATATAAATAATTTTCAAATATATGAGAGGAAAAACGGAATAGTCCAAGCCAAATACTCAGCCTCTGGGCTTGATGAAAGGGAAGTTTTGAGTATGAGCCAACCTGATTGGGAAAAAACCGAAATGTTATATTTTAATAATTACTTCACGTTGCTACTTCTTCTAGAGAAACTTGAAGCTGCATAGACACTAGCATTTGGGATCACCAGATCTGATAGGTGAAGACTACCTAAGAATATGATCGGTAGTAAAACCCTGGAACGTGGAGATTATGACTATCGCTTTTGTTTTCTATGGATGTAGGAGTTTGGAAGTGGTAGGACAACAAAACCGTTTATTTGGCCAGTAACTTTTATGGCAGTGAAGAACCTTCTGTAAAGACGCACACAAAAAGAAGGATCAAAGCTGCCGATTCCCGCTCGAATGGTTGTAAAAGACTGTAATAATTACTGGCAGGCGTAGACCACGCAGAAAGCAGTTTCCATTCATTTTTGAAAGTCACCAAATTTTGAAGCTATTGGCGCTCTTTGTGACGTAAAAGACCAGCCAATAGGCGTAATAGAGTAAATTGTGACGTTGAACGGCAATGTTGCCAAGTTTCTTAAACTATAAATGTCAGAAATAGAAGACTATTCGCAATGTCAAGCGACGATGGCGGATTTGAAAGGTGTCAAAACATTCGATCTGTCATAAAACCAATATAGTGTCGATTTCACAGTGCAAATAAACCTTGTTATTTTTGATATTATGAGTCACTGTGGTCCATCAAAATGATTTCTGATAAAGATAAAGCCAATCCATTATTTTTGTTATTGAGGTGAGGGCTAAGATTTGAAACTATGGCAACGTTGCAAAATTGATTGAAGCTGTCAACTGTGGGATTGGTTGATCGTGTAATTACGTCACAACATTCTGCAGTTGCGCTAGAAATAAGCCATTTGGATTTCACCAACTTTTGATATTTTTTTTCAAGTTTCAGAAAATTAAAAAAAAAGAAAATCACCAACAGACTTTTCACAAGCTGTAGAATCCATTAAAATTATTTTGAAAATATCGTGTCCTCGCCCATTGTGCCAATCTGTTGCTACGGGGCTACTAACGCATGAACGATGTGGAACCAATAAAAACGTTCTTTCGATGTGACTTACCTCACTTCTAATGAAAACAAGTGTAGCCATCGATATTATATTCCCTCAGATGTTCGTTTTTTTAAACCGAGGGGCACATTGGGACCATTTAGATTACAGTTGAGGTAGATGGGAAGTTTGCAGTGAACATGGGATTCAATCCAAACCATTGTCCAAATCCTCTACATGTCGTGTATATTTCTGTTGTAACTCTACCAAAAACTGTTTCTTAGAATTAACCAGGTGTATCCCCATGAATAATTTCTGCAGTATGTCGAGCAACATTTGATTTTTGTATTTTGGTGATAATTGAATAAACATGTTCCCTATTTAGTTAGTTATTTGTACCCAAGATGCAACGTGGAAGAAAGTACAAAAGTTCCAATTGTTGCCATTACAATCATTTCCAAACGCCATGTATTTTTCCAGACAAAATCACATTGAAAACATAAGTAATTGTTAGTTCACCTATTTCAATGCATATTCAAAAAAACAGTTATAATAATCGAAGTTATAATAGGTCAGCCAACAAAGAGAACTCATCAAACCTATTTTTGCCATTCAACACCCTGTGATACAAGGATTATTTGGTGTTGAAATACATTTTTGTATAACAGTAGATTTTCTACTGGATCACAACTCTCTGAACGCTAACTTTCATTTGACCATTTTCCAGAGGATAAGGATTTTCTTTCAATATTTTTCTATATTTGCATGAACCTAGATTTGCATGAACCTAGATACGTTGAATCCGAAAAAGACTTTTTCGGAATTAGATCTGGAATTCAAAAAGCGTATAACAGAGATGCTCGGAGTAACGAACCGAGAAAGTGAGTCTTTTGCAGTTAGGATTGATGAAATATTCAAAGGCCGTACTTTTCAAGTGGAGCTTGAGTCTCCGTCTGGCATCCTTTCGAATGATTTCGCTCACAACTAATGCAACATCATTCAATATTGATTCTCATTCTACAGTTCGATAGCCGAAAAAATTTCGAATTCAAGTACATAATCTAAATTCACCATTTTTCTTTATGTTTATATAATAACTGGTACTCTTTTCAATTATTCCTTGTTTTGACATTTTTCCCAATTCTTCATTCACTTGTTCTCTATATTCATATGGAATTGGACAATTTGTTTATCTGATTTTCTCAATTTCTTTCACTTCTATTTTGTGCACATACTATTTCGCTATTTTTGATTCTCACATAATCAACTCCTCATATTCATCCAATAATTCATTAATATAGCTTTCATTTTTTATCATCACATTCATATTTCTCATCATATATTTCATTATTATTATTTTTTTTTCTTTTTCAAAATATTTTTGTTTATATTTTATTTTTGTTTTTCCTCAAAAAATACAAACCATTTATTATCAATTTCTATACCTTTTCTTCCATAATCTATTTCAGCTTTAACTTTTTCCAATTGATCTGTACCTATAATTACATCAAATTCCATGTCTTTGACTACCAGCATTGTAATTCAATATGTTTAAAATCTATCCCAAAATTTAAATTAATGTATTGATTTTTTTCCGCTACTTTTTTTCCATTGATTCCTATCAAATTTGTTTTAGGCATGTTTACCATTGTATTTTTAATTTTAAGAGTATTTTCTAGACTATTTTATTTTATTAAAGATGCTTATGAACCAGTGTCTATTGAGATCTTTACTTTTTTGTTCCTACCTGTTAATATTATAAACCTTTTAATTGTTCATTCCCTATATTTTCATTCATTTTTATAAATTATATTGGGTGTATCCAGCTCCACATATGGTTGTTCTAATGAAAATTTTGTTCAGATGTACCCGTTGTTGGTGTGTTGTTTACTCGATTGTTTTTCACAAGTATGCTAGTTTATCCTTCTCTGTCATTCAAAGTTCCTATACTATTACTCCTTCTATGAAAATGCACATGTTTCGTATGTTCATTTGATTCTTGATTGTTAATGAATGGATTTTGTTGAGCTATTATAAACTTGTATCTGCCCATGATATTGATTCTGATGTTGATAGCTATTATTTTGATAATTATTTCTATTAATTATAATTATTGTCATAGTTATTGTTTATTTATTGGTTTTTTAAATTTCTTCGAGTGTTTTGATTTTCATTGCAATTATTGTATATATTGTAGTTTCTATGCCTATTTTGATTATAATTATTATTATCATACCTATTATTTTGGTAATTATATTCATTTGTCATATTTCTACTATTATTTCGGGTATCCATGTACCCATTAGTTTGATTATTTTAATTTTGATATCGATAATTACTTTGTACATTTCTATGTTGGTTGTCATTTTCCCAACTTCTTTGAATTAAAGTTTTTCCTAGTCTCAATAAATATTCGCTCAATCTATCCATGGTTTGAATTTCATGGATATTTATTATTTCAAGAATTTTTTGTATAAAATGTCTACTATACTTCGATTTTCATGAAATTTGTCAAATTGTAATTTATCTCTGACAATAAGTTGAGCATTGTCTTATTGTCTTATGAACAAATTTTCAAAATCTTCAAAACTATTGATATTTTTCACCTGACTATTAAACCAAATTCAGGGTTGATTAATTAATAATTGTCTTATCATTTCTTTTAACTCTTCTATTGAAGTTATATATCTTGTTTCATTATTTATTATTTCAATGAAGGTTATTGGATGTAGTTTCCTAATATAACCGTCAAATTTAATGTTTATTTGCACCCCTTGACATGTATTGATTATTGCGGTTTCTAAATTACTATCAAATCTCTATTTCTCTAATAATTAATTTTTTTTCTCCAAAATTTTAATTTTTTCTTGATTTCGATTGTAATTTTTTCTCAATATATTTTTTTTTTAATATTTGTTATTTCATTTTCTACTGTTATTATTTTATCATTGTGTCTTTTTGTTATGTTTCAAATATTTTATTAATCATGTTCATGTCATTCATAACTTTTATTACTATTGTCAAGCTCTATCCTCATATCCTGTACTCGTTTAACATTTTGTTCAATGAATTGTTGTTCTTGTCTAATTGATCCATAGAATTCCCTATTATTTTGTTCTATTGTTGTTCCAAATTGTTCTACATATTAAAATTCTTTTTTACTTTCGTCCTAATTTCAATTGCACTCTACTTTCCATTCTTTCCATATCTTCTTCCACACCTTCTATATTTTCTTTCATTCAATCTTCCATTCTTCCCATATTTTCTTTTACACCTTCTATATTTCCTTCCACACCTTCCATATTTTTCTTCAAACCTTCCATATTTTCTTCCAAACCATCTTGAATATTTTCTATTATATCCAAAAATTTTTGAAACTGACTCTTTATTTCTATTCTCTCACTTTGTGCTGTTCCCCCTCTCACATTACTACTATTTCCTTGTTCCTGATCACCTCTTTCTCTACCTTCTGCACCTTCTTCCACACCAACTATTTTTCCATTTCTCAAATCCATTTTCTCTACAGTTATACAAAATTCTAACCTTTTTTACTACTTCAATTTAATAATTCTGAAATGTCAAATCGAAATTTTCCCTATATAAAAATCTGATTTCAAACAAATATTTTTTCTATCAATTGCTATAAAATTTCCACTTCACAAATATAATTAGTATACTCGCTCCTAATTGATATACCCGCTCCGCGTTGGCTAATTAGTATCAATGCTCCGCGTTGGGGGATATTTTGTTATGGTGTGTTGTATTTGTTCTTATAATTATTGGTACTTTCTTTTTATTTATCTGCCACACAAATACCCTTCATAACAATGAGCTCCGGCTGTGATGCTCTTACCCTTTTTCAATACACTATTTACCTCCCTTTCATTACCTTTCTCCAGCTTAGTCGGTACGCCTATGTAGAGATGATCGTCTCCATCTCAGGAAGATTGCAGTTGCGCCATCTAGTTGTTTTGCTTCGAGTCAATGTACTGTTTCTATGGAAATATAGCTTGTAATATGGCCAAATGATAAATAATAAGTCGAGAATACATATAGTTGAATGATTGTTCTTTTATTCAAATCAATTCTTAAAATACCCATTACTGTGATATCTACCTTATTAATAAATATTATTCAACCAATCAAATTGAACAACATTGTATAAACTTGCTCATGCGCAATCAAGGAACAATGCCAAATAAATATTGAGAATTTATTTTGATATCATAATAATGAATAAGAAAGAAAGTTCACCACTGTGAATAGGTGTTATTAAAAATGAACCAAGAAGTGTCCGACTCGAAAATTATTACTTCAATAATTTCCGTTGATAAAGTACCTGTTGTAAGTTCAGCCCCCTTGCTGCTGTTTACGTCACGAACAGGAAGTCTAATCTGAATTGGAGGTAAGTGGTTGCTTGGTCGAATATGTGCCTGGTTGTTTCTTGATTTGGTGTACTAGCTATACTTCTGTTGTCAACTTATTTGCGGTGATTTTTTCAATAATTTTTTTATCACAGCTTCTCTTCAATGAAATTATTTTTCAACTCCTTATTTTCCTTTTCCTTTAGCAACCATCACTTTCTGTTCTCCAGTACAAATTTCTACTCTTTACACTCCTTTAAGAAACACATTTTTAATTCTAACCCATGATACATATTTTATTTACAATTTATATATCTACAGATTATTTATATAGAACTGTTGGAAATTCACATCTTCCAATTTTCTGTTCTCAAATTTGATATTTCTATGATTTCCGATGAGAATAGATTGACATTTCCTCGTCATATTTCCTTGTGATTCAAAATTAGCCTACAGGATGTTCTCACCTGTAGATTCATGTTTTCCATATCATTACAATATAATTATATATATTATGTGTTGGGTATACTCTTCTTCTGAATGATATTCCCATATTCAGTCAATGCTCTGAGGTTTTCTAGAGTTGACTTCATAAAACTAGTTTGATTTTGTAAACAACAATTTCCTACCCATCAAAATCAAAGAATTCATGTAATCTAACAAGACACCGTCTCAAAACCTAACCTCAGAATGAAAAATCTCGGAAAAATATCTAAATTACCCTTGTAGAAAAGTATAGAAAATCCGGCGGCTTGAGCTTATTAAATTAAAATAAAAAATGTCTTTTTCTTCGGAACATTTGACTATAAATACCCATATGTCGGATTAATGTCTAAAAAAACAACTACCTCCCTGGCTAATGCTTCGTCGGACGTTGTTTCACTTCCGATGGATAACAAAATTACTTTGCGAATATTTGTTGCGAACGAAGTCAACCAGACAAATGACATTAGTCAATATAGTAGCGCGTTCTCTTCCATGCATCTTTCACATCATGTTCGTCATTGACAAAAACTGTGAAAATTCAATGTCAAATCTCCTGGAATGCAGATATTTTAATTTTCTACCGATTTTAAATTGAAATTCTTTCAGCTTTCTCCATTGGAGTTGCATTCGAATGATAATTTTCTGAGTGACTCATTTTTTATTCTAATATATTTTTAACTCTTTGTTGATGGACGGTTCTCTGGAGTTCCATTTTTATATGATATATGAAAATTCTATGACCGCACAATTTCTCCCAGCATGTCGGTACGTTCATGATGGTGTATTCAGGTGCCACCAGAACAGCGAGCTGTTATAGATTATCACAGTTTGTTTTGAACCACTGTGAGAAGTGACGTATCTGTCATCGGAGAAAAACAGATGTATTTATCGTGTATTGTATGGGATTTTTCAATACTAAAATAGTCCTATATGGCTTAGCTGACTTCCGTGGAGTGACAGAAATGAATTATGTATAATACACGTGTAACTGATTTCATTTCGATTATTTTCAAAGACGGACTCTCAAATACTTTCAGGCTACGAACCATTGAAATGGACGAACAACATCCGGTAAGATTATTTGCTCGTTTTCTTACAATTTATAATATTCCATCCGACATCTAATACTCCATATAAACGATATTATATGGATAAAAGATTGCTAAGAGGCGCACAACTTTTCGAAATTAAAGAAAAATTCATATTTGAAGATATACCAGACAACTCACAAATGGACACAGAAATAGAAGTGATTGAGAAAACAACGATGATATTGTTCATGACAAACTACAGGGAAATGATTTTGTAACTGTTCTAAACGGAATTTTGCAAAATATAGTTGAGCAGTCAAATCTGTATGCGGTACAAAAGCACTAAATTCCAAATACTTATACAGATGAGTTATTGGTCTTCATAGGTTAAAATATTATGGGGGGTTTTCATAAACTTCCTAATTGGAGGCATAACTAGTTTACCAAAGGTATCTTCTACTATGTCTTGAAACAAATTTGACACGATTTTAAGAAATCTTTACGTAAATGATAACACAAATGCCGAATAACAACGGAGATCAACTCTATATAATACGTCCAATGATAGAAACTTCTAGGAAATCATTCACGTCTCTCTATGATGATACATGAATGCTAAGTGTTGATGAGTCTATGATAATTTTCAATGGACGTAGTTTACTAAAACAGTACAATTCCATGAAACCATTGACGCGTGGACATAAAATTTGATGTTCGTCTGATCAACAAGGTTATATAAATAATTTTCAAATATATGAGAGGAAAAACGGAATAGTCCAAGCCAAATATTCAGCCTCTGGGCTTGATGAAAAGGGTAGTTTTGAGTATGAGCCAACCTGATTGGGAAAAAACCGAAATGTTATATTTTAATAATTACTTCACGTTGCTACTTCTTCTAGAGAAACTTGAAGCTGCATAGACACTAGCATTTGGGATCACCAGATCTGATAGGTGAAGACTACCTAAGAATATGATCGGTAGTAAAACCCTGGAACGTGGAGATTATGACTATCACTTTTGTTTTCTATGGATGTAGGAGTTTGGAAGTGGTAGGACAACAAAACCGTTTATTTGGCCAGTAACTTTTATGGCAGTGAAGAACCTTCTGTAAGACGCACACAAAAAGATGGATCAAAGCTACCGATTCCTGCTCGAATGGTTGTAAAAGACTGTAATAATTACTGGCAGGCGTAGACCACGCAGAAAGCAGTTTCCATTCATTTTTGAAAGTCACCAAATTTTGAAGCTATTGGCGCTCTTTGTGACGTGAAAGACCAGCCAATAGGCGTAATAGAGTGAATTGTGACGTTGAACGGCAATGTTGCCAAGTTTCTTAAACTATAAATGTCAGAAATAGAAGACTATTCGCAATGTCAAGCGACGATGGCGGATTTGAAAGGTGTCAAAACATTCGATCTGTCATAAAACCAATATAGTGTCGATTTCACAGTGCAAATAAACCTTGTTATTTTTGATATTATGAGTCACTGTGGTCCATCAAAATGATTTCTGATAAAGATAAAGCCAATCCATTATTTTTGTTATTGAGGTGAGGGCTAAGATTTGAAACTATGGCAACGTTGCAAAATTGATTGAAGCTGTCAACTGTGGGATTGGTTGATCGTGTAATTACGTCACAACATTCTGCAGTTGCGCTAGAAATAAGCCATTTGGATTTCACCAACTTTTGATATTTTTTTTCAAGTTTCAGAAAATTAAAAAAAAAGAAAATCACCAACAGACTTTTCACAAGCTGTAGAATCCATTGAAATTATTTTGAAAATATCGTGTCCTCGCCCATTGTGCCAATCTGTTGCTACGGGGCTACTAACGCATGAACGATGTGGAACCAATAAAAACGTTCTTTCGATGTGACTTACCTCACTTCTAATGAAAACAAGTGTGGCCATCGATATTATATTCCCTCAGATGTTCGTTTTTTTAAATCGAGGGGCACATTGGGACCATTTAGATTACAGTTGAGGTAGATGGGAAGTTTGCAGTGAACATGGGATTCAATCCAAACCATTGTCCAAATCCTCTACATGTCGTGTATATTTCTGTTGTAACTCTACCAAAAACTGTTTCTTAGAATTAACCAGGTGTATCCCCATGAATAATTTCTGCAGTATGTCGAGCAACATTTGATTTTTGTATTTTGGTGATAATTGAATAAACATGTTCCCTATTTAGTTAGTTATTTGTACCCAAGATGCAACGTGGAAGAAAGTACGAGAAGTTCCAATTGTCACCATCACAATCATCTCCAAACGACATGTATTTTCCCAGAAAAAATTACATAGAAAACATGAATAAGTGTTAGTTCACCTATTTCAATGCATATTCAAAAAAACAGTTATAATAATCGAAGTTATATTAAGTCAGCCAACAAAGGGAACTCATCAAACATATTTTTGCTATTCAGCACCCTGTGATACAAGGATTATTTGGTGTTGAAAAACATTTTTGTATAACAGTAGATTTCCTACTGGATCACAACTCTCCCAACGTTAACTTTCATTTGACCATTTTCCAGAGAATAAGGATTTTCTTTCAATATTTTTCTATAAAAATCTAGATTTGCAGGAACCTAGATACGTTGAATCCGAAAAAGACTTTCTCGGAATTAGATCTGGAATTCAAAAAGCGTATAACAGAGATGCTCGGAGTAACGAACCGAGAAAGTGAGTCTTTTGCAGTTAGGATTGATGAAATATTCAAAGGCCGTACTTTTCAAGTGGAGCTTGAGTCTCCGTCTGGCATCCTTCCGAATAATTTTGCTTACAACTAATGCAACATCATTCAATATTAATTCTCCTTCTACAGTTCGATAGCGGAAAAAATTCCGAATTCAAGTACATAGAAAATAGAATTGTTTCAAGAATTCATCATTCAATATTAATTCTCCCTCTAGAGTTCGATAGCGGAAAAATTCCAAATTCAAGTACATAGAAAATAGAATTCTCACAAGAATTTTTTCTGACGCAAGGAGAGTTTGATGTAAGGATATGACTATCAGAGTCTGTCAATGAGGATAGTTCAAGCAATATATAACTTCAGTTTGATATATTATTTGGTACAGATCTCTGATGCCAGAATTTCAACTTAGGATTCTTCCGACTACTCTTGTGAAATTTAAGTAAGCATGTTTTCAATACTAAAATATACTATTCTTATTCAATATCATCATTAGATTCAGAGACATCATCATTTATATGAATTATTGTTTTCTGTGAACTTGGAACATCTAATTTTCGATACGCGATCGATTGTGTTTTTCCAGTTCTCAGCACCATAATTTCCAAATTTCCACTGGATTTGTTTGACTACACGTTAACGTTGATATTATTGGAATCAGTGCCAAATAATAGGTTGGCAAACATAGGACGAATGATCATTGTTGAGTGCCATATGAACAACAAAATATTATTCAGTTACCAATTTTGTGTTCAGTACTTAGTTGTTTTTTTGTATAGTATTTCTCGAAGTTTATATGTCCTGCTTCTGGATATTTTGAAATAGTGGCTCCAATAGAATTCTCAGTAGTGATTTTTCTCATCAGTGCAGAATGATACGACAAGACGAACACAAACTACTCAATACTTAGAACCCTATTCCTTCTTGCTCATTTGCTGAACTGAGTTTTGCAAAATGTTTCGCTTCACAGATTCCATCTTATCTGGATCTGGAGAAATTGCAAGATTGAGAGCCCAAAGATAACTGATGTCGAGACCAACGAATTTGGCATATTGATAACTCGGCATCAAGTCACAATATTATAACCCCACACATAATAATAAATATAATAAATAATATAAATAATGTTTATTCAGTAAATTCAGTTACAGAAATATGATATGGTTTAGAATAAACATGGAAAAACCACAGAAGCTGTATTGCAAATACAGCTTGTATGTGGCTTGAAATTGCATTATAATTTGTTAGATACTCATGATAAGGTGAATTATGTCAAAATCTGGAAATTATCTCAGGTTCAGGGAGTTAGGTCATAATGGGGATCATCGTCTGATACATGTGTGGACAAATTGGGGCTTTCATATCCAGAGGCGTGAAACTAATGTATTTTTATGGAAGGTGGATGAAAAAGAGGCCCATATGGATTTTATCCTCAATTTTCCCAACAAAGGACCAAAAAAATACAATAACATTCGGATCTAGCCTATTGTGAAATATCTTAATATTTGATCTTCAAAATGTTCGAAGAATCGTTATACAGAGCCATCCTCAAATTATGCACCATATGGGAAACTTATTTATTAAGGGTTTTTAGACAAAAAATTATTCCTGGTAAAAGTTTGTGCATCCCCTGAAACTCAAGATGCAGCAATCAAATATAGTGAAACACACGTAATATACGAGAAGCCTTCAAAAATATGATTTTGAGACATTCGTAAAGTACAATTATTTTGAAAAATCTCGAGAAATGTAATTTGGAAAAGTTGTTCAGCATTGAAAAATACATTTAGATTTGAAGTCATGGCCATCTAAGTGAAGTTTGATTTTTTTACCCATTTTTTTAAATATAGACCACGAAAAAAAATTGCTGAAACGATAAATAGACAACATCCTTTATACGACGACTACAATAAATGAAATGAATATTTGAAAAGCATGTGATATTACAAATTACAGAACTATTGTGTTAACCACGGTAAAAATTTTTGAAAAGTCAAATATATTTCGAAGTTTTTGGTACAAAGGTATTTTTATTTTTTGTTGACACCGGAAATTGTTCAAAATTATACAGTATTTAACAAAAATTAATATTCAAAAAAAAAAAAAAAATTAAATTTTTCTGGTCCAAAATAATTGTTTAAAGTTGGCTTTGAAAACAAACGAATGTTTATTAAGTACTTGACATATTTGCTCAATATTCATCACATCGTTATTGTTATTGCTTATTTCATCAATGTTTGATAATGGGTACTATTCAAATAATATCAAGATGCTAACAAAAGAGGAAAAAGTTGAGATTATATTGTTGTGTGGGGAAAATAATCTAAACAGACACGTAACAGATATTTTTAATGCCAGGCATCCTAATAGCAATGTAAATCACACTACAGTAACCCATATTTCAACAAAATTTGAAGAAACAGGCAGTATTGATAACAATTTGAAAAAAACTTATTGAAAATGGTAAGACATCAATTAAACAAATATCGATATCTCTTGATGTACCTTTTGCTACTGTACACAAATTTTTAAGATTCACCAGATTTAACCCCAATGGATCTCTTCATATGGGGTTTATTGAAGAACGAAGTTCACAAACATCGTCCTTTCAGGGATAGAGAACATTCAAAAACTGTGATTATTAATTGTGTGAGTCTCGTACAACCGGAGCACATTACGAATGCAGTCAACGATTGTGTGAGAAGAACCGAACTGTGCATGTTTCGGGATGGACATCATACTGAGATGTAAAATACTTCTTTGGGAAACATCAATCAATTAAAATCAAATGAAAATCAATGAGTTTGTCCCGAAAAACTTAAAACTTATTTCACAATACTGTATAATTGTGAGCAATTTTCGGTGTTAAAAAAAATAAAAATAACTTTGCACCAAAAACTTTAAAAATTATTTCACTCTTCAAAAAAGTGACCATGGTTAACACAATTGTTGTATCATTTGTAATATTACAGGCTTTTTGAATAAACCGTCGTTTACAGGATGTTGTCTTTTTATCGTTTTAGCAATTTGTTTTTTCGTAGTCCCCATTTCAAAAAAATTGGTAAAAAAATCAAACTCCACTTAGATGGCCATGACTTGAAATCTAGATGTATTTTCCAATGCTGAACATATTTTCTAAATAACATTTCCCGAAATTTTTTAAAATAAGAATACTTCACTCTTGTCTCAAAATCAAATTTTTTAAGGCTCCTCGTATATTACGTGTGTTTTACTATATTTTGTTGGTGCATGTTCAGTTTGAGGGGATGCACAAACTTTTACCAGAAATAACTTTTTGTCGAAAAACCCTCAATAAATAAGTTCCCCATATGGTGCATCTCTGAGGATGACACTGTATACCGGGTGACACAGGATATCGGGCCAGCCCTGTAACTTCTGCATTCGTGAACGGATTTTCTTGTGATTCGGTACAGTTATATAAGCAACCATTTCGGATCTGATCACATTACAATCCAATATGGCGGACTTCCGGTTTTTCTGCAAATGCCAGCAACTTTGTTTTTTAGAATAGAACACCCTGTTTATTTTTACATAGTCAAGTTCAACAGGTCAAAACAAATCCAAACCTAATGTCAAATGTCATTGTTCTCAAACAATTGAAATAAAAATTGTTTTTTCATTTTACCTCGTGGATAAATGAGATTTGGTCAAGGCTATTCATAATGAGTCGCACATAACAGAGAAACATAATTTTTTCTGAAAAATTATTTTTTGTGTCATTTATTGATGAATTGATTCAGTCACATCACATTTTGATCAAAAATTACTTTTTTTCAAATGAAACCCCTATGGGCCACCATCCTGTATTTCTAGAACATTCTTTAAGGAAAAAAATTACATATCGTTTCTGTATTTTGGTGCAGTAACGAATTGTATACATTCGAAAATCTACAACTAGTTCATGAGTTTTCTTGCAGTTAAAATAATTTTTCAACTTAGTAAGCTGTGGAAAACAACATTTCTGAATCTTGTCAACTAATTGTGTTTCGCCGCTTGTCAGTTATAGGCTGAACGATACTCACACACAGGACACCCACAAAGAACCTTTTCCAAAAATGTGGAGAGAAGATTCCCAAAAGAACCCAACAATGGAGAGGATGATCGTAAGTGAGGAGGCAGAAATTAATGTTTTACTTATGTTTATTTTGATCCAACCGCTTCGACGCGGGAATTGGAATACCAATGCAATCGAGGAAATGTCAATAGAGAAAACGCTGGAAGAATTAAAAAAAAATACCATTATCGTGCTTATAGGTATAACTTACACAATTAGTTGACAAGATTCAGAAAACTCATGAACTAGTTGTAGATTTTTGAATTTATACAATTTGTTACTGCACCGGAATACAAAAATGATATGTAATTTTTTTCCTTGATCAATGTTCTAGAGAGACAGGTCCATAGGGGTTTTATTTGAAAAAAATTAATGTTTAATCAAAATGTGATGTGACTGAATTGATTAACCAGTATGTGACACAAAAATCATTTTTCGGAAAAAAATAAGTTTTTCTGTTATTTGCGACTCATTGTGAATAGCTTAGACCAAATCTCATTTATCTACGAGGTAAAATGAAAAAACAATTTCAATAACAATTGTTTGAAAAAAATGACATTTGACATCAGGTTTGGACTTGTTTTGACCTGTTGAAATATATACAGGGTGTTCCATTTGAAAAAACAAAGTTACTGACATTTCCAGAAAAACCGAAAGTCCGCCATATTGGATTGTAATGTGATCAAATCCGAAATGGTTGCTTGTATAACTGTACCAAATTCCAGATGAAAACCGTGCACGAATACAGAAGTTACAGGGGTGGCCCGATATCCTGTGTCACCCGGTATATCTTTCTGATACTGACATAAAACTCGGTGTTATTATGATAGCAACAAAATACCTTTTTACAAGCTTTTTACTGGAACGGTTTCATTTAGCTTGCCTTGTTTGTGTCTTGTGTGACCGATTGATCTGAAATTTGCTACAAACTTTCAGTTCTGATGGCAATACAATTATCTGTATTCCGTATCATTGTGAATCCAAGATTGCCGCCGCCACAAAATGACGGATAACATATTTTTTCATAACCCCCTCATATCAAATGAAAGAGCATCACTATTAAAATATAGTACACCATGAAAAATTTTTAAATCGAAGATGGCGTACGAAACAAAATAGATCATAGAGTTTAGACATTCAATACAACCCCCCCAATATAAATATCGAATGAAAGGTCTTGATTAGTAGAATACAGTACACCATGAAAAAATTCCAAATCCAAGATGTCGTCCGAAACAAAATGGCGGATCATAGAGTTTAGACAGTCAATACATTGAAACTGAAATCTAGGTATCTAATCAAAACAAAGGACTTTGTAAACTTTGTCAACTTTTCGTATCGTGTCGGGCAAGGATTTGGCATTAGGGTGGCTGATACGTGATACGTCGTTAGCGGTACACCACCGAAAAGTCTTCGGAAGGATTATGTATTGAGGAGTTAGATTGTAACAAACTGACAGGTTACGCTACACCCCACGATTTTATTTTAGTCTGATCAATGCCCTATATTGATGGGGAGAGTAGAGATAGGCTCCGTTTCTAATGAGAAGTTGGGCGAACAAAAGAAAATTTGATATGTTGGTTATCAAATTAAAGTTGATGTTATGAGGAATCCATCCATTTAGAAAAAAAGTTAGAATGAAAATATAAATTAAAAAAAAACTCATATACATTTATTGTTAACCTCTCTCTCTACTGAAGTACCAATTGAAAACTCCTGCAAATATTGTATCAGTAAGTAAACATTTAAAATGATTTCATTATCGGGAATTTCAACGTAGTTGTACATTATCACAATTATTTTTTTCTAAATTAAAAAATTTAGTGCAATACCTCAATCAAACGCTCGACAACTACTCGAAGATTTTCGAAATTATTGAAGAAATCCCAAGAAAAATGTCGGACTCCCGAGATCAGAATCAAGCGCCCGACTTCAGGAGTTGGATCCCTCGAGATTAGAGTCAGGCGCTCGAGTTTGAAATCGTATCTCAGAGGGTCAGACTGTGAATGTTACCTCTCTTTCTTTGAATGGAGAGGAGATGAGAATCCAAAAACGTTTCGAAGTCTTATTTTAGCTACTTGGAAAAAATCAAAAGCTTAACATTATAGACGAAATACCAAATGCTGGGAACGACTTTTAGTATACATATAAGTATACAGTGTGGAACAGCCGAATGAAACAAATTCATTATTTCATTAGTTGTGCAAATTTATGAAAAATCCCGAAATACAAAATTTCATCCCCACTCTCAACCCCCGTCGAGTGACAGTCACGACCCCAAACTTACGAATGGGAAGTGAGGGCATGTGGTACATCATTTGGAAGGTCTCTTCATTTTCTTATATAAAATGTATCAGTTCCTGATGATGCAAAAACAAAAAATAACATAAATGTCAATATTAATTGTCTTCTAACGTTATGGAACATCTGTAGTGAGACCCAATCCAAGCAATCGTTATTCTCCTTCTTAAGTTAACTTAATCTAATGGTTTAGTTTTGTATACCATACATTCCACATATCCCCATGAGAAGAAGTGCAATGGCGTAGGATCAGGTGATCGTGCTGGCCATTCAATCCATCCTCGCCTCCCTATCCACCAATTTGGAAATATTCGGTGTAGGTATTGCCGGATATTGATTTGGTAATGTGGCGGTGGTTCATCTTGCATTGCTTAATAATTATCCCCATTCAAATGGCCATTTATGAAAAACGGACCGATGTCATGGTTTCCAACTACCCCTGCCCAAACATTAACCTTTTGAGGGTATTGTGTATTTTCTTCTCTCATCCAGTAAGGATTTACCGTAGACCAGTAGCAGCAGTTTTATTGATTAGCATGTCCGTGAAGCGTACACTTATCAGAATACAAAACATGATCCAATTGGATAACATTGTTATCTAACATTTCCATTATTTGTTCACAAAAATACGTTCTTCGATCAAAATCATTTTCCATGAGCTCCTGAGTTGCTATCATTTTATAGGGATGCATTCTATTTTCTTTTAATATTCGAAAAATCGATGAATGGCTAACATCCAATGATGCGGCTGCATGTCGATTCGAAATGTGTGGGTTTTCCTCAAACTCAAGCAGTACATCCGATTTGATATCAATATTCATTGCTTTAAAGGTGCTTCTTTCATCTGCCTCACATGTCCGAATTCGCGAAATTGCTTTTCCATTTTACACATTGTCCCTTGGGATGTAAGCGGCAAATACGGAAATTTTTCGTGGAATAGGCGAGAAACTTCGATCAGTTTTCGAGTGTTGTCTCCGTAACCAATCATGTGCGGAACTGTTATTCTGTGCATTTCTGTTGAATAAACCCTGTCTCGGAATTGCAGTTGACGAAATTCAAACGACAAGTATAACACTGACACGTACTGTCATGCGGTTATAATCCCACAACAATTGAAACAAAACTAACATCACCATGGTAACTTTTCAATGGGCTACTAGACTGTCATTTTGATAACGAATTCCATGATGGATGATATGAGATCGAATCAAATCTGTTAACATCTGACTGATAATAATTTTTCGAAATTTGGTAGTTTTCATAAAATCAACTTCAAAACAAGAAATAATCAGGACAGTGGTGATGCTAACAGTGATATTCTTGATTTTATACCACCTAATCTGATATTGCACGAGTTAATTTCAATCCATAAATGAGACAGATATTGGATTGAAGTGTTAATTCTATGAGTAGTATCCTAGATAATGGTTGGTGAAGTTGAAAATAGCTCAGATTTTCGGATTTTTTTTTAAGCCAAGCAACCGAATCCAAACATTTGTCAGTTGGGGTTTGGCGTTGGAAGGGATTGGAATGTTTACGTCCACACCAAAATTTATATTTGAGTTCGACATCGTTTGGGAGGGTTCAACGAGTTAGATTGAATGTCTGTAGCATACACACGTTCACCATACCACATTAGTGAAGAGGTAAAATTTAACATATTTATATTTACAAAATCTCACTTTTTCTAACGTTACGTCGCGGAAACTTATTTTCGAAAGGTACTCTTCGGAAGAATATTTTAGCGGAAAAATATTGCACAGTACACATTTCTTATACATGGTGTATGATGGAGAAAACTATAACGATTTTTTTTTACCGATTAAGTCGAAACCCTGTACTGATGGATTAATTTTAAAAAAGGTAATACCACTAACATATGTGTGTCTCTAACCCTCAAAATATACAAGGTGGTTTATTTGTCGGGAGTTATTCTATTTCAGGAAGAGAACGAAAATCCTGTATCCTGGATTCTTCCCTGTCAAATATAACCATTTTTTCAGTATATAATGATATTGATAACTCCTTAGGAGGCATGGATTTCACATTCGATCCTATTACCAGTTTTCGAGTTGAAGTGTTAAAGTGCAAACTTGCTGATTTTGTCAGTTCTTTTCTTCCACTTGAAGGGGGGGATTGACTTCATGTTGAATGTATGAATTCAATATAGAATTTGGTTAGACGTCATAAAAAGGTACAGCTTAAAATATTAACTGTTACAGGGTGATTCTCGAATAAATCAGAATGGGTTTTTGCAAACACTCAATAATTTTACAGTGGCGCCACAGAGGAAGTATTTCATAAAATTATCCCCCCAATTTCACGATTTTGAGGCTGAAACATTTCGCTATGATTACTTTTCATACAGGGTGAGTTATACAGCCAACCACCAAAAATAATTATGCTTTGAAATTATTAAAACGGGAACTTGCGTTTCTTTAGTGACTTTTTAGTAACTTAATAACACTATATTAGGTAGGCATAACCGTGAGATGAAACAAACAGGGTGATTCAATTGTTTTATAATACCCTACGAAATGATTCGGTATACATGTATTTGTTCGATATGTATTTGTTCGATATATTTGACAGCAAAAACGATAATTATCCATTTTCTCATGTAGGTATGAGTCAAATACTGGGTATCTATTTTGTACAGGCATGTACTTCACAATATACGTGTAGAGCGAGTAGTATATTATATTGAAAGTTATAAAACTTATAACAGTTATCACCTCGCTTAATACTAAATGAATATGCTATTTTCAGCAGCAACATGTGTCGATTCAGGATGATCCATACATGCAAAAATCAAAACATAGGTACACACTTATATTGCAACAACTATCAGAAGGATTAACTGTACCGTCAAACTCATTTCCACACCACCACAGATGAAGAGGTTTTTGTTCATATCTTTTATTATTGTTTTCCAAGTTATTGTAACAACCCACTATGTTTGTTTGACAGCATACAAACCTAATATCAACCACTCACGTCACGGATTGAAGTAGTCCATTTAAATGAAATGACGCTCCTTTTGAACAGCGTCTTGTATGAAAGTAGCCGCGAAATAAATATGGTAGCGTTCCATCAACTTTGGTAAATAGTGCATTTTTCAAATGATTCTGCTGATAGTTCCTTCCAAAAAAGATTCCAAACAGATTTTTTCATGTGAAACTATAATATATCATGTCACTTGTTTATTATTGTTTCTAACTCCCTTATCTATCTGATGACTGCCCACATCCGTCTCCACATTTCCATATCTGCTATATTGTTTATTACATACATCCCCTAGTGGTCAGTTTTATTTCTCGCTATATGTTTCCTACTCTATAGAACCTTCTCTTCAATGCAATACTCACCTCCAACAACAAAAAAAGATGTAACGGTTCAGTTGATTTTTCTGAAAATTGTTGCAATGTACGTATGTACTGCCTGTATGGATCATCCTGAGTAAACTTTTTTTTTCTGCTACACAATAATTTTATTCGGTGATGAACGGGGTAATAACTACTATAAGTTTTATAATTTTTCATATACTATATAACTCGAATATCACATATATTGGGAAGTACCTCCTGTACGAAATAAGTGAACAGTATTTGAATTATACCTACATGAAAAACTGGATCATTATCATATTTGTTGCCCGTGTATGAAAATTTGTCCATCATATCGGACAAAAAAGTGTGAACCGTTATATTTTGTAGGTAATTATAAAATAATTGACTCATCATATGTTTCGAAATATCACGGTTATGCAAACCAAATGTGAAGTTATTAAGTTACTCAAGAGTCACAGAAGAAATGCAAGTTATCGTCCTAATAATTTCAAAGCATAAAAATGTTTGGCGATTGGCTGTATGGCTCACCCTGTATGAAGAGTAATCATAGCAAAATATTTCAGCCTCATAATTGTTGATGGGTGGGTATTGATTTTATGAAATAATTTATCTGTGGTGCAACTGTAGAATTATTGAGTGTTTGCATAAACCTATTATGATTTATTCGTGAATTACACTGTAACAGTTAACATTTTGAGCTGTACCTTTTCATGAATTTCCAACCAAAACTGAAATTAAACTCATTTACGCAACATATAGTCAATACAGCTTTTGAATTTCGAATAAGAAACTGATAAAATCAGCAATTCTCTGCATTAAGGCCATTATCTCGAAAACTGGTCATGGGATCGGATGTAAATTTTATTACTTTTAAGACGTTATTGGGATCATGATATACTGGGAAAATGCTCACATTCGAAGTGGGATATTAGGGTACAGGGTATTCATGGCTTTTCTCCTTTTCTTAAAATATAATACCTTCCGACAAATAAACCACCTTGCATATTTTGGATCTTGGAGACACACACATGTAAGTGGTATTACCATTTCCAGAAATCAATCCATTATAGGGTTTTCAATTAATAAAAAAAATCTTGTTGTGATTCTCTCTATAAAACACTCTGTATACGAAATGTGTACCGTGTAAAATTTCCTCGTCAGAATACTATATTGAGGAGTGCCTTTGAAAAATATGTTTCCCCGACGTCACAGTAGGAAAAGTGAGATTTTGCAAAACTACCTTAAATATAAATATTTTTAACTCTTCGTATTCACTATTGTATTAGCAAAACATGTAGTGAACGTGTGTATGCAACAGAAATCCAATCTAGCTCGTAAGTTGAGAAACAAAACATCCGAAAAACTAATCAGTTTTCAACTTCAACACGGGGGATCTAGAAAACTAGTCATAGAATTGAGTTGGGTCCATTGACCCTTTTGGTTACTAGGTCAAGTACATACCAAAGTTCCAGGAATGTGACTGGTTGCCCTTTTACATGAAAGAGGTGCAAGGTCATTATCACAGAAGCTCCAGTCGAATATATTCAGTAAACAATGTTAGTTTTATATTTCCATGGAATATTATTTTAATCAGTTATAAGTATCAATTTTTATTGTCACGCTCTACTTCGGGACACCCTGTGAAACCCTGGCCCTCATACTGTTTAGGGTGCCCACCAATTATCTTGCTTGGCTTGCGAGAGGTTGAAACATTTTACTTCTGTGATTGTGACCACCCTGGTATAGTGAAATGAAAAAGTGAAGTGAAAACGATTATGGTTTATTAAAAATTATAAAAGAGCAAAAAATAACATGATGGTGAATACCAAGATAGTGTAGTGAACAATAACCAAAAGAAGTAAATAAAAGTAACACTTACATTATGATAAAACCAAGGGAAGGAGATGTGTCACCGTGGAACAGCAGCATAAAACCAAAAGAAGCCCGATTAAAAACAAACACTTTCATTTATAGGAAAAATATCGCTGACTTGCAGAATAACCGTTCTTGCTATCGCTGAATGCAATACCGGAGTGAAACCCAATCCCTGGTTGATGACTGGCGTTGAACTTTGAATTTGCAGGAAATACTGGATTTCAATAAATGTTATACTAGATGATGAATTACTGTAGAATAAATGAACTACGGATTTTTCCACTTTAGGTTCAATTAGGTTTGAATTTTATTTTCAAGTGGGCATAATGGATGCATGTTAAATGCATGAATTATATCAAATGAAAATAAATTATATGACTGATTTGGGTTTAGCAATTTCAGTAGAATATCAGAAATACTTTAATTAATAAAATAATAAGAAAAAAATTGACATAGCTAATGAAACCGGAAATGCATTACAGGACATCTTTAATATATTATCGATTCCAGGAATGGAAAATCGTGGAATTCCAGCGACTTCAGCGTTGCCAATATAAAAAAATTCAAGTATTAAACAACTTTTCCGAAAATCCCGTGATTGCACATTTAACTCAGTCAATAAATCCTTCCTATTTCTGTTTATAGAAAACAATAGGAAACATATTTGCCTATTTCTTGGTCAATGTTCATTAAAATAATGAACATTTGTAGTAGATTGTCGTAGATAGTGAATTGGCAATTTTGCACTCGTATGAATTGCAGTTTTCGCCTTCGGCTGTGCTATAAACTTTCACACTCGTGCAAAATGGGCCTGATATTTTCACTTGGAAAGTGGACATGAAATACCTATTCGAATTCCTATCATCATTAGCTATCCCTCGTTATTGATCAGGAACAAAACTTTTGTGAAGAGATTCTGAAAACCGCTATCGACTGCGTGTGCCAATTCAAAGACCCTACAGCCAACATGAAATACCCAGATCCCACAATGTATTCAGAAAATGTGTTTGGGTGTTTGTCATTCACCGCATAGTTCCGAGACTACCAGAATGATTCCAATAAAACTTCTCAATATAATGAGGTGTAGTTTCGTGTATAGTTTCCATTGTTTCAGTTCATCAGGGTGAGCTTCAATAAAGGGATTTTCATTATGAACAGACCGATTGAAAAGACGTTTTATCATTTATTTTTCTATTGAATTTGTGAAAGATATTTGGAAAAATTCTAAATTGATTTGTGAACTATTGCGACCGTTTTCGAATATTCAGCTTGCTTAACTCATGTTTCTTGTAGTGATCGAAAAGTTTGATCAATCAATTCCGCAATTCTACATAAAAATAACTTGTTACTGGCTTTATTCATCATGCACCCAAATGACAAAAAAACGAACGACGAAAGAAGTTTTTTTTATGTATTGGTAGCATTATACAATGTTGGTAGTATTACCCTATGCAGATTTCATAGTTTTCACAATAAAACTTGATTATTTTTTACAAGCTTTCATTTAGTTTCACATGTTAGTTCGTTCGTTAGTTTGAGTCAAATTTTGCAAGTGAATTTGGACCGACTTCTAGTAATCCGATTGATTTGAAATTTGGCAGGTGATCATAATTCCGGTTACGATGTATCATGGAAAAAACAACATGGCGGCTCCAAGATGGCGGACGAGATTTGTAATTATGGTCCGATTTGATTTCAAATTGGTACGTGGGGTTTTTTGGGGTCGGAAATCATGATTTTTTTTCCAAAATTCATGAAGTCGGGATGGCTGCTTCAAGATGGCCAACGAGTTTTGTGATTATGGTCTGATTTGATTCAAAATGGATATATGGGGGTTTTCTGGGTCGAAAATAATGGATTTCTTGTCAAAATTCATGAAATCAAGATGACAGCTCCAAGATGACGGACGAGCTTTGTGATTATGATCTGATTTGATTCAAAGTTGGTATGTATGGGTTTTCGGGGTCGGAGATTATGAAATGTTCATCAAAATTCATAAATTCAAGATGAAGGCTCCAAGATGGAGGACAGATTTTGTGATAATGGTCCAATTCGATTCAAAATTGGTATGCGGGGGCTTTCAGAGTTCGACAATATGAAATTTTTATTGAAATTCAATAATTCTAGATGACGGCCCCAAGATGGAGGACGAGTTTTGTTATTATGATCCGACTCGATTCAAAATTGGTATGCGGTGATTTTCGCGGTCGGAGAGTTCGTATTTTTTGTCCAAAGTCATGAATTGAATATGGCGGCCCCAAGATGGAGGACGAGATTTCTGATTGGGGTCATATTTTATTAAAAATTGATATGTGGAGGTTCTCAGTTTCGGAGATTATGAATTTTTTGTCTAACTCTATAAATTCAATATGGCGACTTCAGGATGGCGGAGGAGATTTGTGATTATGTTAGATCCTATTGGAAATTGGTGTGTGGGAGTTTGTAGGGTCGAAGATCATGATTTCTTTAAGTTCAAAACTTACAGGAGAGAGACCTTGTAATAACGATGCTCTATTGAAAATGAACAGATCAAGGCTTTAATTCAATCACTGTACTTACACGCATGAAATAAGTTAGAGTCATCGCTGACAATGATGATGTTTTGTGGAATTATTCGAATTTCAAAAGCTGTCGCGCGAATTGTAATCAAATTAATACTTTGACAAGTTGTTACTTACCAACCAATCATTGTCCGAAGAAATTAATTGGTACCTACTTTAATGGACAATTCTCGTGACAATGTTCTCGGAAACGGATAATTCCACAAAAAATAATTGAATCATTGTCAGCGATGACTCAAACCAATTTTATACATTTTAGTACACTGATTGAATGAAAGCTTGTCCTTCGAACGGTTCTTCATCAGTTATTTCCATATTCAAACACAAAGAGGTGAAAAAAGGAATTGTAACGTTCACACGGTACCTGTAGAATTCGTTCGAGTTCGAGTCGAGTGTTTTGATGTTTGAAAAACAGGTATAAAAAACGGGTGAATTCGATTTGATGAATTCCTTTATACATGTAGTAGGTATACGTATTGAAGTACGAGATGTAAAATATAAATTCAACAAAAACGCAAAGCTTTGTGTTACGTACGAAGCATACTTTGATAATCCTATTCGGGACCAAGACATGCGATGGGCTTCACATGTTTCCTGTTATAATTGTGAAACATAATTAGAAAGTGAAGAGTTTTCGAAAAAAAAAACACTTTTATAACAGAAAAAAGTATGAAATTTGAAGTGCCGAGAATTTGGTGGAAGGGATGAAGGTAGTTTCATAAAAACTCGTAGTTCACTTGCTGATGTCTTTATGAATAACTAAACATACATTATCACTGGAAATATTATACGAATTTTCTACTGGCGGAGAAATATTTGATTCGTCAGTACTCATAGATGAAAATTTCTGATATTGATCTTCATTAAGGAAATACATCCTTACATTTTTCACATCGTATATGGAGTCAGAGCGTAAACTGATCGGAAAATAAGAAAAATCAGTAAAAGGAGTTTTTTCAAAAATTGTTCTGGAGACACAATAAACTATAGATTGATCGACATTTTGTTATGCACAAGAATATCAATAGAACTCAAATCATTCCCTTCTCTTCCTTAAATCCAGTACCTATCTAATTATTTTTTTTTGGTATCACGCTCGATTCCAAACTGGACTGAAAAAGTCATATCGAATAGAATACGCTATTAAGCTATGTTATATACAGATGCATATTTATAGCAGGTCAAGGGTCAAGACTGTAGTTATTAAACCGGAAGGAAATAGAATATAAGATAGGAAATGTAAGAAAAAACACAAGGAATACAAAAACCTGTCAACATTTCAAATACAAAATTAAAATTTCAAATTCGGTGATTCTGTTCTCATCTTCAAAAAAGCTTTCGAAATGTTCTCAGAGTATTTACTGACAGAGTAGACACATTAATTTGAAAAGAATGTTCTCATAATTTTTTGGAATTTATTAAGATCTAATATTTTATATTTTGAATCAACTCTCAGTCAACTCTCAGTCAACTCTCAAAGTCAACTGTCCGAAAATCTATCAAGATACTGCTATGGAAGTAACATCACAAAACATATCCTCAGATGCAGCCTTGCTAGCATAGTATGCCTATGTACAAAGTGATATTAGATATGGTATAATTTTCTGGGGAACATCTACTGATGTTGGGAAGAAAAGATACTACAATAGCGCTGCCTGAGAAATATTATTGATGTTATACAAAGAGTCAGTTGTTAGTTTTTATTCGTGGATAGGAAGATTCTCAGTTTCACTAGTATATTGATCAATGAAGCAGTTATATTTGTAGCTGGAAATATGACCCTCTACACATGTTGAGAAAGGAATCACAGACATAATATTCGAAATAAAAACAATATTTCGGATAATAGGCCCAACTATCACATATATACAGAAAAATATTCCCCTCTCAGTAATCAACGGATATGATAAATTACCTGAATCATTGAGAATACAGCCTATTGGAAAGCTGAATATTGAATTGAAAACCCTGCTTTTGAAAAAGCATAATATTCACTGGACAAGTATTTCACGGATACAGTAGATTTGTAACATTTATCTCATTTTAGCTTGTGGATTGTAAGACTCACTGTTTCATCTTCTGATTTTATCTAAAAGCTTATTTTCACATAAGCGGTGTGTTTGTTTCCATGGGGAAGAGTGTGTTGTTACTATAATAATCATGTTTATATATTCCTACATCTCGTATTTCATAATATTGTATTGACATGTTCTACACCTGAAAAGGTAATTCTGAAGGAACTTATGAAAGATCTATCTATCTATCTATCTTCAAAATTTGCTTTTGGTACCCTCATTTTAAAAACAATAAACGCTAATACTTCAAGAATTTGACAAACCTGGCATCGAATAACGATCGGTTGCTATATTTTGGCAGAGTCGTCCTATACACAAAAATACGGATGGCAATCAGGAATGTATTATAATCCAAGAACTTTTCTGACTAATCATCGATTCAGATGATTATTCATATCGTCCAAAAATTATTGACGATATATACATGAAAATCAAAAAAAGATAAGTATGCGCATGACAGTTCATTGTTGCTATTTGCATCCAAACTTGGTATATTTTTAATCCTCCGTACTCCTTCCGTATACCTTCCTAGCTCATAGGGGAGATTTATCAATTCAGTTGCCTGAATCTGATCGTTGCAACCTGGTCGAGACACCTTTTCTCACGACCAATCAATATATTTCACATTGAGGAAAATTGTTCTCGGAACGAGGTTCTTTCACGCGGCTTGCGGTGGTTGTGTTGACTGGTAGAAATAGTTACCTAAGAAAAAAGCGTTATGCCCCCTCTATGTGACTTTTCTCTCTCTCTCTCTCTCTCTCTCTCTGTCTCTTTCTATAATATACTTGTCTGTGTCTCGAGCGTCTGGCCCTTGATATGATTCCGAAGGTGTACAAAACCATCTTGTGGAAAATATAAAATGACACATGAGCGGTGGAATATCTATGCGAATACAAGTCGGATATTATCGTTGAGTGGTACTACGTGGAATATATTTTTTATATTTCTTCATAACGTGTGCTCAGATGATCATATCCTTTTCTGAATCGAATTTCCCATGTTTTTTGTATGCCGCAGTTGTATTGACGGTTTACATTGAATATGTGGCACATTTTTTCTATAATATAATGCATAGTATTACCAGGAATAAGATACCTCTTACTGTGGCGGAGGAGTTAGAGAAAAGGATATATAGGTATAGTATTGCATGGTATAATGACAATTGAATGTGATGGAATAGAAAAAAACGTCAACTTCCAAAAGGAAAATATTGAGGAAAAAGAAACACAAAATGGAGGATACATGAGACTGAGAGCAGCATATTCTGCTACTTCGATATTATTTATAATTCACTATTTTTTATTTTATTTTTAATAAATAAAATATTGAATGAAACTTTTGATTTGATTCCTCACTTTGAATTATTTGCATTGAAAAAATTATGGAAAATAAAAAAATAAAAATATACAGATTACACAGGGATAGAAAAAAAGAAAGAGAGAGAGAGAAAGTTGCATGTGGAAAACAACGCTTTTTCCTTACGTAATAATGAATCTCCATATCGAATAATACTAATAATAATAATAATGATTCGTCTTCATTCACCATAAAAATATAATGATAATATAATAATAAATACAAATATAACAGTAAAGGTGAAAAGGCGGAGTGTCAGCGAGAGCTGTTTTAAACTCAACCTCATGTTAAAAAAAAGAAAAAAAAATAAATATGAACAAAATGTTAACAATATGGAAGTAGTAGTAACTTTCTAGTAATAACTTTGCAGTAATAAATAGATCAGTGAATGAGGTAAGCCGAGTCAGTTCGAACAAAGACACTATATTTGCCAAGATGAACTTTCAGTTTTTTTTTTTACATCACTCAATGAGTAGAATCTAAATTCACTGGGTAGTGAATTATTACATTTCGGTGCGCTGTACGAGGAGCTACGGGTGATAAATGAAGTTTTATGCTTTGGAATGATGAGAGTTGTTCTATTACGAGTGGAAAATCTGTTCAGGTCCGAAAATGTTTTAAGCCTTCTGAAGAGGTAATCCGGCCGTTGGATTATTAGGCCTTTATGGGTAATTGTTAGAAGGTGTAATTTCCTAAGTTTCTCTAGATTCAACCAACCTGATTTCTCCTTCGGCTCGGTTATATGGTTGTATTTACGAATCCCGAAAGAAAACCTCAGGCAATTATTTTGTTTACGTTGTAGGCGGTGACAATCATTTTGGCGTAAAGCTTAACCGTATATACTATCACAGTAGGAGATTTCACAAAATATTAGCGACTCGCAAAGTTTTATCTTCAATTCCGTTGGGAGTAAGTCCCTATTTGGGTAAAGTTGCCTTGAGACGTTGTAGGAAGATTGGCTGAGGTGACTGACGTGTTTAGTGAATCTCAGCTCAGGAGCAAGCCAAAGTCCTAGATTTTTGAATTCTTTCACAATTGGGAGGAAGACATCGTCTAAGCGAATTTGAATGGTGTTCATTGAGACTTCTCTGTTGTTATTGGTGCCGAATAGCATCACTGCAGACTTTTTTGGATTGAGTTTGAGTTTATGGGCTGTAGATATATCGAAGATGGTTTGGAGATCAGTATTGATTTGAGTTTGTGCCAAGTCTAGGTCACGAATGGAAAATGAAAAATGAATCTGGGTGTCATCGGCATAGTGGTGTATTGTACAGGTGTTGGCAAAAAGGTGGAAGTCAGATATGTAAAGACTGAACAATAAGGGTCCAAGAATAGACCCCAGCGGTACGCCTTCAGTTACAGATAATGCCTCTGAAATTACTCCATCAAGAGTTACCCTATGGGTTCGGTCTGACGAATAGTTTTTCATCAAGCGTACTGCATCCAGCGAAAAGCCGAAAGCGACTAGCTTCTGACAGAGGATATCGTGGTCGATTGTGTCGAACGCTTTGCTATAGTCGAGCAAAACTAAACAGGAAACACAGCCCCCGTCAACCGCTCTGAAAAAAAAATGTTTTCGGAGTCGGAGATGAAGCAAAAGCGTGAGGAACTCCGTTCTTGACGGGGGTCTTACGATTTTTTTTTCAATAAATAGAGAATTTTCCATGCGCGTTTACATTTTCCAGTATGTATAGTTACGAACAAGAATAATTAAGGCTACAAAGACTCTCATAGGAGTCTGAATAGGTTGAAGACATCCAATATGATGACGTTTCCGATGATATGAATTCGGATCATAAAGAAATTACAATTGATGAAACAGTTACTGAACAAGACATATATGATGATATTGCAAGTACCCCTCTTGGATAGGACATTATCCTCTGTGGTTACGTAATTTATATAGTGATATTCTGTTGTATCTCAAAAACTATTCCTTCGGGTAGAGATAATGAAACGTATTGGAAACAACATCCACTACTCAAAAAAGCTGTGCGCACAAGACAAGAAAATATAATAAAACGTTCGCCAGGTCCAACATCACTCACAAAATGCTTGAAGCCGCATGTTGACATCTGGACTTATTTCATAAATGACAATATCATCGAGATTGTCGAATACCAACGATCATATTCCCACCTAGGCGAAAGAGATGCAAGTCCATAAGATGCTACTGAGTTATAAGCTTTATTGGGTCTTTTGTATTTAGCCGGCATATGCCACATCACTCGTATGAATCGTGAAGATTTGTGGAGTCGAAACGGCTTTGACAATATCCGAACAAAGAAACAACGTTTTAATTGGGTGTAGTGGCTTTGATGATGAGGATTCACGATTAAAACGGTTGAATGAAGATACGCTTGCTGCCATTTGCGAAATATTTGATATTTTTGTTGATAACTGCAAAAACGATTTTTTCTCATCTGAATTTGTAACCATTGATGAAACGTTAGCAGCTCAGAGGAAAGCGCAATTTTAGACAGTAATGAATACGGGATTCAGATATTTACCCTCTCTGATGCCAATATGTTTCATACAAGTATGATGGAAGTTTATTTGGGACAACAACCTGAAGTTCCATTCCAAGTAACTAACACAGGGCTGAATGTTGTTTCGAGTCGTTACATTTAAAAAACGGGACGGATCATCACCTGCGATGAATGGTTCATGTAGGTGCCTTTAGCTTTATCACATAATTATAAGTTGACACTCATTGGAACTCTGCGAAAAAATAGGGTTAATTTTCCAATTGAATTCTCAAAACCTGTTGGTAGTCCAGTGAATAGTAGCATGTTTGTTTATACCACTGCTTGAACCCTTTTATCGTATATACCAAAAATAGGTATATATGATTTGTTACTTCCAAGTTTTCATCATTCAGATTAAATGGATGAACCTACAGGTGATCAGAAGAAGCCAACTATAATGCCTGACTATAATGGAACTTGAAGTGGCGTTGATGAAGGAAACATTCAAATATACCTCAACTTCGTTATAACCTTGAACAAGGAACGTGGAATAGTGTCTACCTAGCTGAGTCCGCTGATTCTTCAACTGAAATATTTCTAGATACAATCTTATTGAATATCAATCTTTGTACAACCACCTTCGGATAAAACCGAAAAAACACAGAAATATTATCCTGGGTGACCAATTGTATCATAAATCTTCAGAAACAATAAACAAATTTTTCGAATCTGTGAACAGATATCCAGGGAATCAGAACATGAGGACTGAATACAAGAAAAATAGAGATAAAATAACCAATTCAATGAAAGTTCAACAACTATCAAAAACAAATCACAGAAAATCATTCTAACGCAAACCAATACTCGGCAATTAGATCCAGGCTATCAGAATTCAATTGTTTGAGTGACACGGTTTGGTCGCTTGGGAAAGTGTTCCGAAAAGTCATTCACACCCACTGCAAATACTACAGAAACATTACCTCAAAATCTTAAATACAAAAAAAATCAATTTTATCCAATGAACTCTTCTTGGAATCCGAGGTATTGAATAGTCACCAACTTCATTATTTCAAAACTATCCATAGATATCACCGAACAAAAAAATTCACGTATCCCAAACATCCTTAGAACACTCGACAGAAACAGTCACAGCAGATACCTCTAGCGGTGAAAGCAATTGGTCAACGCTCTTATTCATTCTCAGACCCTAAACTATACAATCCATTTCTCACCATATCAAAGGAACCAGATCACATACAAATTCAAGAAATCACTGCAGTCCCAATCTCCGAACTGGTATGAGAATATCCTGCTAACTTAGTAAAGTCCTTAGTATTACGCTTAGTTTCACTAACAGTAATAGAAGATCCTGAACTGTGATGTAATTGTCCTCCAGAAATCATCTACTTTCTCCGATTAGATTAGATTACTTCATGGCTTACCTTCACTTCTGGAATCAGTACTATCGATTCCTTCTCTCTTTCGTTATGTCCACCTTCAATCTCATTTTAAATTCATTTAAGTTCATTCATAACATTTGAAATCATCAGTCGTATGTGTCTCATTAAACTTATATTTTTTTTTTTTATTTATTATACATTGTTTTATTAATATTATATTTGTATTGAGTTCATGTGGTATTATAACATTGTGTTCATATGAACTTAAATTACTTATGTACATTTATTTATTCGTATATTTTCCTTGAAACTTCCTTTTTCGCTATGAATACTTTTTTCACAGTAACCATCTTAAATTGTATTCATATAGCAAATAAAAAATAAGTATTATTATTAAATGTTGTTGACAAACTGTTCACTTCTCATAACTGGGCCAGAAATACGAGAAGGTGACTGAAAGTAATTTTTTACCATCCCTTGAATATAGCAGGCATAAATTCAAAGATTACTTATCATGCAAAAAACTAAAATACAATGAATCTGTAGATTTTCATTGGCCATCGGTATTTGCTGTCACGGAAGAATCCACGAAAGAAATCGACGCGTTTCAAACACGGTTTTCTATTTTTCGAAATCCAGTAGGCACGACTAGCCGAGTCGTTTGCCTACAGACTGACAAAAGTCGCAGCGAATTTGAGTAATAAATTATTAAATTTTGCAGGCTTTCCAAAAGCCGTTTCTTTGGTAGACGAGCCCGTCTACAGTTCAGTTAGATCCAGAGAGCTTGGCAATCGACAAAAAAAATATGTTCGGCTATTTTTGAAAATAATGATGGCCCCGAGAACCATCCCATTCGAGTTTCGAAACCAAATTCAAGTTCAGATAGGGATTTGAAATCTCAACGAAAAACTGTAAACATGTTAACTGGCATCACTTTGTATTCGAACGAAATGGGACCGCGAGAGGCGAGTCCACAGAGATGGAAAAATCGTGAAAATCTCCCTTTGAAAATCCCTGCGAATTTGGATGAAAAATCCTCGCTGGGATTTTTTGAAAAATTTGAAACAAAAAGTCGTTTCAGAACTAGACTCTCTTGGCGAGCTGATCGACAGGGCTAGCGAATATTTGATTTGACAAATAGTAAACTTTTGACTTTCGGACAAAGCCCGTCGGGTACTGAATGTCGCTTTCGAAAATAGGTTACAGCCGGTATCTGGCATATATGGTGAGATAACCAGAAAGATAAAATGCGTTTTCAATGGGACCACCCAAATTGGGGCGAGGAACGCAGGGGCGGTGGGAGGTATTCCCCCGACTTCCATTCCAAAAGCGAAGCAGAACTAGGAGAATGACTGACCGGAACAAATGGGGGGAATAAGGGGCTAAGTCATGGTTAGGAATAACTCGTGAAACTGTGAAAATTATTGAAAAAACCTAAGCAGTATCAAAATATTACAGAAAGAAAACGCCCCCATACGCATCGCATGTTTCAAAAAATAAAATTTCGAATGGAAAAACTAAACCGTAATACAATCAAGGGCAGAGCCCTGCACAACTTGGCACTCCTGAAATCCAAATTTGAGGCAAATAACTATAACAAAAAGTCTGCCATACTATGTCCCAAGAAAACCAAAACAAGAGCTCTGCCGAACTCATGTTTCCAGCTCGACTGAGTAAAAATGTAATTACCCATGTATTTTTGTGAAAAAAAAATCCATGAATAAGATGAGGGATCCTCTATCAAAACGTCGGAAATAAAAACAAAACAAAGAAAATTTTGTACTTTAAATATTTTGTCTGAACCCCAACCCCAAGGAGAAAACACAAATATAAGAAAAAAAGGTTCAAAAATGTCAATATATATATACAATTCTATATACATACATATATATATATATATATATATGTGAATTGCATCAGATTATTGATAGTGACATCTATAATCTGTGCGGTGAAGCTTAAACCTAATATCGTGGAATTCTAATGTCACGAGATTTCGTGCACATTAACAGGTCACCAACAAATCTGTCAGATAGGCCTACCCACGATATCAATAGTCGTACTTCTCATGCGTTTAACGCAAACAAATGTATATATATATATATATATATATATATATATATATATATATATATATATATATATATATATATATATATATATATATATATATATATATGTATGTTTATACAATTGGATATAATTAGATATAATTGCATGAAGACAAATTTGATATAGGTATTTATTATAATAACTCTATAGAATTTCATATATCTATGAACTATTTTTCACGAGATGTAAAAGTCGACACAAAAGTCAAAAGGCATTTTTTTAATAACAAATTGTTTTCTTGATAAATAACATCTAACCTCAACGTTATTTTTCAAATTTCATCCGATGATAGTGATGGCAATCATAAACATGAAAACAAGAAACGAGAAAATGCAGAAACTAAATTCAAACAGCGAGGACGACGATGGAAATTATGATATACAAATCGCAGGAGGAGCAGCGATGAAGAATCTGGACTCAATAATGATAGAGGGGTATGAAGCGATGAAAACATATGTGTTTTGTTATCAAAAAAACCGAGAAACAAAAAGTCGCTATCACGATGTGGCTTATGCCCTGGATCGTTCAAAATTTGAAATTATTACAAAAACTGCTACAAATTGAGAGAAGAAAAAAATGCATACAATACCACAAAATTTGCAAATTTATGTTGTTAAATCTAATAATATTGCTGAAAATAAGTTTTCATCATGGTATTTTCGAAGGGATCATCATAAGTTCGCATATGAAAAATTATGCGATGTCATCAAAATTAATGTAATAGAAAATCGACATTTGTTGCAACTGAAATTCGTTGCAAAACCCTTTGTTCCATATTTGCTTGAGGAATACGCGTCGGTGCAAAATATATTATCGGATAAATTTTCTACCAGACATGTCGAAGGAAACCTGAGAAAAACATTCCATGGTTAAACCAAAACAGTTTCCTGCAACCATAACAAATTTGTTGTTTCTAATGATGTGGGTTTAGGAGATATGAATCGTGTACAGTGTGGAGGGGAAAGCATCGTACGTTCTGCTGCAGTTATTCTAAGGGAAATATTTGGAAACATCGAAAAGCAAAATTTGCCTGATAAATTGACAGTGGAAGCTTTGATTAACGGAGAATGCGATCCTCCTAGTAGTTTGCAGAAGTTCCATGGAATTTTGCTAACTGGTGGAAATACGAAAAGTTCAAAAACACACAAAAAAAATTTTTATTGATATCTTTTGCTGATTCATAGGGTGATGAATGGCAGGGTGAAACCATCAAAGCAAATCACTCCAGGTATGTCTTCAAATAGCCTGACAAACAGTAAAAAATTATAAGTATTGTAAACTCCTATGGTCATTACATATCATACATTGACTCCGTTGATTTGTCCTTTGCTACCAAGTATTGTTCATCTTTGCACTGCATCACCGTAATGATGAGGGCTGAGAGCCCAAAACACGTGTCTACGGTTAACACTTCTTTCTGAGGGCTATGTTCATCAAATTTCTTCCGTTTTGTTTACCAGTCACCTCGATATTCTTCCCATTCATTTCATTAATCCTGGACTCGGATGTCACGCAGGTAGCTATAGCTGCCTCCGTGGTGACGTTGGTTGTTGCCCTGGAATGCAGGATCTGCTAACCGAAACCACAAATGTGCGGCTGGCTTCTGTTTGTTGACTCCGTTGACTTGTCGTTCTCTATCAAGTGTTGTTCATCGTTGCACTTCTTCACCGTACCGATGAGGGCCGAGAGCACGAAACACGTGTCTACGGTTAACACTTCTCTTTGAGGGCTATGTCCATCAAATTTCTTCCGTTTTTTATACATTACCATTTAAAACTGGAAACAGAGGCAACAATGTCCGCTACCAATTCACAGCAAACCTGCCCATCTGATATAATACGAAACCTAACTTCAACACGAATTTCGCATTCATAATTTTGATCGATATAATGGAACACAGAACAGGAAATATACTTTGCACGGCACCGTGGGCATGATCGTTCAAGATGTGTGTAATGATATTCTGTTAAATGTACGTAAAAAAGAGAATTTTCCAACAGATATCGAATGTATTATCACACGAGATGGAAACAATGACATTACCAGGCGATTGCTCTTGAACTTCCGGTGTATTCTAAAAAGCCTAGATTCGTCGAAACTATGAAGTCTTTTGATTGTCAAGAACTCCATGAAGTTCCTGACAACCTAGAGATAATAAAAAAAAATATTTGTCGTTGATGTAATATCATGCATGCGATATACCGACCCTATGTGGGTGGGCCTTAATGCCAAAATTTTGTATGATGCATCAAAAAAATCAAATCGTGTTGTACCTCATACCGATGAATGTTTCGCCAACAAATTTTATTTTTTTATGTTTCATCCAAACAGACCACATTGGTCTGATAACATGAATATAATATACTTAGTACATGCTTCCAAAACAATATGTACTGTTGAAAGTAAAAATTAAAAATAAGATATATACATTTTTCGACATGTTCTTTGGGTAACCTTCTACACTCTGAAAATGGAAATATAATCAGAAAAATATATACCAGTGTAGAAAGGGCAAGCTAATTAGTTCACTTCGATAAGTAATTGCGTTTACCAAAATATATTTCCTATAAAAAAATGATTCAATCAAATTTCAAAAGATACTTTTCTATATAGTTTTTGATTGACGTTTCGGAGACTATATCTACCTCCGTTCTGAAAATCGTCTAAATCTCCTTTATAGAGGGGTATCTTTTGAATTTTTACTATTTTTCATAGGCATATTCAGGGAACGACAAATCGAATCCTTTTTCTCTAGGAAATATAATTTGGTGAACGCAGTAACTTATCGGGGTGAACTGATTAGTTTGCCCTTCAAGAAACGTTGTTCCTCCATGAAAAACCACATTTATTCAATACTTAAAAGATATACACATACACATCTATTTGTGAACCCAGAGTGAAATTAAAATAACTATTCAGTCTTTCAAACATCGTAGGATTGATACTTGACGTGAATTACTACTGGATTGTCATAAGAGTGTCGTATTGATAATTGGAGTAACAACCATATTCCTGTAAGTTTTTGTGATTGGGTTGAATTGAGATCTGTCAGAACATTGAATTCATTGGCAAGACGAAGCATTCCTACGAGAGGGGACATTCCTACAAGAGTATGATAGTGGTATGGTGAACATAGTTGGAAAACAAATTTCCCTGGGCGGAACAATGAACCTTATCATCGATAATAAGTAGGTTGAATTTATTTTGTTATTCAGTACAACTTCCCGCCTATTTTCCAATGACAGTATTTGAAGTCGTTCACAAATCAATTGATCTCACCATATGGTAATCAGGTCATAGATGGTATTTTTTGGAATGAAAATATCGTGAAAATTTATTCTGAATTTTTTCTTATTGGAATAGTGTTGATAGATATTCGCAGAATCATATATAAGAGCAAAATTCCAAATAATTCCTGACAAGAGTGTAGTAAAGTAATTTGAGAGTATGCATATTTGTGAGAGTTGACAGTTGCCTAATTGAGAATCCCGACATTTTTTTAGCGCATTTCTTTACTCCTTCAATATGAGTTTTGAAAGATAACGAATTATTATTCACAAGACCAAAGTCTCTTTCCTCTGAACTACGCTCAAGTGTTTCCCCATTCAATATGTATTTGAGCAGTACCGGATTTCTCGATCGAGTTATGGACATAATGCTACATTTTCCAATGTTGATAAAAACTTTTTAACAAAGAATTCAACCTACGAAATACGGAACTGAAAAGCAAAAAATAAAATGAGCATTCTTAGTCTCAATAACTACGCTCCTAAACTAATGTAAGTAACTGAATTAGATACTTACAACTAATCTACTAATTACTACCTACTTGTTTTTTGATTACTTCCAAAATACTTACTTACCCACTTTACTCCGACTATTACCAGTTAAATAATATGATTATCTGCTTTTACTATTTGTTGTAATATGAATTATTTTCGTTGTTCTGGTTGGTTAATGTCATTACTTTGTATATCATTCCATCCTCTCATAGAATATAATGATTGTGACGGATGTAGAAGAACAAAAATAATGACACTAGCGATCTGTCATTGTCAACTACATATGTGTGCAAATGTTCACAATTGAAAAATCAATTATCCCCTATTTTTCTATCCGTAAAGGTGGATAATTCCATTCGAAATCCAGATTTAATCAACTATGAGGTATACCCTATCTGATTAAGAAAGAATCATCCAAATCGAAAATCCCAGTACAAAGTTATGCTTGATCGAATCGGTTAATGGACCAGAATTCAGAGGGTGAGTGATCAATATCCTTCATTTTGCTACCCTTAGGGGTGGATTACATGTTTTTAATTCAAATGGGACCAACTTTGAAGTACACCCTATCCAGGAAGAGTTATCGGAATCGAACGTCTCAGTAAAAAGTAATGCGTGATCATACATAAAAAAAAGGAAAAAAAATATACGCATTGACTAGAGAACCTCCTCCTTTTTGATTTCGTCGGTTAACAAGTGATATTTTTGCAGTTGTGTTAGGAAATATAAAGCAGCTTCACAAGCAGCTGAAGAGTGTGGAGAAAATTATGCTGAAGTGACATGTGATGTCATATTTCAAGGCTGTTGAAAAATTCATTGATAGTTCAGGAACCACAGCTGTGATGGTGAAAGCTAATCTTATGGCAAATGGTTCGGTTTCATCATTTTTGCAAGGTAAACATTTCAACAGGTGCAAACGCTTGCATCCACTGATTTCGGTAGCTTTTAAGATATTGCATTTTGAGGTTTGCTTCGAATAATGTAATATTGAGGTTATCTACTCAGGATATCAAGACTTATGTGAAAAACTTCCAAAACTACAAATCAAGCAATTCCTGTGGAAAATGGAGGAGTTTCAAATTTTCTCAGAACATACAAAATATTCAAACAGAAAACTTCACAAGGCGAGCAAGGAAAAACACCGCAATTTCATATGATCTATGTATCACTTGTTTATAATTAATTTGTTTTGTCGAGAAGCATATGTCTAGGAGATTTGGGATCATTCGAATACATTCTGCCGAAATTACCAAATTTATTTTTTGCTTCCAACCATCCCAATTATTCGCGTTACATGGCTCTATACCATGGGCGTACAATGGATATTGATGAAACACACCCCGGGCTGAAGGTGAATATCGAAGTGGAAAGGACCGAAAACACATTCTCGGGGCAGCCAACTGATTTGACGCTCGAACAGTCAATAAATGCTGATGCTGCTCAGAGGATGCCAGGCATAACGTGCCTCAGAACCTCATTATCAGCTCGTCAACGGTGCAGCAGAAGCCACGGTATTTGCACATCTATGATTTTCCATGTGTTGAATGAGACCGGATTACAACCAGAAGAATGATTTGATCGACTGATTTTGTTGATGCTTGTAAATTTTTAAGTCAAAAGGATTGATATAGTTTTCAACACATATCCTGAACCATCAATGAAGGATAATGGACATATGCTACGCAAAAATTACACTAATAGTGACATCGTTATGGAAGGTCCGCAATCACAACTTTCTTCATATTGCAGTAGAGAACTTGAATATATCAAATTCAAGCTGAGTTTCGTAGAGTTTTTGATAACATATAGGAGTGAATCAGAAAACGCAACGAGAGTAATTGGCTTTTGGATTATGATCTATGTTACGAGTACAAGTTCCAAACAACAAAGTTATACGTAGTGTAAAGTCTGGTTTGAGCGTCAATCATGAAGGGCCCGATACAAAAATTGTTCACCACGTTTGCAATTCACCGGAAAAATACACATCGTTGATAACGTGCTCTGATATTAGTATCAGAGTTGATGATTCTGCTTTCAAACATAAAACACTTAGTGAATGCGCTGATTGATAATAATGAGGCAACCAGTAAAACTTGGATGTTGGCAACAATGTACCTACAGTAATCATAATCATAATTTAAGAATAATATGTATAAATAATGATAACAAAATAACAATATGAGATCAACGAAAGATGGGCTTCATGTGAGTATTTACGAATGAATCAGAGACTGTACGTAGTATGAGTTGATCTGAAATAATTAATTGAACCATACAATAACACTTTTTTGAATGATTATTCCTATTATCTAGGTTAAAATTCACAAGGTGGATACAGTATATGATTATGAAGAAAGAAAAAAATATTTTCATGATACTAATAGTGGTAGATTATCGATATATCTTGGAGCATGTGACTGGCTGTAATGAATATTTAACCTTCAGCTCGATTGTTTTTACTTGCCCTCTTGCTCAATTGAATGTCCCACCCTCATTCTATCTTTCGATAGTAAGAACTTTTTCAGATTAATTCTGGAGGAACATGCTTGTTCGAAAATCATGAGGTATAAAATCATTTAGATAATGAGGTGGATAGCGTCTGTAATTGAATATCAATGAAAATTGTTTGTGGCATTCAGACGAGAAAATGAAAACTAGAACTGGAAAATTAAAATGTGGATCAGCCAGGATTCGAACCTGGGACCTTACGATTCCTAGTCAAACGCTCTGCCAATTGAGCCACTAGTCTTCATTCGAAACCGGCGATTCACACTTCTAAATTCAGTTCTGTGTTAGTAACGAAGATGTCGAGGGTTGATGTGATGCATGGAAACATTCACGCATGCACACCTAATGAAATTATATTGGTCTGTCCGCTGGTGTCAATCACATATGGAATTATCGACCAACTTCCCAAGTGTGCATGACTCAAGCCAAGCAAATATGAATAATGAAGTGGATAGCGTCTGTAATTGAATATCAATGGAAAAAGTTCGTGGCATTCAGACGAGAATATGAAGAATAGAACTGAAAAATTAAAATGTGGATCGGCCAGTCTTCAAACCTGGAACCTCAAAATTATCAAAATTATTTAAATTGGGAGTGGAGCTGTGCGCACGTGCCATAACCAATGAAATATATTTTTGTATTTAGTGCAAATAGTTTATTTATTGCAGAGCGCTTTCATACTAGAAGGTCATCTCCAGTACCTGTCTGAAAAGTAAGTGGGTAGGTGAAACTGGTATGTATTTTTTTCGTGAACTCATTGGTTCGAAAACTTCAGGTAACACCTATTCGTCAGGTTAGCTCAAGAGGGAATTCATAAAATAACGACATTCACGACATTCACAGCAACATTCACAATATAAAACAGATTGAAATTGTATATGAAGAACGCAGGGAAAGAACGTGTTAAGTCATATTTTGCCTCAAACCGCGATATCCATGTCAGCTTGTGGCTGCCGGGCTATGCTAGCATATAGAATATGTGTACTGGGGAAGAGTGTGTCGAGTCAGAGGATATGAATACTTTCGTAAACCGTATACAGGTAAGAATCGTGAGTAGTCCGAGCGCTTCAGAAAAAGAACGTGTTAAGTCAACAAGAACGTAAGATTGTTCTATGTCGTTTACCGACTGGGTTAGTAGAATGATTGTTTTCCGCGTGCTGTGATTCCCCAAAAATGGATGAAGAAGATGGGATTCAAGTGCCTGTAGTGACCAAATCATCCAGAAAAAGGAGAACAACAGGTCGAGTAACAGAGGTAAATAAAAAACTACGTCTTCAATCGCACGAAGAAGGTCCCGATTACCACTGCAAGCGATTGACATGTTTTGAGGTCATACTTCCCGAAGAGAGGTCTGAGATACTCAAGAACTTTAATAATATGAACTCATGGAACGAACAAACTGCGTACCTTTCCGGTTTAATATGTGTTGCACCTGTTATTACGAGAAGACTCAGGCTTCCTGCAGAAGATGGCATACCACGCGCCGCTTATTTTCATTATAAAATACGATTTTTAAGAGGCGATGCAGTTACTGAGGTTTCTGTTTGTGCTAATGCTTTCATTGCGATACATGGTATAACAAGGAGAAGGCTGACAACAATTCAAAAGTCATTACAACTAAATGGAGCGGTTTCTACAGATGGAAGTGGAAAGCATACCTCAAAGTTCCGAAAACTTTCAGAACAATCGGAACGGAAAGTTCGCACTCACATTGCTTCTTTCAAAAGTAGAACTAGTCACAAGAGCAAGAAAAAGACCAACAAACTGTATCTACCAGAGGAAATTAACGTTACCAAAATGTACAATCTGTACAAAGAAAATTATTCACGTAAACCCGTCTCGTATGAAACCTACAGAACCATCTTCACCACAAAATTCAACATAACTTTTGGTTCTCCGCGGTTGACCTTGCAGTTTTTGTGATTAATTTAATGCTACACTCAAATTTTTTGGATCAAAGCTCTCTGAAACCCTGACTGTAAAAGAGAAAGATTAAAATTAACAGTGAAATACGCAGAAAAACGAATGAAAACAAAGTGCATAAAAAAAACTAAAACGTATTACATAAGGAAAAGAACCAGTCGATATGACTGGAGAATGTGGATGCTGAAGCTGTTAGCATGGACTTTTAGAAAAACCTCCAATTGCCCAACATCACCACGAATGACGTATACTATGAAGGACAACTCCCTTTTCATTCTTTCAACATCCATAGACTGCCTGATGCTGATTATGTTTTTCACACTCATACAGAAGAAGTGGATGAAAAGGGAGCAAATGAGGTATGCTCATTCCTACATGATTATGTGATGCATTTCCTTCCACAAGAAGTGAAATATTTTACAATATTTTGCGATTCTTGTGGAGGGCAAAACAAAAATTTCACGCTAATCTGGTATCTCCATTACATCGTACATGTGTTCAGAAGATTTGAAACAGTCAAGGTAATATTTCCTAAGCAAGGCCACTCATACATGGAGTGCGACAAAAATATGGGTCTCATTACATGCAATACTGGAACTGTGCTACCCGGAGATTGGGTCGAAACATTTTGAAGCGCTCAACAGAAACCTTCACCCTTCAGAGTTTAAGAAGTTCACCAAAGTATGGTGAGGAACTGGAGTGAGTTTCTAGAACCATTGTACCCAAAGAAGTGTCCATTTTTGTCAAGACCAATGAAAGAATTAGACGTGAAAAGGGGGCATCCCAAAGTCGTTTTTCATCGCGATACTTTCAATGGTTCTTGGGTATCATCTGTAGTGAGGCAGGGAAAGGAGATTAGAAGGCCATTACTCTCACCAAACGAATTTCTGTACCTCATGAGAACTCATAGCAGTACATGTTTTCTTTCTACACTATTATGATAATTATATTATTTTTTATATTTTCAGAAAGGATTCCAATTCTCCTTGAAAAATATGAAGACTCACAACATTCGAAAAAGTATTGTGGCCCCGCCGCTCAAGGATGCCGAGAAGAGTGGAGAAAAAATTAACGGAAACTAGGGAGAAAAGTGAACCTAATAAATAATAGTTTTCAAACACTAAAAAACACGCTTTCATTGAAAACCAAACTAAAAAAATTTAAAATAAGAAAAATTTGTATTTTATTTTAAAAAACCTGAGACATTTCCTACTTTACTGCCCTAGGTGTGTAATGTACTATATAATTATTGATACCATGCACCCCACGCTTTTTTTCAAATAAAATGAAAAAAATTCTTATTTTCTATTTTTTAGTTTGGTTTTGTATGAAAGCCTGTTTTTTAGTTTTTTCAAATTCTTATTTGACTCCTAATTTTCAGTTTGGTTTATTCATAAATGCGTGTTTTTTTAGTTTTCTATGAAAGTTATATGAATTAACGAATCTTATTTTGCAAATAAAAGAATAGAATAATCTCATCAAATCAGTGTATTGCCATCGGTCCTCGAAAAATCTACAAAGTTCGAATGAAATCTGACTGTTTGAAGTGGGTCAGAATCGCACCCGAAGAGTCGGTTACAATAATAATCTCCGACTCCAAAAACTCCCACACACCAATTTTGAATAGAATTGGACCATCATGATCTCCTATCACTGTTAATTATTCAAGTGTAACCCTAAGGCTCTTACTCTTCAGACTTCGAATATGTGGGCCTCATCCATTCACGGTTTGATAAAATTTTGACTGGTCAAGCACTAGAGACCGGTCTCTAGTACTTGCCATGAGGGTGTTTCTCGAAAATGACCGAGAGGGAATTTTGATATGAAATTTGGAAAAAGTAATAATTTCTATTGAGGATGCAGCTTCGCTACCCAGTATGGATTAGCAGGTAGCCCATCACTCTAAAGAGTGCCTGGGACGTTTGAAACGCAAGGGGTCGTCTATGGCATAATCAGTGGCTTCCCTGACGAGTGGATTCTCGTGGGCTGTTGCGCAATCAAATACTTTCTGATTGCGTTCTCGAATGATGCTTCTGATGAAAGGCAGATTTAAGTCTTCAAGGATCCGATCGTTCCGCACGTACCACGGAGCGTTCGTTATCATCCGCAGAACTCGCATTTGCGCCCGTTCCAGGATGCCAATGCTAGACCTGCAGATTTGGACCCAGGCGGCTGAGGCATACAAAATGACAGGCCTGAACATCATCTTGTAAATCATGATTTTGTTTTTTAATGAGAGTTTACTCTTCCTGTTGACGAGAGGGTATAGCGCGCAGATTTTGTTGACAATCTTTGTTCTTACAATTTTGACTGTGTGGACCCCAGGTGACGGCAGTCCACAGTGACTCTAGGTACTTGACCTGCTCTGACCATTCTATCTCCTTCCTGAGATGTCACTCCCTCTCGGGTTATTTCTCTTACGTCCCATCGAGATTGCCTGTGTTTTATCAGGATTCAGCCTTAGTTTCCACTCCAGATACCACTCCTGGAGGTCGATTAATGCATTTTGCAAATAAACGACCCCATCAAGTGTCGGCTGCAGAGGAGAGCAAAGCCGTATCATCGGCGAACAGGGAGATCTTCACATGTTCGCTTCTTGGTATATCGGACGTGTAAGGGCGTATAATACAGGAGACAGCATTGCCCCTGAGGAACACCAGCCCAATTTCTCTCGAATCCGAGAAAGATTGTCGACCCTGACTTGAAATGTCCTACCTGAGGAGGAACGATTTTAACCATTTGACCAAACCCAATGGCAAATGAAAATCAATGAGTTTGGCGAGTAGACCTTCTGCCAAACCCTGTCAAAAGCTTTGCTGATGTCAAGCAAAACTATATGCCTTGCTATTGTTGGTGTTCAGTGATGTTATTGTGTCCTCCACCAGCCTCATTACCTGAAGCTCGGTGGATGAGCGCTCTGAAACCGAATTTTCATTAGGTAGGACATTTCTGTCCTCCACTTCTTCATCAAGCCTTTGCAGGACGATCTTTTCAGCCAACTTAGCTGACACTGCAAAACAGACTGATCGGTCGATAATTTTGCGGGAAGGTCGAGTTTGTCCCTGTTTTGGAATCATGACCACAATGGCATGCCTCCATCTACGAGGGAATCTCTTAAAGGCGCAGAGAGTTGTTTATGATATTTAATAGATGATTGCACCTGGTTTCCGGAAAAACTTAATCATTCAATTAGTTATTCCATCATAACCAGGTGCTTTTTTTGGGTTGAGCCCCTTGATATAAGCCTCAAGTTCATTCAACGTAGCTGGACAGAATGTCATCCGATTGGGTTCCCTGAGGGTGCGGCGAACCCGATCTTCTAACAAAGATCACGATCCAAATCATCGTCTGGATGCTCGTTCAATCTAAATTGCCTTTTCATCAGGTCTGCAAAAGCTCGAGCTTTGGACTCGGGTCGTAGCACAGTCCGAGCCTCACCATGAATAGGGGAGATCGGTCTTTTGGTTTTAAATTTTGGTGAATTTTCCAAAGTTGATCATTATTTTCTAAATTTTGAAGGGTTGTGCCAAATCTTTCATTTCGAAATTCCGATATGTTTTCACGAACCTCCCTATTCAGTTCGTTAGCTCGGATTCTGTCCGCAGGGAACAGACTCCTTTGGTAGCTTGTCTCTTTTGGCGCGGTTTTCTTTCACGAATGAGGTTTTAATTCTCATTGGAATTCATCATGGAACTTAGGAGCCGGTTCTCTGCGGGAAATCCTCCAAAGCATTTTTAATGGTGAGTTTAGCGCGCCACGACCTCATCCAACTCGAGTGGAGAATCTATCCACTCAGGAGCGCAGTAAGCTGTCTCCAGAAGCGAACGGAATCTCTCCCAATTCACCTTTGTACATGCGATCTGATTGGGGCGTAGGATCATTCCCCAGTGATAATAGTTACCGGGTTGTGATCGAGGGCTCAACTTGGAAGGGACGCTATATCAGTTCAGGTGATGTTGCTGGCCAGGGCAATGTCAAGCACGTCGGGCCTATATGGACCAAAGTGCGTCGGCTCATCTGGGGCCAACACTTGATATTCATGCCTGTCACTCTGTTGTCTCAACCGTCTACCACTAACGTTGGTTACGACTCCATTGTACGTGCTTAGCGTTCAGATCACCCATGACCAGAACAGGTTGATCTGTTTCCATCAGGAGCACATCAAGTGCCTCAGGAACTATTTGATTTCGCGGAGGGTTGTAGCACTGATTAAACGCATAGGACCACTCCTCGTGTTGAAAATTATACCTACAGCTTCAATACCATGAGTATCATCATTGGAAATGCAAACTGAACATGCGAATAACAACGTTTTACCAAAATGGCAACGCCGCCACCCGGACGTCAATCCGGTCATTTCTGAACGCACTTTGTAGTTAGGAAATCTAACAGGTTTCCCATTAAGATGAGTCTCTTGCAGAAAAGCAACGTCTATGTTGTTTCTACAAGAAACTCTTGAGACTCGAGTCTATTCTGAGAAGTCCATTACAATTCCAACTCACTGCTTTGATGAAATTGGGATGCTGCCGTTCACCCATTAGTGGGATTAAAACCAGTTGAAAACTTTGCAGCAGCTTCTGAACTGCACCAAACAACATCTCTTTGATCTAAAGTACTAGAATGTCTTTAGGTGTGGAAATTGGGGCTGTCTGCAAGGGGCGTCCCGGGCGCCGCCTCATATACACTCCCGCTCGTCCTATTTTCGGGGAATATCTTCGATTCTGCGATTGTGAGGCGGGGTCCACCCTGCGCCTTATTCGTGGGCATCTAGGACACCCACGATAGTTCGCAGTGTGTTCCCCACCGCAGTTCGCGCCACCTAAGCTTTTCTTGCCTGGGTTTTGACATTCTCGTGTGATGTGTTCTTCCCGCATTTAACACAAGCGGTGTGGCACAGCAGTTCAGCTGACAGTGGCCGAAACGCTGACAACGATGACACTGTCCCACAGAGGCTCTAGGTCTCTGGGGGTTTAGCGGTGATTTGAACATTTAATATGTCAGTGATTTTAAAATTTCTTTCTGTTCTTTGTTTAAAAGAACAAGGACAAGAAAGGGAAAGGAGTTTTTCGAATCAGACTTGTGCATTCAAACTGGAAAGCAGGGCAAACCCTTTCAGACAGCTCTGCTTCAATCTTCGCGAAATAAATTCGGGAACACCTCTCAGGACTACCCGTAATTTTTGTCCTCGGGGAGGCTGTAAGTATGAAATGGGATTTTTTTGGGCCCTGAAAACGCTACTTATCTTCCTGAAGTTTCAGGAGAGTCTGGAAAATTTTAACTCCGTCAAAGACATTCTTAGTGGGTTTAACAAGTTTTATATTGGATTTGAACAACGGAATGACATTTGTCCACTATTCTTTATCCCAACCTGGTGATGGAAGGGACATTCTGTCTTTTCAACGTCTGTAGGTAGGTTCCGTTGGGTATATTGGTCACGTCAGTCTGTTTCCATCGTCATGTGTCATTGTTGAATTTTGGGGGGGGACGTTTGAATCGCAATTTTCGATTGAATTTCGTGAATTTGAGAATTTCAGAAAATGGTGGAGGACTCAATGTTTCTCACTTGAGCTGATTCCGATCCTGGAATAGCCGACTTTTGATCGTGGGGACTTGCATATCGCCATCTGCGACAATTTTGACAGTTCATGAAATTTATTCGAAATTGGAATGGAATTTGTTTTATAACAGGACTCGTATATACCACTATTCTAGAGCTTCTACGTTGGGATGAGTATAGAGGGTGGATTCACTTACCCTTCGGTACTGGAAGTGCCGAATAAATCAATTCGGTGCCTTTTGGCTGGAACTTGCCCGTTTTGGGTATCTGGTGGGAGATTCTGGATTGTACTAGGGCATTGACTGCAGGGATTTTGATAAGGTCATCGTAAGGAGGCCAACAAGGCCCGAGCACCTCCAGGATCGGCTCTGTCAGAGAACACGATCCCTGCAAGCACCGACCTCCTTGTTAGCCAGATCGCACTCACCAGTCGGCCAATCGGAGATCGCTGAGGAGGTGGAATTTCTTGTAATCTCCAATGGTGTGGATGGCTTGAGGGGGGTTCTTTCGCCTTCCGTCGTACAAGACGCTGGTTGGCTTCGGAAACACTGATTTTTGCGGGTTTTTTCGGGCGCGAAAAATAGACACAGGCGTACGCTTTATCAGGACCGTACTTTTTTTTTTGAATTGGGCCATAATCATAAAACTCGTCCGCCATTTTGGAGCCGCCATCTAGAATTTTTCAATTTTCACGAAGAGTCATAATATTGGACCCCAATAACCCCCACATACCAATTTTGAATAGAATCGGACCATAATCACAGAACTCGTCTTCCATTTTGGAGCCACTGTCTTGAATTTCTCAGTTTTGACGAGAGAACTATAACACGAGAACCCTCGGATACCAATTTTGAAGCGATTCGGACTATACTCACAGAACTCGTCCGCCATATTGAAGACGCCATTTTGTTTCTTTTTCAAACAAACATTTCTCAATGCATTGTCACCGGAATCATGTACACTTGCTAAATTTCAAATCATTCGTACGTCTAGAAGTGGGTCAAAATCGCGCGCAAAGGAGTCGGTTACAAACAAACAAACATACAAGTGAGGCTAATATAAAGCGTGTAATAATAAATAATAGTTCAAAAACTAAAGAACACGCTTTATTAGAAAACTAAACTTAGAAGTAGAGACTAATTTTAAATTAGTTTGAAATAAGAATACAGTGATTAACAACAAATTTATTTCATCGTAAAAAAGCGTGGGGTGCTTGATGTCAATTGTTGTTAGTATTTCGTGGACAGATATTGGTGAGAGTAGAATCATTATAAAAATATCTTAAAAAGCACCCCACGCTTTTTTATTATGAAATGAATTTGTTGTTAATCACTGTATTCTTATTTCACACTCATTTAAAATTATTTTCTACTTTTTAGTTTAGTTTTCTATTGAAGCGTGTCCTTTAGTTTTTGAACTATCATTTATTCTCAACTTCTCAGTTTTGTTTTCTATTGAAGCGTTTTTTTAGTATTTCAAACTATTATTATTATTATTCAATTTTTTCAATTATTATTCTCCAATTTTGAATAGAATCGGACCATAATCACAAAACTCTTTTGCCATTTTGGAGCCGCCATCTTGAATCCTCCAATTTTGACAAAATAATCATAATCTCCGACCCCAAAAACCCCCACATACTAATTTTGAATGGAATTGGACCATAATCACAAAACTCGTCCGCCATCTGGAATTTTCCAATTTTAACAAAGGAATCATAATATTGGACCCCGAAAATCCTCGCATATCAATTTTGAATAGAATCGGACCATAATCACGAAACTCGTCCACCATTTTGAAACCGCCATCTTGAATTTTCTAGTTTTGACAATAGAATCATAATCTCTGACCACGAAAACCCTCAGATACCAATTTTGAAGCGAATCGGACCATAATCACAAAACTCGTCTGCCATATTGGAGCCGCCATTTTGTTTTTGTTTTTTTTTTTTTTTTTTTCAAACCAAAATTTCCTAATGCAATGTCACGGGAATTATGTACACAAATTTCAAATCATTCGTACGTCTGGAAGTGGGTCAAAATCGCGCCCAAAGGAGTCGGTTACAAACAAACAAACATACAAGTGTGTAAAAAAAGAAGGCACGAGGAAAAAAAACCCAAGCTAAAAAGAAGAGAAGTTTGCTGAATCAGTTGCCTTGAAATAATTTTGATGGATATTTTAAGTTGACTTATCTCGTTCTTTCCCCGTCTCTTATGTATTTTGCATCTATATTATTCAATAATAAAGAAATAAATGGCAATTTGAGTTTCAAAATCTGCGACAGTGTTGTCTAGCAGTAGAATAATTTATTATCTTTTATATACAGAGTAACCACTTTTTTAATGGGATTGTATTGGTAACTTTCAAACCATAAGAGTTAGAAGGTCGGTCAAATGGAGAAAAAGTTGCATTCATAGAAGCATTGTCAAGCAGTTCAAACGAATCGAGATTATCAGGGCCGGTTATTGAGATATCATAAGAAAAGTAAATTCTGTCATTTTGATTTTCTTTTTTTTCCACTTTATTTCGAATATTATCAAAAAATGTCACAGGAGTTTTTATTCGACAATAAATTAGCCTCATTTTGACATAATCAGATTTTGTATCCAACGTTTCGTACGCTCTGGATTACCCTCAACCCCATTTTTTTCAATACGGACCTGCATATTTTATGACACTTTTCGAAATAACTTTTAACGCTTAATTCAACGATATATCATACAATGTCATTCAAAGTTGATTTTCAGGTGATTCTGACCCTTATCCAAATTCCTTTGGGTCGGATCTGTATTACATTTTTAGTTTAATTAACAACATGCAATACAAAAGTCCGGCCCTGTATAGCTCCGGACGACACTGTCGAATTTCGCTCTGCGAATATTAAGTGTTATAAAGCTTTTTCTTCAATTGGTTGACGGTCTTGTGCCAAAGATCAGGAGAAGAACCCCCCATCCACCCTCTACATTGAATTCCCGACGAAAATCCTACCCAGTGGAAATCGACAAGCCCCTGGTAAAGGTAGTCTGGATCCGAAGAAATCAGTGCTCCTGGGGATCGGCTCTCTCTCGAAGGCCGATCTCCTGGAGGATGCTGGGACTTTGCTGAACACCCTCGGAGATGACCTGTTGAAAATCCCTGTGATTAGCAACCTGATATCCACCAAAAAGGCTGAAGTTGGAACTGATAGCAGCACACCAGCTCCAAAGAAGCACAAGAGAAATGATTCCTCAGCTCTACCACCACCCAAAGGCACGTTAAAACCCTCTTCAAGCTTCCTTGGCCCTCGTAGAAGTTCTCGAATGGTTGTAGATACTAATTTAGATCAAAATTTGCAAAATTCCACAAACGTCAAAATCTCAAATAAATTTCAAGTTCTGTCAGACGTGACATTGAACGAATCCTACGTCGATTGTCCCAGAAATCCAGGGGCGGATTCAGCCAGTGCGCTCATTTCTGACCAGGGCTTAGAAAATTCCATAAACCAAATTTTAAATTCTACTGGGGGTTCTAGCATCCCCGCAACGACTGAAAATTCCCAAAATTCTCAAAATTTGACCGTAGACGATACAAATATGGACATTACCAACGACTCTGTACGACCACAAACAGAACAAAACACCACTAACGAAAAAAAACAGCAGGTACCTCCTATCACTTTTAGGGACAAGAGCAAGTGGGTAACAGTTAACTCACTTTTCAAATCAAACAACATCAAGTTAGACCAACCTGCAAAAACGTATTCGACGGAATAAAAAATTTTCCAAGTTCACCCGATGATTATAGAAGATCTCGAGCATCTTCAGGATCAAAGATCCTTTCCATACATACACTCTCCTGAAGATAGAAACTCAGGGTCGTCTTCAGAGGCGTCCCCGAGTTTATTACTTGTGACGACATTAAAGCTGAGCTGGTTGACAGGGTTTTACCCCGGAATCAGTGCACGACTACATAAGTTGAACGGAGAGAAGAAAGTTCCCCTCTTGTCTTGGTTCTGATAAGCAAGGAACAGCGTGACATATTCAATGTTAAAGATATCCTGAATGTCAGAGTGACAGCGGAACCACAGAGGCCAAGGGCCTCTGTGGGACAATGTTACCGTTGTCAAAAGTTTGGCCACTGTCAGCTGAACTGCTGTGCCACCCCGCTTGCGTCAAATGCGGGAAAATCATATATCTAAGGATTATGTCAAGCCAAAATCCGAAAAAAGCAAAGTGTGCAAATTGTGAGGGGAGCACACTGCGAATTATCGAGGATGCCCCAAGTGTCCTCGAATAAGGCGTAGGGTGAACCCCCCGAACACGGGGCACCACAATCCTAGATTTTTTCCTGCACATTCAGGCAGGACGCAGTCGGGGATGTCGTATGCAGCGGCGGCCCGTGATAACCCTCCTGCACAGACATCTCAGCTTAATAGTCCGAGAGATATTCTGTCGACTTTAGATCAAATGAGGACACTGCTTGCACAGTTCGCTGAGGCTGCTGCAACACTCTCGACCGGTTTCAACCCTAACTAATGGGTGAAAGGCAGCTTCCGAACTTCATCAAAGCTGTGAGTTGAATTGTAATGGCCTTCTCCAGAATAGACTTGAGTTTCAAGAGTTTCTTGTAGAAACAACATTGATGTTGCTTTTCTGCAGGAGACTCGTCTTAATGGAGAAACTGTTAGATTTCCTAACTACAAAATGCTCAGAAATGATCGACTTGGACGTCCGGGTGGCGGCGTTGCCATTTTGGTGAAACGCTGTCATTCGCATGTTCAGCTTGGTATTTCCAATGATGATACCCATGGTATAGAAACTGTAGGTATTGTTTTCAACACGAGGAGTGGTCCTATGCGTTCGATCAGTGCTTATAACCCCCCGAACAATCGAATACTTCCTGAAGCGCTCGATACACTCTTGATGGAAACAGATCAACCTGTTTTGGTCATGGGCGATCTGAACGCTAAGCACACACAATGGAGTCGTGTCACCAATCAGAATGGTAGGCGACTGTGGCAACATTTTGACAGGAATGAATACCAGGTGTTGGCTCCGGATGAGCCAACGCATTTCGGTCATCTCGGCCCGATGTGCTTGACATTGCTTTGACCAGGAACATCACCTGAATTGGGACATTCGTACTTCTCTCCGAGTTGGGCTCTGATCACAACCCGGTGATTTTAACTCTAGGGGTGATCCACCGCCCCAGACAGATCGTATGTGCACCAAGGTGGACTGGGAGAGGTTCCGTTCGCTTCTAGAGACAGGTTACTGTACTCCTGAGAGAATTGATTCTCCACTTGAGTTGGACGAGGCCGTAGCGCGTTACGAGCTCACCATCAAAAAATGCTCAGGGATTCCTCCCGAAGGAACCGGCTCCTAGATATCAAGATGAATTTCCTCGAAGAATTAAAAATCTTATTCGAGATCGAAATCGGGCCAGAAGAGCCTATCAAAGGAGTCTGTTCCTGGGGACAGAATCCGTCTAAATGGAGTTGAATAGGAGGTTAGAAATAACAACCGAGTCCAGAAACGAAAGATTTGGCAACACATTAGAAAATTTAGAAAAAGACGGACAACTTTGGAAATTAAATCGAAATTTAAAGTCAAAAAAACTGATTTCCCCCCTATTCATGGAGAGATCGGCATGTGCTACGACTCCGAGTCCAAAGCTCAAGCTTTTGCTGACTCGATGGAAAGACAATTTAAACTTAATGAGCATCCAGACGATGATCTGGATCGTCATCTTTTGCTAGAAAACCGGGTTCACCGCACTCTAAGAGAACCTGATCGTGATGTCATTCGTCCAGCTTCGTTGGATGAACTTAAGGCGCATATCAAAGGATTAAATCCCAAAAGCGCCTGGTTGTGACGGAATTTCTAATTGTATGATTAGAATTTTTCGGATAACCAGGTGCAGTCATTATGAATATCATCAACAATTCACTGCGCCTCAAAAGATTTCCTCGAAGGTGGAAGCATGCCATCGTGGTCATGATCCCGAAAGAAGGTCAGAACCCGACCTTCCCGCAAATTATCGACCAATCAGTTTGTTATGCTGGTCAGCTAAGTTGGCTGAAAAATCGTTCTCGAAAGGCTTGACGATGAAGTGGAGGACAGAAATGTCCCTACCGAATGAGCAGTTCGGCTTTCGTCGCGCTCCTCCACCGAGCTACAGGTTTTGAGGCTGGTGGAAATACAATCTCTTCACTAAACACCAACAATAGTGCTCATATTGTCCTTCTAGACATTAGTAAAGCATTTGACAGAGTATGGCACGAAGGCCTGCTCTGCAAATTGATCGATTTCCACTTGCCTTTGAGCCTGGTGAAGTGGATAAAGTCGTTCCTCGTGGGTAGGACATTTCAGACCAAAGTTGACGTTTTCCCTCTCGACCCGAGAGAAATTGAGGCCGGCGTTCCTCAGGGGCAGTACTGTCTCCGTATTATACGCACTCTTCACCTCCGATATACCACGAACCGAACACGTGAAAATCCCCCTGTTCGCCGATGATACGGCCTTACTTTCCTCGTCAGCCAACCACCTGATGGGTGTTGTTTATTTGCAGAATGCATTAAACGACCTCCAGCAGTGGTACCTGGAGTGGAAAATAAAGTTAAATCCCGATAAAACACAAGCGATCTCGATGGGTCGCAAGAGAAACAACCCGGAGAGGGAAGTGACTATCTCTGGAAGGGAGATAGAATGGTCGGAACAAGTCAAGTACTTAGGGGTTACTGTGGATCGTCGGCTCACCTGGAAGCTGCATGTGAATATAATAAAAAACAAAATTGCTAAGAAAATCGGCGCACTTTACCCTCTGATTAATAGAAGAAGTAAACTCTCTTTAAAAAATAAAGTCAAGATCTATAAAATGATGTTCAGGCCTGTCATTTTGTATGCCTCGGCCGCCTGGGGCCAAACCTGCAGGACTAGCATTCGCGTCCTGGAACGGGCGCAAATGAAAGTCCTGAGGATGATAACGAATGCTCCGTGGTATGTGCGGAACGATCGGATACTTGAAGACTTGAACCTGCCTTCCATCAGGTATAATCAGAGACCGCAATCGGAAAGTATTCGATTGCTCAATAACCCACGAGAACCCCCTCGTGAGGGAAGCTACTGATTACAACATAGACGACCCCTCGCGCTTTAAACGTCCTAGGCACTCCCTGGAGTGATGGGCTATCTATCAACCTATCCCGGGTAGTGAAAGCTGCATCCTCTATAGAAATTTTATTTTTCAAAATCTAGATTCAAAATCATGGGAAGGGCTGGAGACCGGTCTCCAGTCCTTATCCAGTCAAAATTCCAAATCCGTGAATGGCTGTTGCCCACTTGTTCGAAGCTCAAAGAGTAAGAGCCTTAGGGTTACACTCGTGTTAAGTAATAGTGATAGAAGATCCTGAACATGCAATACATTTCGATAAGAAAATCAACTTACTCATCTTCAACTGAATGGAACGTAACAGAATCAAAGCAAGAAACAAGTAATAATTATTTACAAATTTCAAGCGGTGAAAAACCTAATTCATAATAATTAAACGAAACTATCATTTAATGAAAGAAAAATCAAATTATTATTCGAAAGTAAATGATGAACATTAATGAAGTAAGTGTTCCAAATGTCCACCATTTTGTAAAATGCACTTTGTGGTTCTGAAACCCATACTTCTTATACATTTGCTTATTTCGTCTCCTTGAATACCTTCCAATACATTCTCAATCTTCTCGCGAGGAATCATTATTGTTGGATTTGTCATTTGTTCCGTTGAAACAAATCACAGAATCGAACTTTATTTTGAGATCATTACAATATAATTTTTGCAAGGCTTGGTATTCAAATTGAAAATCATTGAATTCGCGTCTCTTGACTATTTTATTAACAGCAGTTTTTGATAAATTGCATTCACTGGCCACAGTTCTCGATTTTTTTTCTGGGTTCAATTGAATTTGGGTCAGAAAATTGATATCGTTGATAGACTTGTTTTTTCTTACATACACACAACTCTAGGTTTATTGAATGTATTATTTTCAAGTTGTAGGCCGTGGATAAAAAAGAACATAACAAGAAATGTCATATCATTTGTCACTTCGTTTATTATTGTGTAACAAGAATTTGTCATTAAATACTTTTCTGAGTAATTTTAATTTAAGTTATTCGTTATGGTAAGATACACAAATGAAGAGAAGAGAGATATGTACGAAGTGTACATAAAACTAGATAGAAATTCGTTCAAAGCACAACAAAGTTATGGTGAATTATATCCTGAAAAAACAATACCAAATATTAAAATGTTTGGCCGTTTATCTACAACGTTACTTGCACATAATTCATTCATCAAACCTAGAGGTCCTCATGTACGACGAAACGAGCATATAAATGACATCAATGTTCTGTCCCAAATTTGAATGAATCCAGGAATAGGATCGAAAACTATGGCCAGTGAATGCAATTTATCAAAAAGTGCTGTTAATAAAATAGTCAAGAGACACGGATACCATGACTTTAAATACCAAGCCGTGCAAAAACTATATCGCAATGATCCTGAGAGGAGGTTGCAATCCTGTAATTGGTTTCAACGGAAGGTGCGGAATAACAACAATTTTGCGCACAATATCATTTGGGGAGACGAAACGACATTCACAGATTCTGGCATGTTCAATCGAAGGAACAAACATTTTTATGCCACAGAAAATCCTCACTTAATTCATCAAGTTAGACATCAATATCGTTTTTCTTTGAACATATGGTGCGGTTTGTTGAATAATAAATTACTGGGAACTAACCTAACCGGAGCAAAATATGTAGAAATTATAGAAGAAATGTTGGATGATCTTCCTATTCGGTATCGGCGTAATAGTCCATGGTTCCAACATGACGGATGTGGTCCACACAACTCGAGAATAGTCACAGACTATCTAAATCGAACTTTTCCCGATTCATGGATTGGAACAAGAGGTCCAGTAGCATGGCCTGCCAGATCTCCGGATTTGAATCCGCTGGATTTTCATTTGTGGGGATATCTCAAAAACAAAATTTATGATACTACGAACCCGACAATAGAGATTCTTCGCGAGAAGATTGAGAATGTATTGGAAGGTATTCAAGGAGACGAAATAAGCAAATGTATAAGAAGTATGGGTTCCAGAACCGCAAAGTGCATTTTACAAAATGGTGGACATTTCGAACACTCACTTCATTAATGTTCATCATTTACTTTCGAATAATCATTTGATTTTTCTTTCATTAAATGATAGTTTCGTTTAATTATTATGAATAAGGTTTTTCACTTCTTGAAATTTGTAAATAATGATTACTTGTTTCTTGCTTTGAATCTGTTACGTTCCATCCAGTTGAAGATGAGTAAGTTGATTTTCTTATCGAAATGTATTGCATGTTGTTAATTAAACTAAAGGTACCTAAATGTAATACAGATCCGACTCAAAGAAATTTGGATAAGGGTCAAAATCACCTGAAAATCAACTTTGAATGACATTGTATGATATATCGTTGAATTCAGCGTCAAAAGTTATTTCGAAAAGTGTCATGAAATATGCAGGTCCGTATTGAAAAAAATGAGGTTGAGAGTGGCCCAGAGCGTACGAAACGTTGGATACGAAATCTGATTATGTCAAATTACGGATAATTCACTGTTAAATAAAAAACTACCGTGACATTTTTTGATAATATTCGAAATAAAGTGGGAAAAAAAGAAAAATCAAAATGACAGAATTTACTTTTCTTATGATATCTCAATAACCGGCCCTGATAATCTCGATTTGTTTGAACTGCTTGACAATGCTTCTATGAATGCAACTTTCTTTCCATTTGACCGACCTTCTAACTCTTATGGTTTAAAAGTTACCAATACAATCCCATTAAAAAAGTGGCCACTCTGTATACAATTCTGATCTGTTTTACATCGTGAATGTCGCTGTTTTACATTGTGAATGTCGTTATTTTATGGATTTCTTCTTGTACTTACCTGACGAGTGAGTATTACCTACCTGAAGTTTTCAAACCAGTAAGCTCACAAAAAAAAATACAATCCAGTTTCACTCACCCACTTACTTTCCAGGGAGGCACTGAAGATGACCTTCTAGGTCGAAACGGCTCTGCGATGAATACACTATTTGCACTTAATACAAAAATATATTTTGTTAAAATTATATACCCTTGGAGCCAAAAACATATGGCATTTTTGACCAACAGTTTTGAGGGATGATGAGGTATTCGTTGATGTTCCTTCGAATTTGGTACTGGTGTGATGTATGAGCAAATTGCTGTTTTTTTTTCGAATAAAACAATGCAAATATGTTGAAAAATATTTGTCGTTGATCTAATAATCGTAGCTCATTGTATGGGTGATCGAGTTTTTATATAACTTCGAGTATATCTAAGTGAGTGTTTGTGACTCCTCCCCATCCTGAGATACCATAGGAAATACGCTAAGTCTATCATTCTTGCAAAATATTTGAACTCATGTTTCATTGTTCTAATGGTGTTATTAATTTTTCTCGATATGGTGATCCCTGCATAAGTGATTATCAAAAGTAATACCTAATTATTTGACCTGGTTTGTTGACTTGATTCATATTTTTTTCCTTGGTTATCAATTTGTAGGAGTGTTAAATTCGGGGGTTTATTTTTGTAGTTGACTAGTAGAAGGACGTTGTTTTGCCGCATTCACAGTCAGTAACTTGTGATTGAACAAGTCAAATATATTGCAGAGATCAGCTTTCACTTTCTGTTTCAGGTTTTTTCAGAAGTTTGAGAAATAAAAGATTGAGGTGTCGTCAGCAAAGCTGAATATTTTCCAACTGGTGTTCATAGTTGGTATATATATATATATATATATATATATATATATATATATATATATATATATATATATATATATTTATATATATTTAAGGAAATATCACAAAATTTATTTAGAATAATACATAAATAGAAAAATTAATTTGAAAATACAAAAGCGAAGTTCTAAAAATAAAATAATATCAAGATGAAAATGAGTAGACAGATATCTTGTTCAAGATATGGAACCTTTCTGATTATCAATCATGATAACAAAATCATTTGTTGATGGATGATTCGCTGTACTCGCCTTGTTCAAATCTTCATGTAAACCTACCAGAAGGTCTCTTAGAAAACCCTTCCAAATCTGCTGGGACGTTATGATCTAAGGACGGACCAAAATTCCTGAATAGACGGACGAAATGAGGTATTTACCATTTTCCGAGAAGAATCAGGACTCCAGATATTTTCCATCAAATATATAAAAGATTTCACTAGATTCCCTCTCATTCTTGATGTGCTAGTATTCAAATCCTCCATACAAAAACCTCTCTTGAAAAATTCCAACACAACTTTGGTGTACGAAAGACACTGAATCATGCCATTCATGAAACAGGTATATTCTTCATTGTTCAATCCTCTTATGCCAAATGATGGAATGGAGTCTCTCGTTGTTATAGCATGCTCAGTTATGCTTAACGCAGAATCCATAGGTTCATTATTCCTGAATTCAAAAAGGGGATAGAGAAATCGATATTGATTTTGTGGGTATCTTGTAGAAAAACTGGAACGATAAAATAATTCATCCAGTGGAAGCGATGGAGGAATTGTACCCATTACAGAAGAAGCATTGCCCCTTTGAATTGCTTTACTGATTCTCTGTATAATATATATATATATATATATATATATATATATATATATATATATATATATATATATATATATATATATATATATATATTATATATATATATATATATATATATATATATATATAAATATATATAAATATATATATATATATATATATATATATATATTGTTTTGTTATGAAAGACCAGTAATTTATTTTAATTGTTTTTACATATAATTTGAGATTCTATTTCTCTTATGAAGCCTCTGTATAATATGAATAGATTGAAATATCCGAATACTATAACGCAATCAATTTCATACACTGTCATAATGATTATAATCATTATTGTTCAAAAGACAACAAAAAAGTCTAGATTTACAAAATCATCCTGAATAAAATGTGATCAACAAAATTATAAGCTTGAAACATACAGTATATGGAATTATATCTCACTAAAAATAGCCAATGGGAGAACAACAAACTTCTTGATGACAATATTCAATCAGGGAACAGTATGGTCAGATGTAAGATTTGAGATTGTGAGAAAATAAGAACGGTAAAGTGTCAGAGACAATTATCATTGGATATTGTAGATTGTTTGTAAGAAAAGAAAAATATTTTAATTTATAAGTTTTGAAAAATAACCCCAAAGTGTGAAAATGTGACAACAAAGTGCGCGAATTTAAAAATTCGAATGATAGGGAAAAAGGCGAGATGGTATCCAGGTGATAGAAAACAAAGCCACGGGAAGATTGAAAATAATTTCGAAGAGAACACCACGTTCGAATTTGAGGAAAAGAAAAACATTCAATAATTCCATCAATATAAGCAGCAAACGACATTACCTTTTCATATACTCCATATAAAAATATTCCAAAGCTGATTTCTGGATTTGTATGGTTCCTTTCTTGGTATTCGGAAGCCTGAGAGCAGTGGATTGAAGAGGGATTCCAATTCTTGGTGTGTATTGAAACAGCGACAGTTTCAGCGTCAGGTGTAAACTCTTCTAGTGCACATCACAAAGTGAATAACTTCACAAATAACTCGTATCATATCAGAAGAACTCTATTTCATTTTGATATTGAACTATTAAAGAAATTTTCACACTTGAAAGTAAAAGGGAGGTTGTGTATAATTTATTCGTCACCGTTTCTCATGATTGTCTTTGAAAATTTGTAGATTGACCATAGAATAAGTTATTTATCGTAGGCCAGGTAAATATAAGTTTTCCTGAATAAAGGAATTAATTGTTTTTCGATACTTTCTCGTTTGTTTTCCACAATGATCAGCAATCTTACTCATGAACACTGAATAGAAATTGACATCAAGCAGTGGCTCAATTGCCTGAACCGGCTATCTGAGACAAGAGGCGTACCAACTGAGTTTGGTCGTGGTAAGAAAAGTGATAACAATTGGCAGCAACGTGACGAGAGAACAGTGACGTTAGCTTGCAATTATTATTGCATTACATTGCAAAATATATTATACAGGGTGAAAATAATTATCAATCACACATATCATATCAATTTATTCCCAAAACAGAACAAGATTAACAACAATTTGTTTTTACAATCCACATTATATTACAATTTAGCGCCAACGCGGTGCGAAAATATTTATATGATAATAATAAAATTAAATTATATTTTTTAATTCATCATTATATAACAATATATATATATATATATATATATATATATATATATATATATATATATATATATATATATATATATATATATATAATGAAGGTACAGGACCTAAGGACAGTTTTTTGGGGTACCCCACATTCAATGATTCTTTCGTCATTATATTGATCGTTTATTTTGACTTTTTGTTTTCTGTCTGTTAGATAACTCTGGAAGAGTGGAAGCACTTCTCCCCCGAAACCCATGTCTTGAAAAGATTCCAATAAGTGTATGTGGTCCACCGTATCGAAGGACTTGTCGAGGTCAACAAATACGCATAATGATGGTTTACTTTTGTCTAATACATCGTACATTTTAGTAGTAACAGCAAATATTGCATCTCCGGTGGATTGACCTGACTGGAACCCGAATTGGTTTTCTGACAGCAAATTATATTTGTTAATGAAGGATTCAATTCGTTTTTTTATAACTTCTTCAAATATTTTAGCCAGATCATTTTTGAGGGATATTGGTCTATAATTTGATGTCACTTTTTTGTCACCACTTTTGTGCAATGGTTTGATTATGGAAACCTTGAGTTCTGCGGGGCATACGCCAACTCGAAAATTTTGTTCATAAGGAAAGTCAAAGGATGGTATTTCTGTATGAATTTATCTCAGTGTCTTGGCCGTAATGCCATCGATACCTGGAGCTTTATTATTTTTCAATGTATTTATTTTATTGATTATTCCATGTTCATTCGTAGGTTGGAGAAAGAATGATTGCTCATTAGTTATTCTCCTTGGAATGGTTTCCGTGTTGACAATTTTTCTGGCAAGGCTTGGGCCAACCTTCGTGAATAATTCAATTAGTGCTGCAATGAATCTACGAGACTCATTAATATCAATTGCCGATAAGATGATATGTTTTATTGACGGCTCGGTTTAACAAATTAATCCGGTAGTATGGAATATTATGTTTAATAATGAGTGCGGAAAGTGTTACTTCATAGTAAATTCGTAGATAATGAGTTTTTTTAAAGTACTATTTTTTCAAAGTGAAATATTCTTTTTATTTTCTAATAGGCAACGGAGTACAGTTTTCCAAATACCAGTAGAAAAATATGTACTTATTCTTGATGTTTCGAGAAAAAGTTGAAGAAATATATAAACATAAAGATGGTGTATAATGTCTGATTCACTAACAAGTAATAAATGAAGAGTTCGGAGGAGTATAGTGTACAATCAATATAGGCCACTAATTTATCTATATGGACGTAATATTACGCATGAACCTACGGAATATACTTGCTTGTAGAATATAAAAACTCAACTTCATAAATTTCCGGTACAGATATGACTGAATTGTTCACATAATTATGTATTTGATGTAAAAAATAGTGGAAAAATTGATCAAATTTATAAAATTGAGTTTTACAGGTATGAATACGTGCAAACCTTATGGATAATATTCTTTCAAGAAAACCTAAAAAACCTATAATAAAAATGTTTCCTACTCAAATCAAAACAAATACAAACTGCTTACTGAATTTCAAAACCACAAATCAGCATGGAAACTTGGGCATGTCCCAATTATGTCAAGAAAATTAATTTATAACATAACTCAAACCTAATAAAAAGATGTTGAAAATCAATCAAATTAGTAATAATTATCAAATTAGTTATAATACTCAAATTACGTCGACAAATTTCAATTCGCAGATGGAAGTTTCAAATCCGTAGAATAGGCCATTATTAGATGAAGGGATTAGTATTCATAATGAGTCTCTAAGATCTGTGGCAAGAGTATAACTTGGATCTTTCTCAAATATACAATGAATTGATATAAGAATTGCGCGGTTCTTTGACATGCTTCCACGATTTCAACCCAGCATTCTACGGAAAAGCAAAAAAGAGACCCTTCGTTGTGTTAGAAAACATCAGCGAATTTAAAAAGGCCTTGGTGATCAAAGCATTTTGGAAAAACCAGGCGAATTACAAAAAAGTTCCGAAACGATTGAGAAATTTGTTTGCCACACGTACAACTTGAAAACCATTGCTTGTGTCACTAAAGAAAGATTTTTTTCGGGAATGCATGAGGCTAGAAAACCACAGAACAATTGAAAAAGCCTGTGCTGAATTAGAGGCCTTGTGAAACTGAATTACAACAAAAGATTCGAAGAACGCTTTACAAAGCTCAAATCTGGAAAAAAGCTCACCTATCAAAACCAACACAATTGAGGCCAACAGACTATGGTTGGAAAAAAGAAAATAGACGGTAAATTTTCCATTGGTTTGATGGCAACGAAATACCACCATCGGTCGATGTTATTAGTATACACGAGGAGGAGAGCGATATTTCAGGTAAAAAAGCATACAATCTAAGTTTCATTGACTTCTTGCCGCGTAGTATAACCAGTGTGCTTTTATATATGTTATAGATGACGAAAGTACAGACAGCGGAGAAAGTGAGACTTTGGATTAAAGAAAGTCCGATGGCAGCGAGGAAAAATTTTATTTGTAACGGAATTGGTAATTATTATTTTCATACTGTTCTATGATTTGTTTCCTTTAATCAAATGTATTTCAAATAGAATTTGGTAATGCTCAGCTCCCAGTCGTCTAATTGTTGGCAATGCCTCACCCATCCTATTCATTCGGCAGGACATTCTTTTATAACATTTTATAATATTTGTCGTTTGTATAGAATGATAGAGTATTGTTATTTCCAAATCTTGACTTCTTTGGGGTTGCATCAATAACATTATAACATTTTGTGTATCCGACTGATTTGTTTGGCGTTACGATTCATCTACTTGATTCCGTGAGTGACAATCAACGAACCTCGTACAGTAGGTCATGATGTGAAAATGCCACCACCTCCAGATATAAGTGCATAGGTGGAAAGGCCCCTCCTTATTATATGAATGTTCGGCAGTTACATTTATTATTTGGCACACTCAATTAATTTCCATCCAACGAACATTTTGAGTGAAATGTACGTAATTTCGACCTTCGAATAGGTCAGCGCCCAAATTGGCGCTGAAATTATGACGTTGGACATTTCAACTACTCAATTTTCAATGAATCAAATCACCCTTCATGGGAAATCAAATTACCTCAAATCGATACGTCGCTAACAATTATCCACAAAGATTTCACAAACCACCACATCATTCAAATTGCCTTTTAAGAATCCAGCTCCAAATACCCTCACTTCCACCAAATTTTTACCGACGCATCTGAGACCGCACAAGGACATGCGGCAGCTTATATCTGCGGGGACAGCAGCTTCACCATACGTCTGCCTCAAAAATTCAGCAAATTCACAGGCGAAACGACAGCCATACTGAAATTACTCAGAATGTGTAGAGAAGATCCCAGAAATAAATTCATTATAATCACAAACTCTCTAAGTGCAATTCTTGGAGTAAAACAGTTATATCCAAATCTCCTATTAATTAAATAAATTATTTACCAACTACAGAACGAAGGAAAAAATATTGTATTTTCATAGTGCAAAAAAATATTTTTATTGCTTTATTTAACGTCGGTCTTTTTCTACTAAACAATGACGCCGGTGAGCACACTCCCCCAACCGGAAATTTTGCCAAATACGCCTTGTTTCATCTATGAACTCGGACTGCCATTTCAACGCCCCCTCCCCTCCCCAATTAACCAATATGGAAAAAAAATGGAAGTAATTCAGAAGTCCAAAATTGGGCAATCACGACATTTTATCCTAATATGTCAAAGGCATAAATAGATAATATTGCGTTTGTTTGAAGGTTGTAGACGATGTGGTCACTTGATAACTATCGTTTCGGACGTCCATCGTCTTAATGTATTTAAAAGGTTTTCACGACGTTTCGAATGCTTGTATCTGCAATCGTCTCCAGGTGAATACTGACAAGTTTAGGTGCTACTTACCAATTTATACGACTGTCGGCGCAATGATGCGTGAAATTCCGCCATGTGCCGCGGTGCGTGTAATTTCGCGCGGTGTGGTGGTGCGTGGTGTTTTGCACCTCTGCAGCCCGCCAGAAAAAGCAATCAGGGGTTTCCATACGTTCTTGATCTCAACTCTTGGTTGACTAAAGGCGTTATTGGCTTCGATGTAGGTGGCCTCTTTGAACTTTTGTTTGAACCAATGCTCCTTTCTATGTAGAACACTTGCGTCGTCCCATAGAACTCAATGGTGCTCAGTCCAGGCGTGGTCAGCGATTTCCGATTTTGATGTTTCTCCACGTTGAGTCCATTTCTTGTGCTCATCCAATCTTACCGATAATAGTCTCTTCGTCTCTCCAATGTAGGAATCTCCGCATTCACATGAAACTTCATAAATGCAATTCTTACTGATTTCATTTTTGTTGTCAGGTTTGGTCTTGGTCAGGAAACTCCGTAAAGTACTGCCGGATTGGAAGCAGCTCTTGATGTTGAACTTGTTTCCGATCCTTCTGATCTTCTCGGAAACACCTCTGATGTACGGAAGGCAGATCACTGTGCTCTTCAGATGTCTTAGTTCTCCGGAGTTGTTTCAATACTTCTTCCAAGAGTTTCTTGGGATATCCATTCCGGAGGAGGTCCTCTCTGATGTGGTTTAATTCGGCATCTAGTGACTCCTCGTCGTTGCATATGTGCGTCGCTCTCTCCACCAATGTTCTCACGATCCCTCTCTTCGTCGAACTCGGATGGTTGGAGCTGTTACTGAGGTACTGCCCCGTATGTATCTTCTTTCTGTAGACGGAGGTGTAAATTTCATTGCCTATTCTCTCAACGTTCACATCGAGGAAGGGTAAGGCACTGTTGGTTTCCATCTCCATCGTGAACTTGATCGAATCCCTGATTCTCTTAATTCCTGAGAAGAAATCCTGGAGATGTTCGTCTCCGTGATTCCATACAATGAAGATGTCATCCACGTACCTCAACCACAGCTTTGGCTTGTATTCTGCCTTCCGTATAGCCAATTCCTCGAACCACTCCATGTATATGTTGGCGATGATTGGAGAAAAGGAAGATCCCATCGAGAGTCCGTCGACTTGAGAGAAGAATCGGTCCTTTTCCTGGAAATATGAGTTCTGTAGGCAGCACTGCAGTAATTCCAATATTGCGTGGGTAGGAAGGTCAGTCCTCTCGTGCAGCTGGTCATCCTCTTCGAGTTTCCTCCTGATGATACTGAGAGATTTCTCTATGGGGACATTGGTGTAAGGGCTCTCCACGTCGAAGCTGATGGAACGATCTTCTGGTCCAAGTTCAACATCTGTGATGGTGTCAACGAAGTGCTTGGAATTCTTGACGTATGAACTGCTATTTCCATGTAAGGGTTGTAGTATTGGTAGCTCTCAATATATTCATTACCGGCTTAATCCAACATAACACTCTTTTGTATTGCCTCCGTCGATGGTTAACACTTATTTGCTTTCATATTTTTATTCATAACAATGAATGATTCGTGTTTTAAAATTCCTAGTTGGCGTCATGAGAAGACGTGGAGCCCATAGTAGAATATTCCTATATCATAACTGGGAACATGATGGCTCTGATCTCTGGACTCTTAGAAGAGAAGGTTCGGATTATATTCTCATTCTGGCAGCTAATCAATGGTAGTTCATGATATACTTCTATGTTTCAATAGTTTTATTCGAATTTCTACTTGACTTCATATAAAAATTAGCTCTACAATAAATTATTTGAAGAGAGTAAATTGTATCATGTCATCCGGATTGATTTGGGCTCCAATATCTGATAATAGACCAAGTTACTTCGAGGATTTCATTTTTGGTAATTTCGACTTTGTTGTAGACATTTTGTCTAATTGGACAAATATGGTAGTAATCTGGCCATCATCGTGGAACAGTAGGTATAAACTGGGACAAAAATGCCCAGGCAACTCAATTGGTGCCAAAATAGGTAATGTATATAGAGGACCTGTTTAGCGACTTGTTTATTTCCTGACTATGTGGAGATACGTGACGTAATAATTCGATCATTATTGACTAGAAAGTTTTCCCTAAAAGTTCAAGTATCTTGAACACATTTTGCTGGTCACCTCTAGGTGAAATTTGACTTAATGAATAACTATATTGGCCCATGAGGCTGTGAAGGTCCAAATATACCTTCATAGCCTCATAACAAGTAATTTCATACTATGCACTACGTCTATTAAGTTTATGTTTTTTTTTAAATGTTCTGTGGTCTCAATAACGGTTTCAATATTTCGAATTATAACTTTGGAGTTAGTCATTTCACCCCTCTGCTTGGTATAATTTTTCTATGATGTTAGTTGAGTAAATGTGTGCAAAGTAATTTTCTGAAGCTATCAAACGAAGAATATTAATCTGCTTATTCATTTCAATAAAAGAAAATTGATGCAATATTTTTTTCAGTAATTGCGAATGACAAACTAATTATTTCGTACGGGGGTTCCATAGGTGAATGGAATATGATGAAATTAGTCATGAAAGACCATTTGTAACGAATTTTTCGTTACTTCCTTATACATTACCAATTTCTCATGATGTTGCCGGTTATCCTTACGGTCGTACGGGTCAGTAGTCACTGCTGAAATGTGCCTTCCATTATCGCCTTTGAATACGTGACCAGGACATCGTGTCGATCGAGTTTGTTTTCGTGGCGAGTGAGCGCTTGGTTTTTACAAGTGTTTTTCAATAGAGAAAAACCAAGAATAGTTTGCGAAAAAAAACCAGGTAGAATTGGTGATTCGTTCAAATCGAAGGAATGATCTGAAACGCTATGAATTCCCAGGTACACTGACTCTATAAGCATTAAGTGAAGGTTATAAACAGAAAAAAAATTAAATAGGCATGCTATCAAATGAGTTCAAAACCGACCCTAACTTTCAACAGCCCTGTATACTGACAGGCGAAAGGTTGAAAAGTATTCAAATCAAACAAAATATACGTAAATAATCACATTCACAAAGCTGAAGCTTCTACTCGTTGCACTCCTGGCAAACTAAATGAGTGAAGGAAAAGATACATTTGAAAAAATTCAAATGATTAAATAGTAGCATTTACCAAGCTGAAACTTCAGTTCTCTGTTTTCGCAACAGACTAAACGAACGCTAAGATCTCAAAAATGTCAACATCAAAGATCAACAGCGTCGATCAAACAAAGCCGAGTTACTTTCAGAGGTATTTAATAAGGCTCAGCTTGATATTGAGACCAAAGACCCCGATTTCTAAACAAACTATACAAACATTCATTCAAATGAAAGACAATAATTTTGGAATGATTTTTATAACATCACTCAAGCTACCAGAAAATTCATGCTTTCGAAAGCGGTCATAGAAGACGACGATATGGAAAATAGGTCACATTCCTATATTTTTTATTCGAACAATATTTTGAATTTGAATATTTGCTAACCACAACTCAAACTACTCATTGGGGCTGACACATTTTGGGAACTTTCGAGTATTCGCCAGGTCAGATCAGGGATAGTCTTTCTACAATGCGAGAAACAAAACTGATTGAGTTGGTTTCGGGTCCCTCAAACGTAAGAAATGGAATTTTGCATTCCATAAATGTAGTGTATCAATGAACAGCTAAGAGTCCCAAGTTGCTGGATTCTGAGAATCGGAAGAGTATCCGAATGATCGATTTTCATCCGATAAAGAACAATATTGCAAGGAATACTCCAAAGACACTTTCATTGGAATAAAAAGGTCATTTCACCGTTTTCATTCCTTCCAGAGAATTCAATCAATGTTTTAATATCGAAGGAACTCGACAAGAATCAATTCGAACATATGACACTGGCTGTACGTCAGGTTCCTTCTTTCCACACTTCTGTGAATTGAAAGGAGATTCTACAATAGTATATCCATTCTTGGTTGTATGAGAATGGGGTTTGTCATCCACCCCTGATAAAATATAATAGAATTTGCTTACTTCAAATGTAACTTTGCCTATTTTTGTTCAGATATGTTTTTCGAAGTCAGTTGAATATGGCGTAAAAATCATAATAGAAATCAATTTGTTGTTTTGATTTACCATCAAAATCTGTTTTTTTTTTTCCAGGCTTCGGAATGGCAGATGTTATCACTCAGCGATCTAAGATATAAGAAGTATCAGGAAAGTGTTGATGAAAAATACGAGAATTGACAATCAGGATTTGTCAAAAAACATTATTAGATATAGGAGACTGAACCTTATTAAGTAATATTTACATTAGGTATGGAATTTCAAAAGAAAAGATGACTAACATGCTAACATTATTTCTGAAATTTTCTGGAGAGCTTTTTGAAATAATTCAAATTATCACAGTTCCTATTAGCCACAGGTAGTTCATTGAGCTCAATTACTGATGTCAATCAAATAGTCATAAATATCTTAATAGGAGTAAATGGATTTTTAACTGACTCATTCTAATCCTCTTTCGCTACTATACAATAGGAATAGATGTAAATAACTTTTCTGATGATGAATAATTTGAATTTTTATTTTTTGTCATTTATTTAACGTCGGCCCAATTCTGCGACTGGGCTTAATACCGATGCCGGTGAGCACACTTCCAAAACAAGTTCCCTCCATCGAACTTGTTCTGGAAGATGTAATCTGAGGAAGCCTGGGGGCCCCCAGGTGAAACGTAATTGCACCTTTTTACACGCTTTATATTAGCTTCACTTGTATGTTTGTAACCGTATGTTTGTTTGTAACCGACTCCTTTGGGCGCGATTTTGACCCACTTCCAGACGTACGAATGATTTGAAATTTGGCAGGTGTACATAACTCCGGTGACAATACATTGAAAAATTTTTGTTTGAAAAAAACACGAAATGGCGGCTCCAAATGGCGACGATTTTGTGATTATGTCCGATTCTTCAAAATTAGTATCGAGGGTTTTCGGGTCAGAGATTATGATTTTTTTGTCAAAACTGAAAAATTCAAGATGGCGGTCCAAAATGGTAGACGCATTTTGTGATTACAGTCCGATTCTATTCAAAATTGGTATGTGGGGGTTTTGGGGTCATAATATGATTCTTTGGTAAAATTTGGAAAATTATAGATGGCGGCTCCAAAATGGCGGAGGAGTTTTGTGAGTATGGTCCAATTCTATTCAAAATTGGTATGTGGGGTTTTCTGGGGTCGGAGATTATGATTATTTTGTCAAAATTGAAGGATTCAAGATGGCGGCTCCAAAATGGCGAACGAATTTGGGATAATGGTCCGATTCTATCCAAAATCGGAGAATAATAGTTAAAAAAATTAAATAATGATAATAATAGTTTGAAAAACTCAAAAACTTGCTTTAATAAAAAACAAAACTTAAAAGTTGAAAATAAATATTAGTTTAAAAACTGAAGAACACGCTTTAGTAGGAAACTAAACTAAAAAGTAGAAAATAATTTCCAATGAGTTTGAAATAAGAATACAGTGATTAACAACAAATTTATTTTATCGTAAAAAAGCGTGGGGTGCTTTTTAAGATATTTTCATTATGATTCTACTTTTACCAATATCTATCCATGAAATATTAACAACAATTGACATCAAGCACCCCACGCTTTTTTACGATGAAATAAAATTGTTGTTAATCACTGTATTCTTATTTCAAACTTATTTAAAATTATTTTCAACTTTTAAGTTCAGTTTTCTATTACAGCGTGTTCTTTAGTTTTTTAACTTTCATTTATTTACAAGCTCTTATTCAGTTTCACCTGTCCCGATGTTAGTCATCAAATCTTGCAAGTTAAATTTGACCCACTTCTAGTTGTTCGATTAACGTGAAATTTGGCGGGTGTTCATAGTTTCCGTGACAATGCATTATGCATTTGTAAGAGAAAAAAAGAGGCGGTCCGATTCGATTCAAAATTGGTATGTGGGGGTTATCAGGGTCAAATATTATGAATTTTCTGACAAAATTCATAAAATCAAAATGGCGGCTTCGAGATGTATGACGATTTCTGTGATTATGGTCCGATTCTATTCAAAATTGGTATGTGGGAGTTTTCGGGGTCGGAGATTATGAATTTTTCGTCAAAATCCACAAATTCAAAATGGCGGCTCCAAGATGGCCAACGATTTTTGTAATTATGGTCCGATTCGATTCAAAATTGGTATGTGGGGGTTATCCGGGTCGAATATTATGAATTTTCTAACAAAAAATTATAAAATAAAATTCGAGTTGTATGACGATTTCTGTGATTATGGTCCGATTCTATTCAAAATTGGTATGTGGGGGTTTTTGGGGTCGGAGATTATGAATCCAGTCGGAGATTATTGATTTTTTGTCAAAATTCATAAAATGGTAGATGGCAGCTCCAGAATGACGGACGATTCAATGTTCAGATGGTTTCCTCGTTGAAGAACTAGATAGCTCAGAACTCACAGTAAAAAGGCCTCATAAAAATGACTTTAACAAAAATGCATGGATTGAGGCGTACTTACTGAAAAGCACTGAATAAAATAATCAATAGAAACATTTTTAAAAACAAGCTTCTATCCAAATACCCCAAGAAGTACAAAATAATGTGTGACCTAGGTTATTCCGTGAGCTATAGATTCAAAAGCTTGTCGCATCTGTATTCGAAATGAAAACTCTGCGCGACAAGCTCTTGAATCTATAACTCACGAAATAACCTACGTCACACATCCAAAGCAATTATTTTGTACTGTTTAGGGTATTTGAATAAAAGCTTGTTTTTTTAATCATTTCATCTCAAATTGAGCTGTCCATCACATATTCAAATAGAAGTAATAGTTATTTTCTCAAACGAATCCCCAATTATTTCGAGCATATCTTGCCCCCTCATAATATTTTTCACAAAAATCAATATATCCATCGCCCCTGGTGCGCAGTGTATGTCACTCAGGAAGGACTTTTTCTCATTTTTGGTATATATAACCATCGTGAAAATTAAAGAATTCTATTCCAATAATTACGGAAGTTACGGTGGCATTTCCATGGAAAGTGAGACGGATTCCGATTTTTCAGAACTGATTTTTTTTGCAAAAATCCAGATTGACACCGGAATTGATGTCCTGATCACGAATCCTAAAAAATGTTGAGCTTATATTGTCCCTTATATTATTTTTCGCAGAAATTAATATATGCATCGCCCCTGGCGCACAGTGTTTGTCACTGAGTTAATACTGAAAGAGATTCAAAATCATCCTTGGTATACCTAATGATCGTGAAATTCACAGAATTTTACTGCAATCATTACGGAAGTTACGGGGGCGTTCCCATGGGCAGTGAAACAAATTCCGATTTTTCAGAACTGAAAAATGTTTCAAAGAAAATATAGATTGGTACTGCAATTGATGTTCTGATCACGAATCCATACAAATTTTGAGCCTATCTTGCTCCCTCATACTATTTTTCGTGAAAATCAATATATCCATCGCCCCTAGCGCGCAGTGTATATCATTCAGATTTACCCCAGGAGAGATTAAGACTCATCTCCGGTCGATTCGATGATTGTGAGAATTACAGAATTCTACTGCAATAATTACGGAAGTTATGGGGGCGAATCCATGGGAAGTGAGACAAATTCGGATTTTTCAGAACCGGAAATTTTTCAGCGAAAATATGGAATGGTACTGGAGTTGATGTCCTGATCGCGAATCGATAATCATTTTGTTCCTACCTGGCCTCCTAATATTATTTTTGCAAAAATTGTTATATCCCTTCTGGCGCGCAGTGTCACTCAGGTAGATTCTATTAAATAATTCAGACTCACTCCCAATTAGACTAGGAGGAATAGGCGCATGAGTACCGAAAACTATTCCACCTCAATTTCTTCATGCGATCCTCTTCAAATTGCCCTACTGATGATACAAATGCCCATGGGGCAACCCCGTGCCATATTGTTTAAACCGAAATTGTTTAAACAATTGCAAGGAATTGTTATTTTTCAACCAGACAATTTTTTTAATATTTTTTATTAAAATACAAATAAAAAAGGTTCTATGACTTTTCACGATGAAGTGAATATTTTTAGAGATATGAATTTTTATAGGTTCAAAAATTCTCATATTCGGGTACTTTTGACCCATGAAAAATATATTAAAAAAAAAAAAATCGAAATAATTTTTTTTTAATTCTTTATACAATAGTTAATAACATTCTCAATAGAGATTTAAAAAAATTTCATTGATTATACCTGTTTTTTAATTATCAATTTCGCGCGCTCACAAGTATGCATCGCTTACCTTTAAGTATCGCCGTCCCTCTCTCACTCATGCGCTGCATTGGCCTCTCTGTTTCCTGAATCATTATTTATCATTTATCTTAAGAACTATTGACTTTTTTAAGATTGTTAAAGAGAGCAATGTTATTAACAATTAAATTGTCTACAATTTGTTTTTGCCAAATTTTTTTTTGGAATCAATTTTACAAACGTTATTCAAGCATGAATCGGAACATGTAATTAAAATTACTTTTTTATCAGTTTATATTATTTTTTTATTATCATAGTAATTTATGAATTTTTATCAACAATAATAATATATAATGGTATTTAAAATTTTTTGGAATCACAATTATATATATATAATGAAAAGATATTGGTAAGCACTTAAATGTTCGAATTGAAAAATAATAACATAAAAAATACTTATATGTATATGTTTCATGATGTGTATATGATTTTGCCTAAGTAAGAAAAATATTTTTTTTGTTTTTTATTTTCTCAAGGTTACTCTTTGTATAAAACCTCTTTTTCTTTACCTTTTTTTTAAATCTTGTTTTATTATTTCATACTTCTACATCTATAACCTTCGTTTGAAGAAGTTATTCAATGTAATACTTTCTGTTTTAATGACAAAAAAATAATATAAACTGATAAAAAAGTAATTTTAATTACATGTTCCGATTCATGCTTAAATAACGTTTGTAAAATTGATTCCAGAAAAAAATTTGTCGAGAACAAATTGTAGACAATTTAATTGTTAATAACATTGCTCTCATTAACAATCTTGAAAAAGTTGATAGTTTTTAAGATAAATGATAAATAATGATTCAGGAAACAGAGAAGCCGATGCAGCGCATGAGTCAGAGAGAGACGGCGATACTTAAAGGTAAGCGATGCATACTTGTGAGCGCGCGAAATTGATCATTAAAAAACAGGTATAATCAATGAAATTTTTTCAAATCTCTATAAAGAATGTTATTAACTATTGTATAAAGAATTAAAAAAAAATTATTTCGATTTCATTTTATTTTTTAATATATTTTTCATGGGTCAAAAGTACCCAAATATGAGATTTTTTGGACCTTTAAAAATTCATATCTCTAAAAATATTAACTTTATCGTGAAAAGTCATGGGACCTTTTTTATTTGTATTTTGATAAAAAATATAAAAAAAAATTTTCCAGTTGAAAAATAACAATTCCTTGCAATTGTTTAAACAATTTCGGTTTAAACAATATGGCACGGGGTTGCCCCATGGCAACATGCATTTATATCATCAGTAGGGCAATTTGAAGGGGATCGCATAAAAAAATTGAGGTGGAATAGTTTTCGGTACTCATGCGCCGATTCCTCCTAGTCTAAATATCTACCGATCCTAAAAATAACAGAATTCTACTCAATAATCACGGAAGATTCGGGGGTGTTTCATGAGAAGTGAGACACACTTATCATAGATGCGACATCTATAATTAGAGAAACTAAACCTAGTGTTGTGGAGTTCGAAAGCAGGAAATTTCGTGCAACATCGATAGGTCACCAACAAATGTCAGTAAAGTCCAATCCACAACACCAAAAGTCAAAATTCTAGTGCGTTCAGAATTAGAAAAAAATTACGATGGAAAATTGAAGTTACGTTTCGTAATATCTAACAGAAAACAATGATTTTCATTCACAAGGGCTCGGCTAATAGGCTAGCGTGATTCCACATGGATCATAAGTATAAGAAAGAGTTATATAAATTCCTGCGTAATAGCTGATGGCGACATTTGAACAATCATTCGTTCATAATGAAGAACCGTAGCTTCATAATATTCATCGGGGACTTCGCAGGGTTTGCTTAAAGTGAAATGTGGTGTGTATTGGGCTGAAGTACTAGAACATCAATATCGCCGACATCCGACAGAATCGCATATTGTCTTATGCCTACGTAGATAGGGCAATCAAACAGGATGTGTTGCAAAGACTCGGTTACTTGTGAATTACAAACTGAACACAACTCTGATGTGTTGATCTGGTGATACGGGCCGTGAAACATAACCAACGAATCCTCCTTGCTAGAGGTTCTGATTTGAGCAATAATACGTGTTAGATAAATTTGTGACGGAATACTTGAGTGGGATTCTGAAGGATCGGAGGCCATTGTACGTCAGCGGGAGAAAGAACTCGCAAGTCTCTCTGAGTCAAGCGAAATTAACATTCACTTGAATTCAATTAGAATATTGTTATTGAGCTTTTTCGAGTTATAATTGAGGAAATGCTGCCGTTAGTTTCCACAGTCAGCAAATATAAAGTATTATTTCACCTCCGAAAGGAGATGTGCATTGCAAATGTTGGAAAGTCTGGTGTTGTCCATAGTTTTCAATTTATTGAGCCAAATTTACGAAGATTTGAAAATTAGGTATGACCATTCAATGCAGTGAGTTTTCATGCGCACAATATAGTCTGGGGCATTTTTTGGTAAACAAAGTAAACGTTAGAAAAAACGAAAACAACACAATAGATTCATATAGTTTGATTCTTGATGACCACGAATTGATTTTTGAATGATACATTAGGTTAATAATAGATCCAATTGCCTGGTTGGCTTCCATGACCGTTATTTTGACAATTTTGAGTAACGAAGGTGATGAAGAAAATTTTGTGTCTGAATAAATGAAGTTTCTTACAACTCAAGACGTTATTGAGATTATTATATACTGAGAAATTGGGTATATTTTACGAAGGGAATTTCAGAATACTAGGTATTCATGGGTTCTTTACTTCTTTTAAAATAGAATACCGTCGGACAAATGAACCACCTTGTATATTTTGGAGTTCAGAAACATAAACAGGGTGTCACATAAGTACGTTGGAATATTCAAGTGATGTATTCCTGAGATAATTTTGAGAAAAAAAGTCTATATAAACTTGTGTCCGGAAATGCTTCGTTTCGGAGATACAGGGTGTTGAAATTGAATTTTTTTGTTCGCTTTTAAAAAATAACTTCTGCAAAAAATAAGTTATTTGCACGAAACTTGGTACCCGGGGTTTGTTAGACGTGGGAATTCATAATTTCGTATTGATTTTCATGTAACATCTAGAGGGCGCTGCGTACGCTGTTATTATTTATTTCAAATCACCATAACATTTTTGACAGTAAGCTTTTGGTACTTTTCATGAAAAAACCTTATTCCCACACCTTTTCCAAATAAAACAGGTACACTTCCTCAATAACGCTGGAGGTGATAGTTTTCGAGATATTTACAATTTTCTATATCGATGTATGTTACTTAGCTCCTAGGGCGCTAAGTGAAGTTGCTGAGAACATTACAAAAACTAAGTATGTGGTAGTTCTCGTCAAAATAAACTACTTTTTCCTGTTGAAATGTTTATCGAAAAATGATTTGTTTTCGAAATACAGATTGTTGGAATTTTTCAAAACATGGTTGGTTTTTGTCATAAGTTTTTTGCAATTTTAGTTATTTTCGTCGAACTTGAAACACAGACTTCTTTCAAACTGAGCATTAACAAACTGCTCAATCAATCCAAATTAAAACCATTTGTCAGGTTTAATTATTCAATTAGAAAGTGCTATATTTCGGAGTTTGTAAAAAACAATTCGGAGAAGGACTATGTTATTTATTAGGCAATTAAACATAAAAATTGAATGAAACAACCATCCCAACAACTGTTTGGAGTGGTGACCCCCAACAGTAATACAAGCTTCTGTTCTCCTCACTAAAGAATTCCGCACTCGTTGAAAAATGCCTGGAGTGTTTCTTATCGTTTCGCAGCAAGCTATGATGCGATCCCTTAACATTTCCTCGTTTCCAATGGGGCTGGCATAAACTAGTGATTTTAGAGGTCCGCAAACAAAATATCGACGGGATTGAGGTCCGGTGACCTCGGGGGCCAATGCTGTGTGCCTCCTCTTCCTATCCATCGTTGGGGATATGCTACGTCTAAGAAATTTCTTGTTATCAGACTAAAATGAGCAGGGCTCCATCGTGCATGAACCAAGAGTGATTTCGGAACCAATGAGAACATCTTCCATAAGCTGGGAAAGCTGGTGTTCCAAAAAATGTTGGCAAGCATCTCCATTCAAACGTGAGGGGAGAAAGTAGGGCCCAATCAAATAATCCCCAATTATGCCTACCCATACATTAGAAGAGAATATGTCTTGGAAATGGGTTTGCGTTTTCGCATGTGGGTTATCTTCCGCCCAGATGTAGTTGTTATGGAAGTTCATGATATCATTTCTTGAAAAATGAGCCTCATCTGTGAAGAGGATTCTCGATAAAATTTGGGGATGTTGTTCGACTTTTCTTTGAAGCCATTGAGCAACTTCGATAAGTGGTTGAAAATCACGCTGAATATGCCAAGGATATAATTGTTGTTCCTTCAAAATTCTGTAAACGCTCATGTGACTCACATTTAAAGTTTGACTAATTTTTCTTGAACTTGTCCCCGAATGTACACTAATTCCCTCGAAAACCGCCTCCTCCAATTCCACAGTTCTTGTAGTCCGTGGCCGTCCTACTGCAGAATTTCTTTCAGAGCTTTCAGGTTTGGAAAGTCGCCGGAAAAAAATCGCAAATGTCGCTGCACAAGGAGTGACGCGTTGGGGATACCTTTTCTGATAGATGCGTCTGGCCTCGGTTGAATTTTCGTCAGCCTAGCCGTATGCAAAATCCATATCAGCCATTTCAGCATTCGTTAATTCGGGCATGATACCGAAAAATCATTACACTAAAAATTTAATTAACTTGATTTGCAAGCGGAGAGTGACAAAAATTATTGAAATCAAATTCGGCTATACTGATTGAGCAGTTTGATACTGCTCAGCTTAGAAGAAGTCTGTCCGGGTATACTGCCCATAAAACTTGATGAAAATAACTAAAATTGCAAAAAACTTAGGACAAAAACCAACCATGTTTTGAAAAATTTCAACAATCTGTATCTCGAAAACAAATCATTTTTCGATAAACATTTCATAGGAAAAAAGTAGTTTATTATGACGAGACCTACCACATACTTAGTTTTTGTGATGTTCTCAGCAATTTCACTCAGCGTCCTGAGAGATAAGTAACATGCATCGATATAGAAAATTGTAAATATCTCGAAAACGATCACCTCCAGCGTTTTTGAGAAAGTGTACTATTTTCATTAGGAAGAGGTGTGAGAATAAGGTTTTTCCATGAAAAGTACCAAAAGTTTACTGTCAAAAATGTTAGGGCAATTTGAAACAAATAATGACAGCGTACGCAGCGCCCTCTAGATGTGACATGGAAATTAATACGAAATTATGATTTCTCACGTCAAAAAACCCGTGGGTACCAAATGTCGTGCATATAACTTATTTTTTGCGAAAGTTATTTTTAAAAAGCGAACAAAACAATTCAATTTCAACACCCTGTATCTCCGAAACAAAGCATTTCCGGACACAAATTTATATAGACTTTTTTTCTTTGAATTATCTCAGGAATACGTCATTTGAATATTTTAACGAACTTATGTTACACCCTGTATATGTAAGTGGTATTACCTTTTCCAAAAATAAATCCATAAGTACATGTTTTGAATTAATCCACAAAAAAGTTATGATGTGGTTCTCTCTATGAAACACTCTGTATAAGAAATGTGTACTGTGCAATATTTCCATCATAATACTATATTGAGGGGTACCTTTTGAAAATATGCTTGCCTGACTTCACATAGAAAAAATGAGATTTGGCAAGAAAATACCGTCACACCGTCGTGAATCACACTGTAAATATGAATATTTTTTATTCATCTAGTTGAAAAAAAAGTGTCCTTCGAAATGCAACATCATGCCCAATGATTGCTATCATACAGAATTGACATACACCAATTTACTGCGTCCATCAATATATTAAGTTCATGGTTTACAATATGTGGCACAAAACAATTATTCAACATGGTTCCTTGAATTACGCCATACTTTGATTCCAAACTAATCCACCAGGGTATATGACGAAAGTCAGGAAATTATATTCGGGATATATTCTCGGTAGTAGCTAATGAAAATTCATCAAGTCTTCAGAAATATAATCCTCCTGTATATTTCCCAGCGATTCCAAAATCACCATTTACAGCAAAAACTCATGATGTTCACCAAATGGAACCAATATCATGGGATTCCAAAGCATTGGGATGAAAGGAAATCCACACATTCGGGATACTGCCAGAATGTATCAAAACGACCCGAAAGAGCGTTTAGTGATCCTCGGGCGATGTAATCAAATATATTTTTTCTGACCTCCGGCCCAATGGCGAGTTGGACATGAATACAAATCGTCGTTTTATTCATTTCACTTTTTCCAGGGAGTATACTTGCATGTATCCTTCTCGATATGGTGCTATAAATATATCCTGAATATATAACTGTATACTTGAAGTGATTTATTCAAGAAAAAAGTGAATGGGATCTGTAGTTTAAAAGAATTTACTGAATTGATGTGTGACAATATGTTGTGATTTATCATTATGTATTATCATTCATTCATTTTCAGTGCAATTGAATCTGATTTAGTGGGTACAGTATCTCATTTTGGAAAAAATATTGATATTTTGTGACCATTATTACATAGAATTGAATCGATTTTTTTACATAGAGTAACCCATTGAATGATAATAATAATTTAATTGAACCTGTGTGATCAAATACATGATATATGATACGTCAAAATAAAGATGTATATGGATATAGAATACAGTATGGATTTACAGAAATATAAGAATAAAACCATGAAAACAAAATTCAAAGACATGTTGAAATGTTAAAAAAATTATTTCACGTTTGAAAATTCCGAGACGCTGTGCAAACTATGTTCATGCAGATATGTTTTCAATTTTGATTTGAACAAATTTTGATTTGGAATTTTCCTCAGACGAATAGAAAGATAGTTGGAAAATGTAACTCCTGTGTATGATGGACTATTTCTGTTGAAAAAGGAAACATTCTCAATTGAATATTGATAGAAAGATTGTTTTCTGTTAGACATTCACAAAAAATAACTTCATTTTAATCGTGGATTTTTCAATTCACAGAAAAATCTTTCTATCAATATTCAATTGAGAATGTTTCCTTTTTCAACATGAATACCCCACAAGAGGTTATCTTGACGATGGAAGATAGTGACTAAGGTTTATCTTTCAGTCGCAGATGATTCCACATCTGATTTTATGAACATCCTGTTTATATTTTCAACAAATCGGACTATTTCTATAAAATGATGAGTTATGATTAGGAATTCTGATGAGATCTCTATTTCTAGAAAAATAATTGGGATGCTGAGAAACTGTGTCGTACATATGTTCATGTTTCAGGAATAACATTATGCATTTCGAAATATATATATATATATATATATATATATATATATATACAGGGAAAAGTTGAAATGTTGTATTTCTTGAAATATTTTTTACAGGAATATTTGATTCTCAAATTGAAAATAGTCTGATGACTTTTTCTGTAACTCAAATATCCTGTTAGATTGCTGGAACAGCCCCAGATGTTGATATACAGGATATATGAGAATAGATCATTGCATATTAAATATTTATTAGTTGAGTTGTATTGGAAATATTTTTCAGTTGAAGAATAGCGTAATAGCCACTGCTTACCTTCATGCAACTGGAGTTTATATTCGTTCCCCAACTCATATTACTGTCCATAAAGGTTTCAAGGAATCAAGTATTTTCAGAAAGACTGATTACATCATGCATAACTTTTACTTAATATTTTCCGGGATCCTAGATCTGTAATCAAATTGCATGCAGATAGTTTTATCTGTGTAACTTAACATATTCCTATCGCACCAGATAGTGAATTTTTCGCTAGTAAATCAATTACTCTGTAGAAGAGTATTATAAATGTAGAAAAATCAGTGTACCTAAAATGGATCCCTGAGGAACTCCCAGATCCATCGAATAAAAGTTCGACTGGTGATTGTTGATTTTGACAGATATGTTTCTGAAACGAATGTATGGTACTATCCACGACAAATAGTTCCTACGAAATCCTAACAAATAGAGTTTGCCTCCGATGATGTTGGGGTCGATGAAAGAATGCTCAGAACGTGGAGAGTTAACTTTTGAGTTCCTTAGAACTTCAAATGTATTCTGACTCTGATGCCAGTAATGCTCACCTCAGATGTTGTGCGGGCTTGATGAAAGAAGGAATGAGATTGCTGAGACTGTGGGCATTTCACGGGAATGAGTGGAGAATATTTTGCAAGAATAATTGAGAATGAAAACACTCTCTATCGGATGAGTACTGCATATGCTCTCTGTTGACAACTAGCGCGACCGAGGGACAACTTCAGAGGAATGTTTGGCGATGTTCGTACGTGATCGTTGATGACCAAACATGGATCCACACTTTTATCTCAGGGATGAGGAACAATCGAAATAGTTGAATGCTCCTGGTGAATCGAAGTCGAAGTAGGTTGAGGCGGCAACAAGATTATGACCACAGTTCTTCAGGACGCACACGATATCATTCACATGTATTATATTCATAAGGGCAGAACTATACCACCAGCATCACATCGATTCATTGTCGATTCCGTAGGAAAGCAGCCGCATTTAACAAAGAAAATAGTACTGTTCCAGCGGCATGAAATCCCGCATAATTATATAAATTGCGCTAGGAATTGGTTGCTCATTCACCATATGCTCATCACAACAGGCACCATGATTGACGCAATTGATGCTCCATACAAGCGACCATCAAAGAAGCGTTCGAAAGAGATCTTTCCGCCCAACAAAGGGGATATCTACTGCGACTGGGCTCCCTGAAGGTGACCAATCACCTGAACAGTCACATGGATGCTGCCTGATATATGACGAGACATCGTTGCTCATCTTCACTCTGGGCTGCGCTTCGATGCACCAGGGGGAGCATAATTCTGAAACTAGAGAGATTCCGCTGATAGTAGAGAATCCCAGAGCCGCCAGACCTACATCATTTTAAATTGTGAGTGTGAATAGTGTGATATGTAGTCAAAAACGTATATATATATATTTGCTAGCGGCCCCGTTTATTAGGAAGAAGGTACAAAAGGTACATAAAACCATACTCACCTACGTTGAAGTATGATAATACCTAGAATTCAGTATAGCCCAGATAGCCAAGCGGTCTATGGCGCCAGCTTGAAGTTCAGGATCCATATCTCGCAAGGGAGCATGGGTTAGAATCCCACACCTGATAGTTATTTTTTTTTTTCCTTTGGAATTGAGGAACGATTTGATTTCGGAAATGATTTGTGTTGGAACGAAAGCTGTCCACGAACGAAAGTTCATTATATTCTTCTAGTGTTTTCTGATTGGCTGGTGAATTTAAGAACCTAATAAGCAACCAATCAGAAAACAGTACGCAATGTGCACGGCAAATTAATTTGAACATTCCTGTCTGTCTTTTGAAAAAAATTGACAAACCATCAATAAAAAAATCTATTATATTAGTATTTCTATTACGAAAACGCCCGCACACCTTTGTAAACCGTGCATGCGGAAATCTTACTTGGTAGCAGTGTTCAGTTCACGTGTTCCGAATGTCTGAATCACTACAATGGTGGTGATTTTATTCCTCATAACAATTTCCAATTGCGAATGATTTCCCTTATCAATAGTGTTTGTTTGGTTTGTTCCTCTACAAGTGACTGTGATAATCATGAAAAGTGGAAGTATGAAAATAAACTGTTCTCACTCTATCACCAGTTTGTATATAACAAGGTTAGATGTTTCTTCCACTTTGAAAATGAATATCTATCTCAGGCAGCCTGCAATTTGTACATTCACCACACAATCAGTTCCACATTCTTCATTATCCCAATGTCGAGTGAAATGTTCATTGCATTCGGTAATTGCAAGACAAAATATTTCTGATACCTAAGAGCTGCCTGCTGAAAACCTGCCCGTTTTTATTACAAAAATTTAAGTTTATTCAAGTGATTAAGTCATATCAACACATAATTAATATTCACTTGTTGCTTTTTCAGCGTTATTTGTTATACATTTCAGTCTTGAAAAAATTTTCTCTGTAAATATTGAATTTTGAGAGTTATTCCAAACTGTTTCTGCATTGGTATAGTTGCAGTAGGAGAAATTTTCCTGAGGAGAGGGCATACGAAACTTGTAGATGAATCCTGCCAAGACACTAAATTATTTTTATTATGGTCTCCTTAAGTGCAATTAGTGATATTTCAAAGATATTCCATTATGTTACTCGATCGGCCAGGTTCTCCGCATTTCCAGCTCTTAGACATGAAAAATGATTTGTTTTGGGACGAAAACAAATCATTTCCCAATTTCAAGGGGAAAAATGAAAAAAATCTGCCAGGTGTGGTTTTCGAATCCATGCTGCTCCCTTGCGAAATCCAGAGCTAGAATTTGAACCACCTGAAACCTCTCAGCTGTCTGGGTTACCAAAAGTATTATCATTCTTCAATGTAGGTGAGTGAGGTTTAATATGCCTTTTGTACCTTCTACCTGGTGAATGGGGCCTCTCTCAAGTTAGCAAGTACGCAAACGTTCTTAACTACATATCATACTATCCATACTCAAATTTTAAGCATTGCTGAAATGACGTAAGTCCGGCGGCTCTGAGATCTTATTCTATAACCTTCTCTCTGTATATAGCTTTTCAGGCAACTTCGTCCCCAATACACTGTTGAGAACTGGGGCTGATCAACACAGTTTCCGCACTTGGTGAAGGAATGATCTTGTGTACTCATGAGGTTTCCGCATTGAAACGATATATTTATCCAGAGCCGTACTTACAATTATCTAGGGGCGGCTATAATCTTCACTTATTCTCGACATAAATAATTGGAATATTACTAGCTGAACTCAATTTGGAAATAAAGAAACAGTAAATTCCACGAAATTATTTAGGCTCGAACGAACTTTTGTCTTGTCATGAGTGGAGGTTACGATCAATAAAAATTTCATAGAATTAACTTTCACAATTCCCAAATGAAATATACACTCGAAAATATATAACAAATATAATTCAATTTGATACCGAATATAAGTGTGATAAAAATATTTCAAATTCACTTCAATAAAATACTTGGAATTTAATTTTTCCGAAGGAAATCCATACTCAGGAATATATGAAAATTTATTAGATTCACAAGCTCAAATTCATCATAACTGTCACTTTTCATTGAAAGTTTTCGGAGTTTATGTTCGTTTGAATATTAATTTTCGCGAGCCATGTTTTTCGATGAAAGGTTATTTTTATTATATCTAATATATATATATATATATATATATATATATATATATATATATATATCTCTGAGTTTTTATCACTCAAACTGGACTACATTCAGGAGAACCATCCACCAGCTGAAACCATAATCATGGGAGACTTTAATGTACATAACGCTGCATGGCTCAAATTCTCTAACAAAACAGATGATGCGGGTCGTCAAGCCGAGGCCTTCGCCATCACTCATGGTCTAGAACAACTGGTCGAGCTACCAACCCGCATCCCTGATGTCAACAACCAGTCTGCCAATACACTAGATCTTTTCCTCACCACCAATCCTGACCCGTATAGTATAGAAGTTTGTGCCCCACTTGGAAACTCTGATCACACCCTCATCTCCACAACATGCTCTTTTCATTTACCATCGAGCTGCACAATACCACCCCGTCTCATGTGGCATTACAATTCGGCCGACTGGGAAGGTCTTCGTATGTTTTTCTCAGCGTTTCCATGGAAGAGAGTTTGTTTCTCTTCAGTAGATCCAACACGATGTGCTGAGACAATTTCTGAAATCATCATGTTGGGGATGCAAACCTACATACCGAATACCGAAAGAAGAATATCATCCGATAAGACCTGGTTTAACAGAAACTGCTCTAGAGCTGTGGCTTCCAAACAGGCAGCATACCATCGATGACTAAAAAATCCGGGCCCTGAGACCAGAGCAGCATATGTCGAGGCTAGAGGCATATGTCGAGGCTAGAGGCAGATGCCAAAATAAGATCAAAACTTACTGAATGTCCTAACGGATCCCGTTCATTCTGGTCTTTTGCCAAAGCTGTGGGAAGAAACTTCACTACCAGCTCATTTCTTCCTCTAACCAAAGAAGATGGAACACTAGCAACGACTGCCCAGGAAAAAGCCAATATCTCTGCGCACCTATTTGCTGGAAATTTCACTCTGGATTCATCGGGAAAACAACCCCCAAACATTACACCTATTGACAGTCACATGCCCGAGATCACCTTTCGCCAACGTACTATCAGAAAGATTTTGCTGGGACTCAACACCAACAAAGCCTGTGGATCTGACGGAATCCCGTCGATTGTTCTCAAGAAATGTGCCCCCGAACTAACACCTGTTCTTTGCAAGTTGTTCAACCACTCTTACAATTTGGGGTTATTTCCGTCCAATTGGAAAATTGCAAGAGTACAGCCAGTCCCTAAAAAAGTCAAAAAAGCCCTACTTCAGACCTATCGCACTGCTATCTATTATTTCAAAGGTCATGGAAAAAGCCATCAACATCGAGTTCATGAAATATCTGGAAGACTCAGGAATTGTCAACGATAGGCAATATGGCCTCCGCCATCAGAGATCAACTGGTGACCTGCTTGCTCACGTCTCACATATATGGCAGCTATCTATTGAAAAGTATGGAGAAACTTTAGCTGTGGCATTAGATATCTCCAAGGCGTTCGATCGAGTTTGGCACCAGGGACTCCTCGCCAAGCTTCCGTCTTATGGCTTGCCCCCTCAGCTGTGTTCTCTGCTTGCTAGTTTTCTCTCAAACAGGTCTCTCCATGTAGTGGTCGATGGAGTTTCATCTGACACTCTACTCATAAATTCTGGTGTTCCGCAAGGATCTATTCTCGCACCAACACTATTTCTACTTCACATCAACGACCTGTTGAAAGCAACTTCATGTCCAGTACACAGCTTTGCCGATGATAGTACCCTCCATACCGCTTTCTCTTCCAGGGCCCCTATATCAGCCCGTGAAACCAGAAATGAACGAGGAAAAAATGTCAATAACATGAATATGGAACAATTCTCGAGTGGGGATCTGATAACTTGGTAGAATTCAATGCAAACAAAACACAAGCATGTCTTTTCTCTAAAAAAGCCGATCTCACTGTGCCTAACATAACTTTGTCAGGAGTAACCATACCACTGAAGTCATCCATATCGATGCTTGGTATTACTATCAGCAATAACCTTTCCTGGGAAAATCACGTGAGGTCCATTGCCAAAGTGCATCCCAAAACTTGGTTTTTGTTTCGTGCCAAGAGCTATTTCACCCCACTCAGCTGCTTATGATCTATAAGGCACGGATCCGACCTGTCCTGGAATACTGTTCCCATATTTGGAGCGCGGCACCTAAACATATCCTGAGGTTATTGGATTCTGTCCAAAAAAGGGCAATTTGTCTCGTCGGTGATGCCCCGCTCACAAACTTGCTCACTTGTCTGGAACACCGTAGAAAAGTTGGCGATTTGTCTCTATTTTATAGATATTTTCATGGGCGATGCTCTTCTGAAATATCAACAATCGTTCCTGCTTTGGCAGTCTCTTCGAGACTAACCCGTCAAGTTCAGTCATCACACCCCTTCGTGGTCACTTTGGGGACCTGCAGAACATCACTTTCCAAAGACTCGTTCATCCAACGAACAGCGAGGCTTTGGAACTCATTGCCTAGGGAGGTGTTCCCCGAGGCATACAACCTCCAGAAATTTAAGAAGAACACCAACTCCTACCTTCTTTCCCTTGGTTCCCACGATGTTCTCTGAACATTACGGGATATCCCTTTTCGTGGGAACCAGAACATAAAAAAAAAAATATATAAATTACGCGTCACGTCGTTTGTCCGCGATGGCCTCCTAAACCACTTAACCGATTTCAATCGAATTCGCACACCGTGTGCAGTTTGATCTAACTTGGAAGATCTCAATTTATAGCCGCAATATTATTTTACTGCAAATTATTTGTTTATTGAAGTGAAACTTCTTTAGAACTGTTGTGATTTCAGACTCGATACACGTTCGTAGCGTCCCCACTATCGTCTACTAAGCATTCTCCATATGTATGCTCCTCTGTAGTGGGATAGTCAGTATATCTATATCTTGCCCCAGTTCCGAGCGTTCTACGTGTGTATGTTAGTATGTGTTATTCAGACTGAAGTATAAATTAAACTCATATGGTAGAAAATCATTAGTCACACTCTTTATAACCCAAGAACGGCTGAACCGATTTGGCTGAAAATTGGTGAGGAGGTACCTTAGAACCGTGTTCCCGTGTGACGTGAAATAAAACGTCAAATAACGGGATAACGGGATGACAGGATAACGGGATGACGGGATAAAGGAAAAATTGGATAACGGGAATAACGGTATAACAAATACATGGGAAATGGGATGACAGGAAAAGGGGATAACGGGAAAACGGTATAAAGAAAAAACGGGATAACAGGAAAACGGGATAACGGGATAACGAAAAAACGGGAAAACGGGAACGGATAAGGGACAACGGGACGAAAGAAAAAACGGGATAACAGGAGAACAGGATAACGGGATAACGAAAAACGGGAAAACGGATGACAGGATGAGGGATAACGGGACGAAGAAAAACGGTATAACAGAAAAATGAGATAACGGGATAACGGAAGAACGATATAACGGGAAAACAGGAAGCGGAAGGAGTCAAAAGCAAGGTCTGTCGGGTCAGCTAGTATAAATTAGAATAACAAAAATAATAAGTTCAAGATACACTGACTCATTTACCCGAAAACCAAAATACTTGCAGGGTCAGGTCATATCAAAACGTTACTGTTGCAGCAAGCCGATCTGATAAAGACATATATGAATTCGAGAAACAATGCCTCGGAGTTCGTACCTGATAAACGAAATGCTGATTCATATGGCTCTCGCAGTGGAGCACGAGAGTTTCGACCAGAAACAACCGACCATCTATAGGCCAAAAAAAATACATTTAAAAAGGTTTCGCGTATTGATCCGGTTCCTGTTGTTCGGCCACGGAGTTATTCCACATAGAAATCCGGTTCCTGCACTGAAAAGGATGAGCACCTAGCTGATTCTTAGAGCGTGGGGACGCACAATGATCCTGAGTAGAGAGGCCACGGGATCCGCCGGAACCAGCCTACTGACTTCAAAGAAGAACTAGCGATTTTTGTCGGGAATATGATGATGCTATCTCAGAGTTACAAAGAGAGACGGAGATATTCATAAAAACAATGAATATAGAACCCACCAATAATAACGATACTGTGTACAGTTACAGTGTCATATTACATTATTCTGAAGAGAAAACAATAATTTTTTGGAGGGATAGATACAAAAAGAGACATCGAACACTTATTGCATTATATGTGAACAAATGCAAATTGAACCTAACAGTAATCATAAGTGGGATGAATGTGATGGTGGAAGATAATATCAGAGTTAGAGATAAACAATAATTGTCTACAAACATGTTTCCGAATTAGATTTTTTTTTTCTATAGGAAAACATATACGGTTTTTTATATAGCTGGCAAATCATTCCACAGTCGGGCTGTGACACACGGAAATGATACGTCGTTGTATTATGTTCTGATATTCTTCAATTAGTATCTAGTACTATACTCATGAGCATGGGACTGCGACGAAAAATTCATAATCTCTAACCCCGGAAATCTCCACATACCAATTTTGAATAGAATCAGACCATAATCACAGAGATCATCAGCCATCTTGGTGCCGCCATTTTTATCAATGATCTTTGACAGAAAATTCGTAATTTTCAACCACGAAAAACTCCACAAACCAATTTTGAAAATAATCGGACCATAATAACAAAACTCGCCTGCCATTTAATTTGAAATCTCCGATTCCGAAATCATCCACAAATCAATTTTGAATGAAATCGGACCATAATCGTCGCTCTTGAAGTTCTATTTTGATTTCACATACCAATTTTGAATCGAATAGGACCATTAACACAAATCTCGTCCGCCATCTTGAAGCCGGCAATATTTTTTTTCCTAACAAAAATTCTATAATGCATTGTCATGGAAACTTTAAAAACCTGGCAAATTTCACGTCAAACGGACAACTAGAAGGGGGTCAAATTCAATAAGATAAGATTTGATTACACATATTGGGACAGGTGAAAGTAAATGAAAGAGCTTGTAAAAATGTAGTTAAAGTCTATTTATCTACCAAAGTATTCGCTTCGTGTTCAGGTGACGTATTATGTGTTCCCTGAAAGGTACATAGGATAAATATCTTACGCAGACATTTTGCAATTGTTGATTTTTTTTTTGAGATATAAGAGGTAAACGATAATTATAAACTATATCTCCGTTATCAAGTAGTGATAGGACTTATATATTGCAAAGTTGAAATTTTGTGGTTTCATCAATTGTGTACTCATAAAGCAGAGTAAGATTTTGCCTTTTTGTTACGTGTTGCTCGAAAGTTAATCCAACATCGAAATCCATGCATAAGTTACGGGCCCACGTCTCTAATGGAATATCTTCCAATTCGACTGAAAAATCAACAGTTTTCAGAATATGACGAGAGTTGAGAGAAGCAAATATCAGAGTTATAGATTACTTGGATTCATCGTCAGACTATGAATTTCGAGAAAAAAAAAAGAATCATTGAATTGTTATTTGTGTTTGTAAATGATTTGTCGGTGAAATCTGACAAATTGCGTGTCGTCGGCATATTGTAACTCACTGAGTTGAAAATATTTCATTCTGCGACATATATTGACAGAAGGCCACGGATTGTTTTTTGAGGAATACCAAAATCTACTTCTTCGAATGATAAAGATACATTACCATTATTACTTGTTATTTTAACGCACTAATTCAAACCAATTCATACTGCTTCTTGACAATCCTAGGAAGTGTAGTTTTCAAAGTAAAATATCATGCTCTATGGTGTCATAGGCTTCAGAAGAAATCAGCAATACTATAGAAGTAGCGTGTCGTTCATCTATAACTCCACTGATTGCATCAACTCTACTAACTAGAGCGCTACTGGTACTATGTTTCGATGACTTGAAAAATTGCTGGGAGACTACTGATGGGCCTCAAATTGTTCAAACTGGCAGGGTGGTCTACTTTGGGTAATGGTTTCATCCGGAAATATTTAAATAATTTTTGAAATGATCATTGTTCAATGCAAAAATCAATAATGTGTTTCAAAGCCTCCAAGTAATATGGTAAACAATGTTTAATAGCTCTCATTGAATATCTATCATGCCCAACAGCTCCACTTCTCATATCATTTATATTTTTCACGTGTTTCAATGAGGAGACTGTCGAATCTCATTATTCTACGTTGACATGCGTCCTAGTGAAATAGTGATTGGGGACTGGGTTATTTTCACTTGATGCCAACAGAAAATGCTCATTAATTTTTTCGGCAGCAAGTTATCTCTCGAAGATTTCGTATTTTGGGTCTTTGTGAATTTGAGTTTTTCCATGTTTTACCTAAATATTTCACGATTCTCGGGTCTGGAAATCAAATCAGAGTATGGTACCTTTTCCTTTTATGAAGCTTCATTAGTTAGATTTTTCAACTGCCTATAATATTCCCTACTGGTACCTGGAGGGCGTTTTTGAAATTTGAGTTGAGCTTAATCCTGGTATTTGATCATTATTTCGATGAATGGTTTTCCAATTAAGTCAATTGAATTCACCAAAGCATGGATATTCAATAGGTCCAGAACTATTGAATCACGAAAAATAATTTGTTCATTGACTGTTGCTCAATTTCCCACATTATACAGTTAACAATGCGATAGTCGTTTTCAAAACACACTTGATCAATATGATTGTAGTCCCTGTGAAAAATACGTCGAGGATGATTTTTTTGCCTTTCTTACAACATTGAAGCAAGAACTGAATAGTGATCCGTAATATATCTTGGCATCAACATACATTCATGAAAAATGAGATTCAATTCAGAATATGTGATAATCAAATCTATAAGAACATCTTCTATTCGGTTGTAGTTAGGTCTGGCGGGTTCATTAACTATCTGTTTCAAATTATATAGACCGGAGAACTGTTGGAGTTTTGGTTTGAGAGCATATTGAAGTTTTTTGTTTGTTTATCACTACACAGTGATACACTGTAGCTCAATGTTGAACATCAGGGTTATCAAATTTGATTTTTTTTAATTTGACGGATTGGCGTATAACAAAAACCCATACGGCCGCCTCTAGTAAAGTCGATCATTTCGCATGAATACTTATCCCGGAATTGATTTTCACTAGCATCGTCGGGCATTACCTGAGTCTCAGTAACGCCAATAATCGCTTCTTCGTAGTAGTTGATCGAATCCAGTATTCAAAGATCTGGTATTCAGGTGTCCAATGGGCAATACAGAATTCATAATGATAAGTTGAGAAAAAGATAGAAAGGGAGAAGAATATACAGAAATAAGTGAATGAGTTCGGCAAAAAAGGATTATGAAATATATATATTATTAGTGACCTGTTAAAGTGCACGAAATCTCGTGATTTTAAAATTCCACGATATTAGGTTTAAGCTTCACCGCACAGATTATAGATGTCACTATCAATAATCTGATGCAATTCATATATATATATATATATATATATATATATATATATATATATATATATATATATATATATCGATTATTGGGGTATGCAGCAAAAGAAAAAGTTTACTCTCTAAAGTTTGTCCAAGCTTTCGGAATGTTTTATTTCCATCTTCAGGGATACTACAATGAAGAATTGAACGAATTAGTGTGTCACTCGAACCTTAAGGTACTAATAACTTACATCTTTGTTGAGATTAGTTTCTATGTTTTTTATGAATGTTCTTCATGTACAGTACGGTGAAATATAAGTTATGACTTTGAAGTTGGCAACTCATGTTTTAAATCGTCAACTAATTATACACATTAAAATTCATTGAACAGTTACTAATTAAAATATTAAAAATATAAATTCTGAAACATGTGTGCCTTGAGAAAGTACAATAGGTTATAAATGGTGGGAAAATTATTTATTCACTTGTCATCTGCTTTGACAGTCACTGGTACCAACTGAGGATAGTACCAACTGATATGAATTGGTGTGCCATTATTGGCCAAAGTATTATAGTAATTTTCTTGTTAGTACCAACTGAAGGTTGGGCCAACTTGAAGATATATTAATAACTAGTAATGAGCTCCGATTGATTTGAGGAAAATTCTGTATTTTCCATTGCTAATAAGAAGGAATAAATTTCACTTAGGTGGTTGACATCAGTTTTTTTGTTCATATGATTTTTTTCCTGTGATATGAAAGCCATTTCCAGAAAAGTTCTCTTAGCAGTGTGTCGTTAATTAGTTAATATTTCAACTTCATCATAGTTCATATGATGCTCGAATTTGTTCACGTGATCTGCTAGAGCACATCTTTCTGGATGGTGCCTGCGATCACTTTTATGTGATATTAATCTCTGTTTTAATAATCTTGCAGTTTGACCAATATATACTTTGTCACAACCCTAGCAAGGTATACTATATATAACATTCCTGATGTCTAACATTGGAACTTCGTCTTTCACTTTGGAGTAAATAGACTTAATTGTGAGTACTGTTCTGTTGGTTATTTTGATATTATCTATGGTTTTGAAAAGTCTAGCAAGTTTGGGTGAAATATCTCTTAGGTACGGTAAAGAGGTATAAATACTGGGGACAATACTGATAGTAGTCACTGTGTTATTATTCGATATATTAAGATTTATATGACTATGTTGTGGCTCAGTAATAGGTGATGTGTTGAACAATATAATTTTTATTAAACTTGAAGGATAAGAATTGTCTAAAAAAAGAGTTAAAAGGATTTTAACATTTTTATTGTGGAAACTTCCATCTGAAATTCTCAGCACCCTGTTCTTCATCTGCTTTACCAGATTCACTTTCACCGAATGTTTGTGATAGGACAGATAATTTAAATATCTTCCAGAACTGCAATCTTTCCGATACCAATCTTTCAGTATTTTGTTCTCATTGGAACGTACGAATCTGGTGTCCAGAAATGGTACGGATTGTTCGACGTTTTCGGTTTCTATAGTAAACTGGATATGTGGGTCATAATTATTGAAGGTAAAGAGAATCTCATCTGTACTATCCTTTGGCATTGCCAAAATAATGTCATCGACATATTTTTTTATGAAAAAAGGTTTGAAAGATAAAACTGGTAGTACAGTGTCCAACAGGTCATCCATTACGTAGGCCGCAAGGATAGGTGAAATTGATGCTCTCATTGGAGTACCAAAGGTTTGTCTATATATTTTATCATTGAAGGAAAAATATAATATGTATTATCAAAAAGAAAAGTTAGCAGTTTCATAAATGTTTCTTCGTTAATATCGCAATGATTACTAATACTATCCCAATTTTTATGTACTGCTCTCTGGTAAGTTTCATGATAGAAATTACTGAAAAGGGATACCACATCCAAACTGGCTAGTACATGGTTATCTGGTAATATTACATTATTGAATTGATTAGTTACTTCGAAAGGAGTCTTTCATATAGTACACATTGTCAAAATTGTATGCTTTCGTGAGAATATCAGTTAAAAAAGGAGCAATAGGTTCTGTAGGAGAACCAATTGATGATACTATCGGTCTGACTGCTGAGGTTGATTTATGTATTTTAGGAAGAGAGTAAAATTTTGGAGAAATTCCACTATAGTTAGTGAGCTTTTTTTTTGGTCACAATGTTGATTTGCAGTCAGACCGATGTATCATCAATTGGTTCTCCTACCGAACCTATTGCTTCTTTTTAACTGATATTCTCACGAAAGCATACAATTTTGACAATGTGTACTAATGAAAGACTCCTTCGAAGTAACTTATCAATTCAACAATGTAATATTACCAGATAACCATGTACTAGCCAGTTTGGATGTGGTATCCCTTTTCAGTAATGTCTATCTTGGAACTTGCCAGAGAGCAGTACATAAAAATTGGGATAGTATTAGTAATCATTGCGATATTAACGAAGAAACATTTATGAAACTGCTAACTTTTCTTTTTGATGATACATATTTTTTCTTTAATGATGAAATATATAGACAAACCTTTGGTACTCCAATGGGAGCATCAATTTCACCTATCCTTGTGGCCTACGTAATGGATGACCTGTTGGACACTATACTACCAGTTTCATATCGATGACATTATTTTGGCAATGCCAAAGGATAGTACAGATGAGATTCTCTTTACCTTCAATAACTATGACCCACATATCCAGTTTACTATAGAAACCGAAAACGTCGAACAATCCGTACCATTTCTGGACACCAGATTCGTACGTTCCAATGAGAACAAAATACTGATAGATTGGTATCGGAAAGATTGCAGTTCTGGAAGATATTTGAATTATCTGTCCTATCACAAACATTCGGTAATAGTAAATCTGGTGAAGCAGATGAAGAACAGGGTGCTGAGAATTTCAGATGGAAGTTTCCACAATAAAAATCTTAAAATCCTTTTAAATATCTTTTTAGACAATTCTTATCCTCCAAGTTTGATGAAAAGTATATTGTTCAATACATCACCTATTACTGAGCCATAACATAGTCATATAAATCTTAATATATCGAATAATAACACAGTGACTACTATCAGTATTGTCCCCAGTATTTTTACCTCTTTACCGTACCCAAGAGATATTTCACCCAAACTTGCTAGACTTTTCAAAACCATAGATAATATCAAAATAGCCAACAGAACAGTACTCACAATTAAGTCTATTTACTCCAAAGTGAAAGACAAAGTTCCAATGTTAGACAGCAGGAATGTTATATATAGTATACCTTGCCAGGGTTGTGACAAAGTATATATTGGTCAAACTGCAAGATTATCAAACAGAGATTAATATCACATAAAACTGATTGCAGGCACCATCCAGAAAGATGTGCTCTAGCAGATCACGTGAACAAATTCGACCATCATATGAACTATGATGAAGTTAAAATATTAACTAATGAACGACACACTGCTAAGAGAACTTTCCTGGAAATGGCTTTCATATCACAGGAAAAAAATCATATGAACAAAAAAACTGATGTCAACCACCTAAGTGAAATTTATACCTTCTTATTAGCAATGGAAAATACAGAATTTTCCTCAAATCAATCGGAGCTCATTACTAGTTATTAATATATCTTCAAGTTGGCCCAACCTTCAGTTGGTACTAACAAGAAAATTACTATAATACTTTGGCCAATAATGGCACACCAATTCATATCAGTTGGTACTACCCTCAGTTGGTACCAGTGACTGTCAAAGCAGATGACAAGTGAATAAATAATTTTCCCACCATTTATAACCTATTGTACTTTCTCATGGCACACATGTTCCAGAATTTATATTTTTAATATTTTAATTAGTAACTGTTCAATGAATTTTAATGTGTATAATTAGTTGACGATTCAAAACATGAGTTGCCAACTTCAAAGTCATAACTTATATTCCACCGTACTGTACATGAAGAACATTCATAAGCAACATAGAAACTAATCTCAACAAAGATGTAAGTTATTAGTACCTCAAGGTTCGAATGACACACTAATTTGTTCAATTCTTTATTGTAGTATCCCTGAAGATGGAAATAAAACATTCCGAAAGCTTGGACAAACTTTAAAGAGTACACTTTTTCTTTTGCTGCATACCCCAATAATCAATTTGTTTACATAATATATATATATATATATATATATATATATATATATATATATACTCAAATATTTTTTCTTGCGTAAGGTATATGCGCCATTTTTTTTCCAGATCCGACTGGGTTGTCAAGTTTTTTTGGCTTCTTGATCTGTGGTTTTATTTTATTCATATTGCCCTCTTGATTTTTCCCTCGAATTCTTCTTTTTCCATTTCCCCACCTCATTTCCTTCAATGTTTGGTGGTATACTTCTGCCGATTGACTATCAGTGTGAATCCCTTCATTTAAGCTAGTAGATTTTCTGATCTTGCCTGCTTCAAATGATTCACCAGAATTTTATAGTCCATCGGTCTACATAACACATATTATTCGAATTTGTTATATTTTTTCTTTTCATTCTATAAAGTTTTGAAATACTGTATCTTTGGTCAGATGGACAAAAAACATTTCTACTGTTGGTCTTGGGCTATTGTTCAGCAGGAATATATTCTTCAGTTCAAGTTAATTTCAAGTAGGTTATTCAGTTTATTCAGAACTGTAGAGATACAATTGTTCTATTTTCTAGATCAAGTCCACAGATTATGACATAATTTTTTCTATAAATATATATTCTCTTCTAAATTATAAAACTTGTTTCTGGTTTTTATTTTTTATTCTATGAATCAATGACATTCATCAATTTTACTTTTTTCATTATCTTCTTTTAGTACTTCCGATAGTTTGGAGGATAATTCGTTATTCGATAGATGCTCAGTATCGGTCATTCGTAAACACTTGTATTTAATCGTTTGTGGGATAGACTCCAGCTTCCATGCTTCAAAGTGTTTCAAGGTGAGTTCGACTATATTATTACTCTTTCTCTATTTCCTCAGTGTAAACATGCATGGAATGTATTATTTGGATGACTTGTATTGTACTGCAGGTATATACTCCGAGAACTAACTAAACTTTCACTTTCTTCACCTCCTTCAATTCGTGAATTTGTTTATTCGTTTCTTTTAACTTGTATTGCAGCAGTAAATCGTTCCCATATTTTCGTTTCCACCAAAGCTCCGTGAATCATGATTGTAACGTTTTGTGTCAGAAACGTTTTGTTCTGAATGACACAAAATGCGAATTGTACGAAAAATAGGTCCTTGGCCAAGGAGAGAAAAACGGAGGACTATGCTGTATACGTTGCTGAGTATTTTCAACAGAAATAAAAGAAAACGGTGTTAAAACAACCAAACATCAACTCCGGCATTGCTAGCTACCAAAGTAAATTTGACTGACTATAATGAATACCGCATCTTGTAGAAGCACCAAAGAGTTCAGAGGATAAATATTATTGAGAATGGAAGATTAGTTTTGAATGACAGTCCTTCATGACGATTCGTTTTTCTAATATATTTCCGCATTTTCCAATTCAAAAACAATATATGTGGCGGTTGACAAATTATGGAAACTTTCCATTCTTTTCGTAGTTAATTCTCGAACAAATCGATTTTTAATTTCAGTTTTAAATTTTTTTTTCGACAAAAATATTTTATTCCGCACTTACAAGGTATGACGTCATCGATAATTTATTTAAACGGAAAGGGTATATTTTTATATCGAAAATTGAAAGCCTATATTCTGCTGAATTCAACCATACCACATACGTTATATGTTATAGTATATAGTAGTACTTTATAGCATACTGAGAATGAGGAAAACAGGTGGTCATATTTCTCAACATTCATCTAATTATTTATTTTGCAACGAAAATATCAAAAGTAGTCAGTGCCTAGTAGAAATGAACAAATAACATATCCACAACAAATGATTCTTGGGTTACGTTTGACATCGACAATTGACAGTTCGTTGAATTTCACTTGAAATTATCTCCTCAAGGTCTTCCAAATTGGTAGGTCGATTTATGTATACTTCACTTTGGAGTAACCACAGACAAAAAATCCATGAGAGTTGATCTGGGGAGTTGATCTGTGACCGAATCGTTCAAACCAGCGATTGGGAAAGGTTTCATTCTGAAAAAATCTAATCAATGGAGCATAATGTGGACCAAAGAGTAAGAATCTATTTGACCAGGATGATCAATGTGTGGAAAAGTTGCAGGTTAATATGAAACAAAATTTCTGAATACATTTTTAGATACTTTCCACTCGTCACAGTAACAAAAAAAAATTAGTCCTTCAATGGTATTCCTAAGAATCCCAGCTCAGGCAGTTACTTTTGGACGGTATTGGGTATAAGCTTCCATCGTCTGATTGGGATTTTCTGTTGCCATTAACGACAAATTTGCATATTCACAGAGCCGTTCATACAAAAAGTAGATTCATTAGAATATAAGACATTAAATTCAAAACCATTAGTTTGATAACGTATTTCTTTCATATTTTTACTAAAGTTAATGCGTCTATATTTTTACTAAAGTCTATGCGTCTATAGTCTTCATCAAGTTTATGTATGAGATTAACTCTATATGGATGTAATTTGGCAACATATCTCATTGTTGCCATATAAGGTTTATTTCAATTCCAAGTTATACATTTGATTGAATGTCATAGGTAACTGTAGGTCTGCCACTTTTGGGCTTTTTCTCAACATCACCAATTTCATTGAATTCATGCAATATTTTGCTTAATGCCGATTTGCTTATTGGTTCTCGATCAGGATATTTTTTTCATTAAAGATTTCGCAAACTTGCGCCATACTCCTTTCACGATCGCTTGATATCATCAAAACTTCTATTCGCCGTTTTTCGAGCTAACTAGTGATAATTTTCAGGTATTCGTCTAAAAATTAATGATGAAATAAATATTAAGAAATGTGAGCACCTGTTTCCTTCTACTCAGTATACTGTAACTTAAAATATTTCATATGACGTATGTGGTATGGTTGAACACAGAAAAATATGAACTTTCAATTTATTGAAATAAAAATATACCCATTCCATTTAAAAAAAAAACGATGACGTCACATATTTTTTTGTTAAAAAAAAGAAAACTAAAACTTAAAATCGACATGTCCGAGCTTCACCTCCGAAGAAAAATTACTCGTAAATAATCGAGCGTTTCCACACTTCATGAACGCACTGTCTAGAATCACACACAATTGCACAGGATTTCCAACTTGTGTGCTGCAAAACGTGGAAAACAGAACCGAATCAAAGCTACACAAACGGCAAGAAGCCTGTGTTACTTTCACATCACAAACAAGGCAAATACCAAAATTATTCTTACTTGTTTCTTCGAACCATTCCCAAAATATTCAGATTCTAAGTGGTGTATTATCATTATCATCACTACTGTTGTTGAATATATCTGAAAATTCCATATAAAAGCGAGAAGTATTTTTCATTCTGGATTTTATCCATGACATTCAAATAATCCAAGTTATATTCGGTAAGTGTATCTGTTTTTTTATTGAAAGCAGAAAAAAAATTGTCACATCCTCCTCAAAATATTATATCTACTTGAATCAGTGGGGAAAGACGAATCTCACACATGTTCGATGGAATCAAGGATTGGAAAAAATTATAAAAAAAATTAAACAAGCTTTTATACAAATGCACTCAAATGAAAAATGTTATTTTCCAATGTATTGACATAGATGTTTCTGTGAGTATCAGATTCAATATCTTATGGCACGACAATACCCATTTTATAATCGCGGCAAGCTTTTGAGTCTGCTACTCACAAAATAACCTAGCATTTTGATGAAAGCTTGACTTAATTTTTTTTCAGTAATTTCCATTCAATCCTTCCGATTCATTTATGAAATCCGTTATCTCGAAGAATTCTGACAAAAATTTATAATTCGTGACTACAAGAAACCCACATATCAATTTTGAATAGAATCGGGCCATGATAACAAAAAACGTCACCATCATTGAGCCGCCACCTTGAATTCATGAATTTTGACAGAAACATCATGATGAGCGTTCCCAAAAACACGCACACACTAATTTTGAATGGAATCGGGCTAAAATCACAAAACTCGTCTCCATCTTGGAACCCCAATCTTGAATTCGTGGATTTTGACGAAAAAAAACGTGATTTGTGCCCCCAAAAACCCACACGTACCCAATTTTCAATGGGAACCATATAATCACAAAAGTTGTTCGCCATATTGGAGCGGCCATTTTGTTTTTCAACAAAATCACATAATGTATTGTCACCGGAACACCTGCCAAATTTCACATTAATCGAATGGAAATATCACGAAACTTTGTTCTTTATTTCTCAGAATATATCAGTTTTTAACAAAATGTGCTTCGTGTGGACAAATAACGTTCGTTTAATTCCTACTGACTCGGAGTTTGAGATGACAACTTAACAATTTGATATGAAATATGGATTATTTTTGTAATATGAAATGAATGGAAGTATTACGAATCATTAGTTCTTAATTTTCCAGACTATATCATTAGTTAACAAATCAAAGTGTGCTCCGTGAGGACCAATCATGTCAGTTCGATTCCTACTGACTCGGAGTTCGAGATAACAAAATAAAAAAATTCCTATGAAATATGGATCATTAATGTATTATGTAAACGAATGGAAATATTAAAATCCATAGTTCATAAATTTTCAGACTACATCAGTCATTAACAAATCAAAGTGTGCGTCGTGAGGACAAATCAGTTCAATTCCCACTGATTCGGAGTTCGAGATGACAAAATGAAAAAATTCCTATGAAATATGGATCATTAATGTAGTATGAAACGAATGGAAATATTACAAATCCTTGGTTCATAATTTTTCAGACTACATCAGTCATTAACAAATCGAAGTATGCGTCGTGTGGACAAATCACGTTCGTTTAATTTCAACTGACTCGGAGTTCTAGATGACAAAATAAACAATTTCATATGAAATATGGATCATTTCTGTATCATTAAGAGAACGAAAATATTACGAATCCTCAGTTCTCAATTTTTCAGACTATATCATTAGTTAACAAATCAAAGTGTGCGTTGTGAGGACAAATCAGGTCAGTTCAATTCCCACTGAAATTTGGAAGTGGGTCGGTATTCACTTGCAAGATTTGAACTAAACATATATACGAATGTAAAAAGTGAAAAGTGAAAAAATTAAAGGTTATAAAAAAAGCAACTTGTTGTATGTAACATGCTTCTGGGATTCGAAATTTCCCTATGATTTAAATTTTCACCTCAGACTATATATCGTGAGAGATCAGTGATTTCTGTCGAAACATAGAATTCTCAATGAGATGCTTATGTAGCAGAATGAACTTACAAGTTAAAAATAATGGGAATAAAATAATCGACCAAAGAATTTTATCTTATGTAAAAAGAATATAATTATGAAAAGTAAGTTAAGACCCCACGCGGTTTTTACGGAAATTATTTGGTCAATGACTTTAGTCTTATTATTTTTAACTTTTCAGTCCATATTGCTATTCGAGCGTGTTTTTTTAGTTTCTTCAGACTATAATTCCATCTTTAACTTTTTAGTCCATATTGCTACAAAAGACTTAAGAAGACTAGAAGATAGTGCTTTGGATGACACTGAAATGCACAAGTCTCTGACTCTCGAGGGTTCTTTTGCAAATAGTTCGTTGAAAACAATTTTTTTTCTACTACGTGAGAAAAACTCTTCGATTGATTCATCCACATGGTTTTAACTGATTTTGGTGAAGGCGTTGACACCAACAAGCACATTTATTGTATTGTCTTCGGTTCTCAATACGTGTGCAGAATTTCAATTAATGCTGACGTCTGGAAGTGAGTGAAAATTAATTTCTGTTACATACATACAAGTGAAGCTAATGGAGCGTGTATAAATGAGTGTCTCATTTACTGCGGACTTATGGCAGACACTATATAATAATACGTATCCCCGGGTGCAGAATGAAGTATGGACATAAATAACGATTGCAATTGTCTAAGCCAAATTTTGTTTCAGTCAGCGCAGTGCTTCGCAGTGAGTATCTTCTAGTAGATCATGGTTTTTTCACAATTTCATAGTATCTTTGATTTATTGGCACCGGAAAGTATTTCCATTCGTACAGAGATTTATGACATCCGCCAATAGGCAAATCTGATAATCCAAATTGAGTTTATGCTATCGGGCAGACCTTTTAGAAACGGAGTATTCTCTGAAACCGAATAAATCTCCCAGTGGATATCCATAACGTATACGGGTCCCGAACAATAAATAATATAAAACGTTAATACTGTGGAAAATCCAGTTTGAATTCACAGTGGAATTGCACGTGGAATGAATTATTTATTAAGACGTGAATTAATCTAATGAAAATTCAAGTTATTACATAGTAGCATCTGAAAATTCGTCACAAAATATTGTATTGAAATTACAGTACTCACTATTCCGTTGGTCAGAATCATTTCATAGCAGCTGTGATGTCATAGTTGAGGGGTAGAAGAATATGTTCAAGGATATTTGATTTTTTATTTTCTAAAAGATTGAAGGAGATGCAGAAAATTGCGAACAACGTTGAATCAACACACAGAGGGACACTCAGAGAGGTATCAATGGATTTCACTATTTTACTGTCGGAATATAACAACAGAAGCTACTGTTACTTACTTTCAAAATACTTACTAACTTAATATTCATTGTTACATAATTTAAATTATTTTAAGTAGTTCTGGTAGTTTATTTCATCACTTCGTATATAATTCCATCCTTCAGAGATGTCATTTTGTACGGATGTAGGAGAACGAAAATAATGACAATAGCAATCTGTCAATGTCAACTAAATATGTGTGCCAATGTTCACAAGTGAAAAATCAATCATCCCCTATTTCTCTACCGATAGGGGTGGATTATTCCATCCCGAATGCAAACGTGGTCAACAATGAGGTATACGCTATCTGATGAAGGAAGAACCATTCCAATCGGACAACCCAGTACCAAGTTATGCCTGATAGAATCGGTTAACGAATCAAATTTCAGAGGGTGAACGATTAATATCCTCCATTTTGCGACCCCTAGGAATGGATTTTTTTATATTCAAATGGGACTAACTCCGAAGTACATCCTATTCACTGGAAAAAATTATCCTCATCATCGAACTTCTCTGTAAAAAGTTATGCATAGGTCATATATAAAAAATATGTATAAATATACGCGTCGACTAGAGAACCTCCTCCTCTTTGATTTCGTCGGTTGAAAATCGTTTCCAAACTGTGCAACGTAAAGTGATGTACCCTGACTGAAAAGAATGAACAATAATATAGAATATAGGTAGCGTGAGACCCATTCACTAGAATTCGTAAGATACACAAAAAACAGAAATTCTGGCTAAAGCAAACAATTTGAAGGGGTAAAAATAGGAATAGCCAACGACTTAATACCTGAAGACAGATAAATCGAAAGAACCCCTCACAAAGCACTATAGACTGGCCAAAAGGAAGAATTACGGAGCTAAAATCAATAAAGGATACCTATACATAAAGGAGGAAAATACTCAGCAGACAACTGGAGAAGAAGATACAGGCATAGAAACGCCAGAGAAAAACCAACGGAATTACTCATCCTATAGTGCACACCAACACTCACTCATACGTTATCAATAAAACAAAGTTGAAAAACCGAAAGCGACGAAGAAACTAACGCGAACCCAATACCGTTGAATAACCTTCGCCCAAAAAAAATCAACTACCCAAACGGTTAGAAACTCCTCTAAGAAATACTGAAGATGATTACAAGTGTGTATACTGTCTCTAGCTCATCTTTCCATTATTGTTATAAAATTTTGCAACTTTAAAAACAAAAAAATTGTCTAGTTCAAAATGACGCATATATCCTGATATAAATCATTCGCCCATCAAAACTATAGAATTCGACCGAATAAGTGAACATGATACACATTGGTCAGAAAATAATCACAAAAACTATTTCGAAATAAAAACAAACATTCACTCAAAAATGTTAATCACAATGATATAAAGAAAATTACCATGTTCAAACTTTTGTCTCGAAGAAATGTATAACATCAAGGAGTTATACAGCTCTATCTCTGAAACTGTACAACCTCTTACCCGGAAGCTATAAAACATACCTAACTGAGATAAACTCCTTAGAAATGATGAAAAAAGTATTCAAAAAATACATTCTTCCATTCGGAAGGGATACAGTACAATATATTATCGGAAGGTTACCCAACCTATAAATCCCCAGGCACACCCAAATTGGCCTCAGTGAGACTATTCGAACCCAAGAAACGACCAATTCCACCACCTTTTTTTATATTCCATCACTTACTGAATGTTACAATAATTGTTTATGTATACCTTTTCTTCACAAGTATAAGTTCAATATTAAGTATGATAATGTTATATTGAATATTACCATTACATCGTGAACCTTTAGTGAGAATATAGAATTGAATTTTTTCACCACGCACAACCAAAAGATGACGTCACAAGGCCATTGTGACCAATAATTTCAAATGGAACCCTACGGTAAGCGACATCTCTTTTCAAAAGTATCGAAAAAACCTATTCAATGATACTCATTTTTTTTGTGTTTATGGCAGTTTTGGCAACTCGCTTTTGAAAAACGCAAAGCTGTGATGAATTGAATCAGTTGATACTAAAATTCCAAATTCAAGCTCCGCCTCTGGATAGTTGTCAAATGAGCTGACGTTTTTGTTAGTCTTCCTGATTCGACGTTTTTGTAATTGTCCAAGTTTTTGTACATTTAATAATTTGTGTATTGTTGATCGAACGTTTAACTGTTTCAGCAGCTTTTGGTACTTTTAATATTTTTGTACATATTAATAATTTGTTAAACTGTTGTCGAACGTTCAAGTGCTTCAAGAAGTGAAATGGTACATGCTTTAGGTGATAAAGTAGCAGCGATCCTAATTCTTAGTGAAACTGGACAAAATATTCATGCAGCAGAACGCATTTTCAATGAGAGGTTAAGGGAGCTTCTCCGTAAGTTTGAAACAACGGGTAGTATAAATGATGCAAAACGATCTGGCAGACCACAAATTTCTGATGAGAAAAAAATCGATATCTGGCAGAAGTAATAGTTGATCCTACTTCTTCAACAACTCACGTTGCATCTTCCTGTGAAGTCAGTCGAAGTACAGTACACAGGGTGTTGAAAAAAAAAAAATTCAACTCTCAGACGACGGCCCAGACCGAAGACTAGAATTTTGTGAAAATAACGAAACTAAAATTAACCAACAGCCAGACTATGTCAAAACAATTTGTTTTAGTGACGAAAGTACTTTTTATCTGAATGGAAATGTAAATACACAGAATGTGAGGGATTAGAGTGACGCAAATCCTCACCTGTTTCGTGGAACACATACCCAATTTCCCCAGAAGGTGAATGTTTGGGCACGTATCCTGAGAAACCACATCGTTGGGCCCCTTTTTTTAAATACTTATTCAACTGGTGAGGTTTATCTGGAGCTGTTGCAAAACGCAATAGAACCGTTAATCCTTGAAATTTTGGAAAGTAATCCAGATGAATTCAGCAATTTGGAAATAACATTCCAACAGGATAGTAATCCTTCACACTATTATGGTGCAGTGAGATGGTATTTGGATGAGGAGTATCGTGGTAGATGGATTGGACGACGAGGTTCAACGGAATGGCCAGCTCGATCACTGGACCTCACACCTTTGGATTTTTTTCTGTGGGGGGTACCTAAAATCGAAGGTTTGCGCCACTGAACCTGACAATATTGACGTTTTAAAACAACGTATTGTTGCAGAATGTGAGGCTGTTTTCGCCGACACATTTGCAAAAGTACGAGAAGAGTTTGAAAATAGGATATTCCACTGTCAGGAAGTCAAGTAGATACTGATTCTCAAATCTTCAATTAATATTATACTGAATGGAATTTAAATTTTAATGTTTACTAATGAGCCATTAAAACTGCCATAAACACAAATAAAATTATTATCATTGAATAGGTTTTTTCGATACCTTTCAAAAGAGGTGTTGCTTGCCATAGGGTTCCATTCGAAATTATTGATTACAATGGCTTTGTGACGTCATCTTCGACGATTTCGTCATCTATTATCACTAGTAGGGAAGTTTACAACCTTTAATATTCAGTTTCCAAATTTCATTTGTTTATGTATAATCGTTCCAAAAATAAGAGGGGGGAGAGGACTTTTGAGAAGCACTGTATGGGAGGCTATTGACGAAATTTATAATCATATTTGGAGAAACTTTCGAAAAAAGGCGCTTTATATCCTCACCATAGAAGAGGTAATTTCAATTGGAAAAAATCAAAAGTATTCAAAAAATAATAAAAAAAAACTTCAGGATTTAAAAACTCTTCCATTTTATTCCTCTGTTGCCAAAGTATATTCCATTGCCGATTGTAATGTATGAACCTTGCAATTTTTCATAGAAAGCAATCACGCATTGCACTATTGCAAGATCGCGAATGTTGTTTTGATAACAGCTACAGTTTCAGCTAATCAACTGATGAAACCAGAACTACAGCTGAAATATTTATTTTATACCGAACTCACAGTTGCAGAAAACTAATGTTGCCCAAATTGGCATATTTCTCAAAAACAAATCGATTGACAATTATCTACAGATCAATTATCTACAGAGTTGAAGATCATTCTCCCTGTATTCGAAACATATGGTTTATGTTTTTCTGCATTTCATTTCTAGAACAAATGAACCTGCGGTTTATATGGTTTGGATTATTTCAACTTTTTTGCGGGATATTAAATGGATGCAGCATTTTCCAGTTGGCCTATAAAGGTTCTCGAAAATTTAATGATCGAAAAAAAATCATATAGACGAAGAAACCATGAAAGCTTTAACGAGTTGGAATTGGGAAACATTCCGCCTCTCTGAGTTTGAACTGAATTACGCAAAGATTATGTGCTATAAATTCACCAAACCGGATAACCAAGCCGGGAAATTCAATAAAACCCATTCGTAATAACAGATTTTTGCTGTATAACGAATACAATTAATATTTGATCCCTGTACGCGAAATATCTGGATGGAATTACAATTTAAGTACTTTAAGTTTCGAGGAATGTTGTTATAATTTCTGTGGATCTACTGATGAGGCGAATATTGCGGCATTGGAAACACGAAGAAACATCACTAGCAGATAGCTGATATTTGATTCTGACTAGAAGAGAGTTGAATACCTAATGGGACAGAAAAATGATTCAAAGGGAGATGTAGGTTCACAGAAAACAAAAATTAAGGAATTGATCTTTATATAGTTGGATTTAACGGGACCTGGGAGTAGAACTAATTTTTTATCGCTGACGTTTCGGAATTATTTTCCAAAGCTGAAATGACAATATTCACGTATTGATTGAAACAAAGAACATATCTATGACTCACCTTCAATACTAAGTTTTTTCCGCTCATGGATTGAACTAAAAAACTGTTGAGTACTCGATACAAACTCTGGTCGATAAAAACACATTGGCACAAATTACACATTAAAAACTTCAAAAACTTTATAATTGTATATAAACAAATACAGACAAGTTAAACTGAAACAACAAATAACCGTGTATGGTCAATATGCAACTGATCATCCCACCTGAAATATTCCAGCGCCACATAGATAAAGAAACGAAAAAAAACAAACAAATCTTTTGGTTATCATTATTCAGAAATCTTTTTGTTTGAAATTTTCTAGAATATGGGTGTATGTTTTTGTCAGGTTTTGTTTATCACTTTTTTGGTTTACGCAATTTTCATAGAAATTGATTTGAATCATTACTCCCAACAATCTCTGAATAAATCATCTCTTTTTGTAAAATGTTTGGTGAATCGAAATTAAACTTGCACGACGAATGCTGTTTTTTCTTTTTTATTTCTATTCCCTCCATAGCAGTCATATTTGTGTTGATATATTCTGGTTTCTAGGTATTGTTCAGTTTGTCCTATATAACATTTCCCACATTCACAGGAAATGCTATATATTACACATGAATCTGATTTAGCTGGTATCTCATCTTTCAACTGCGTGAATAATTTTCTGAAGTTTTCAAATTGTGAAAAGCAAACTAGTGAGAATCAGATGATAAACATTTTTTTATTTTATATGAGAGCCTATCTAGATATAGAAATATGAAATAGTTACACATTTCTTTCGGAAATATATCGACGTTTATTAATGAAACCATTAATTAATTTCGTGGGGTAGTTGTTTTTCAACAAGTTCTCCGCTTTAACTAAATTTTCCGAATGGAAACAATTACCGCTGAGAGTAAGTACCCTTGAAATTAGGTGTGAGGCTGTATCAACCTTTTGGCTGAAAAAGTGTTCTGATAAGTTACTCGAATTTCTCCCCGACTTGTTTGGTTTCATGAACCAATTGCTGAGTATTTTCCCATTGTAATCTCTAATGATCTGGAGATCCAGAAACGGCAGTTTGTTTTTTTTTTTTATTTCTAACGTGAAGTGAATATTTGGGTTGATACTATTGAAAATATTTAATACTACATCATATTTGTCAGCTGGGATATCGAGAATGCAATCATCATTATAATATTCAATGAAAGTTATATCAAAAGTTAATATCGATGTTATTTTTGTAATTATATAATAAACAACTATATTCGCCAACACATGACTACCTGGATTTCATATATCTGTTCCTTCTTTTTGTCTGTGAAATGTCCCATCAAATATAAAATAACTTAAGTCAAAATAAAGTCGATTGATTCGAGAAATATACACATTGGAGTATTCCATTGCGAGGACTCACTATGAAATCATGTAGGTAACTGTATTGCAGCAACCATTGAAAACCGTGAGCAACCCTATTGCTTGGCCCCAAAACTAAATTGACTCCTGTTCCAGAGTTCATCACTGGAGATTCGGTGAATGCTGGTGTGGAATTGCCAACTGAAGCAGGCAAGAGGCAGATTGTTATGGCTTGGCATATTTTACAGAAAACTCACCTACACAACCACCAAATCTCATCCGATAGTGTCAAAGACAGTCACTTCATCCTGTGCTGCAACGCGAACGCGCACCATATTTGTCAGCTACATCAACATCATCAATATAGGTAACAAACCAGCTGCGATTAGAAAGGAGGTTCTAGACCCTACCTTCGCAGATCCATTTGAAGCTAACCACATTCGCAACTGGCCTGTATCTGATGACTTCTGTTGGATCATCAACGAAAAAGATTCTATTTGGAGTCATCGAAAACACGTTCTGAGGAATATATGATACCCAAACTGACCTACTGGGATGCTCATAAAGAGCATCTTGAGAGGAAGTTGGGGGACCAGAAAACATATATCGATTTCGTTGAAAAATTCGATACAGCCTCCAAACAGCTTCAAAATGGTATAATAAGAGCATATGAAATCAGCTGCACAAAAAAAAGCAAAAAGCAGTCAACAGACTCGTGCCTTGGTGGAATGAAGACTCAGCTCAACTTAGGGAAAAAGTCAACACAGCTAAAACTCCGGGACACTGGGAATACTACGAACCAGCTCTTTCTGAGTACAACAAAGAATTGAGAAAATCTAAAAGAGGAACATGGAAAAAGATGTACGAGGGGATAATGAAATTAGCTCCAGCCCAACGCGTCCCGAAGGTTTTATCTAAAGAACATACAAACGGTACCGGTCTGATCAAAAAGCCGAATGGTGGATATGCAGAAAACCAGAAGGAAAGCATGAGAGTTCTCATCCAAACACACTTTCCTGGGTCCAAGATTGTTGTCGATCAACTGCAACGTGCTCAGCTGGAAGGGGTTGTCACAAATTCCAATAGATCCAGCAGGAGCCTAGCGGAGGAAATCTTCACCAACCAAAAGATCAAATAGGCCGTTAGAAGCTTCAAACGTTTCAAATCGATCGGAAAGGACGGAATATTCTCTGCCTTACTACGAAATATACCCTCTTTCGAAAAGGCTGTTCAAGACCAGTTTCATTTCCGGTCATATATCGAAAGCACTGAAAGAGTATTTGGTATGAATACCACTGCCTGGGAGACGTCCGGCAAATAAACGAATGTCCTATCGCTCCATCAGACTCACGTCCTCCTTTCTCCTGAAAACAATGGAGAAAATGAAAAACTGTTATATGAGAAGTGAAATCTTCTTGGAAAACCCGCTTCACAAAAAGCCGTTCGCCTATCAAGCGGGCAAATCAACGATTGATGCCTAGTTGAGAACGTTGGAAAGATATACCTGACCAAACAAACGGCTCTATGTGCATTCATATATGTAGTGGGTGCCTTCGATAACATTGGATCACTGAAGGAAAGGAATATAAACACCTCATTGTTCAGATGGATACATGTAATGCTGAAAAGCAGAATCGTTGTGGCTCAACTTGTGGGAAAAGGAAGGAACGCCAGAATGACAGCAGAAAAAAGTTGCCCCGAGGTGAGGAAGTCAAATATCTGGACGTTATAATCGACCAAAAACTAACATGGAACAGTCACATTAATTTTATTATTTCCAAATCTACAGCGGTAAGACATGAGGTTTGAAGCCAAAAATGATAAATAGGTCAGTCGAAAGAATCATCAAACCAATGGTCGCCTATGCATCACTAGTATGGCGGCCAAAAATCCAACAGATCTCGGCACAAATCAAGCTGCAGAAAGTGTAGGGAATCACAACGGCGATATTCACGTGCCCCACTGAGGTAATGCTGAATCTTCCGCTTCTGCACTGTGAAGAAGAAAGCAGCGGTGAGTGCTTTGAGACTGCAGCAGGCAACAAACTTGAGCGCTGGAAATCTGATTGGACATTTGAAGATTCTGGAAAATATTCTACTGAAATCCAGGTTCAAGCCATCAGAAATCATGCAAGCTCGGTACGACTTTGAGATGAACTATCAACTGCCTATGTACAACCACTAAATATTCACAATTAACGGGCCTTCACTAGAAAGGGATGCATCGGAATGGTACACTGATGGTTCCAAGATGGACGGGAAAGCTGGAGTGGAAGTAACGGGTCCCAGTTTTAGGCTCTCAAAATCCATGTTACAGAAATTTGCGCTCGAGAATGCTTCTCTGGCGGCTGGGGGGGAGGGGGGGCAGAAATCTATATTCTTTCAGATAGCCAAGCAGCATTGAAAGCTCTAAAGTCACATAATTGTAAGTCCAAACTGATTTGGGCCTGCAAACTTGTAAAGCTCTTTTCTAGGGTCGGAGATAGTAGCTATTATCCCTTGAATCGTTAATTTATTCATGACGCCAAGACACTTTTTCAAACTGAAATTTTACCCTTGGACGCCAGATTTCATAGTGGTCTACTTCACTCACCAGAGGTAGCAACGAATGGAGATACAGAATGTCCAGGGGTCTGGTTTCTTGACTCAAATTGAAATTTGCAAAGGTCTGTAGGCTTTAATTACAGCCATTGGGACTGGAACTTGGTTGCAAAGATAGTCAGACAGATCTGTTCTCATCTTAATTTAAACACTGCACTTACTTTGATCTTATAGTTTATAGGTTGAAAAAGGAAGTTGCCAAATGTAACCACAATATAACAATTTCATTTAAACTTTAACTTATGCAATTCTTACAATTTGAATTTATTACACAAGATTATGAGAACTTCAACAATAAACTTTATGCAATAGATGAAACAGCTGAACGCAATTTGATCATTTTATGAGTTCAACCAATGGACATGAACTATAACACCTCTCGCAAAATATAATTACCTAAATCTTTGTGAGATATCTCACTCCATCTTACTTCGTCATCCGATAGACCAATTCTCCCATTTCTTCACAATCTAAGTTCAGAAAGTGATTTCTTTGGTGTGCGTTGAATTTAAATTCGTTGGCCCTCAATTTGATTACTCTATAAACTCGTCTCAATATAAAAAACTAAACTTTACGGGCTACTCGTAATATTTCCTTCGAGCTCCGAAGAAAGAAAACAGAATCACTTTGATATGTCGACCCACCCTCTGAGCCCAAACTATGCTGTCCTCAAACTCCTGATCTACCCCTAGCTGAGTACCAACTAAGCAGAAAGCAGTTATATGGCTGGGATCCTGCGTACGAGACAATAACGTGTATTTTTCACTAGATTCATAATATCTTCAACATAGAAAATTCGAGTATCCTATCAAACCACGTTCAGAAACTTCATCCTTAATTGAAAAGCTCTAATATCTGTATATCAGTCCCACTATCAATTCGAAATCAGGAACATTACTCTGCAAGTATCTTGAGGTAAACAAAAAATTTTGTTGACTTGAGATCTAATTTATAACGCGCTAACTGCTCTCGTTCGGCCATGCATCACAACTTGAGCAGCTAGAAAAACTGACATATTGTGACACTCGACGAAACCTGAGAACTTACATCGTAATTCGATGTACTATGAGTTTGAGTGGTTCATCGATTTCGTGCTATAGGATATTGAAATTCCACAGCAGCAAAACAGAAGCAAAATGTCAAATTCACTATTTTTTTCAATCGAGTACCAGGACGCTATGAATTTTATTGAACTCTAAATACCTGTCAGAGTCAGAAATGATACAAATGTCAGTGGCATTCCCCCCGAGTACGATAGAATTGTAAAATAATACAAAATAAATGAAGTTGAGACGGTCAACTGGTGAGAGTATTAATAAACAGGGTGTCCCTGGACTTCCTCTTTTCCTCTCGGGAATGTATAGATGGAGTCAGAATATCACCAGTACTTCATATAACTTTTGTTCCCAAAAGCCTCCGTTACCAAGTTACGGGCCCTCAAAGTTACAAAATGAAAAATGTTTTTCTTTGATAACTTTCAAAGTGAATACTCAAAATCATCTAAATTTTTGTGATTGACTAAACAAATGAATTCCTTCGATCAGCTTCCATGCAGGAGTCAGTTGTTTTGCTACAAAGTCAGGAACTGACTACCCCCGATGGTCCACACCCCAAAACTTTGGAATGACAGATAATTTTTCAATAGTTTTCAACAAAACAAGGTTACGTAGACAATTTTCTGAATAGAAGTACTCGTGTGGAAAGTCGATCGGAGCAACGATTGTTAATGAAAATGCAGTTTTCCTCGATGACATCAAACCTGATCGTCCACCATTATTTGAAATGAAAAATTCTCACAATAGAAATACCAATGCTAACGTTAATTCAACAACTTTTTTAACAGGCATAATACAAAATATGCTAAATAAAGTCGTAAACGAAAGCTACAGTACCTAGTTGAAAGTTTCATTCACAATGTAGATATTTTTTCAAATGAAATATCAAGTTATGTAGATTCGTGGTGTTTTTGAACTAACAATGAAATATCGAATTCAGTCCATATTTTGTATGTACGCGTGGAATAAGCACGTTTCGTGTTGTGTTATCTGAATCTCATGAAACTCAACATTTGGATGTTGCAAATTCGTATTCACAGCTTGAATGTTGAGGAGTTTCACTGATAAGTATAATTTCATGGGAGAAAATCTTTAACCCAAAGATGAGTTAAGCTGAAAAAACGCACATCGGAAGACATAACTAATGAAAAGCAAACGGATAAACTACAAAAACGGCTGCACATGAATAGGTGAAAAATATCCGGTGAATAAGTTTATGTTCTATTTCTTCCACAGATGTTGACAAAAACACCTTGTCGAAAAAAATTAAATTAGTGTAGATAAAAAATCACAACTGGAATGCAATTTCGTTATGTTGAGTGGTGCGTTGTCATTGTATTGTCAATATTCAAATTGGACAGTTTGAAGTGTTTTGATATGGCCGAACAGTTTACATTCAACGAATATGCAGATATGCATGCATTGTATGGACGAGCATTTGGTAATGCTGCAGAAGCCCGTCGCCTGTATACCGAGCATTTTCCCAATCGAACGTAACCGGCAAGAGGAACGTACGAGCTTGTCAATCGTAGCTTGAGGGAGACAGATATGTCTAATGGATAATTAAATGGAGCCTGTTGTTTTATTTCGATATTATTGAAAGTTCAAATTTGCCAAAACGAATTGGTGATGGCGCTCCTAGGAATGTGCGTACCGTTGTATTGGAGGGGCATATTCTGGAAGCTGTCGCTGATGATCTTCCAAAGAGCATCAGAAACCTATCAGAACACTTTCATACATCCGAGTCCACTATTCATAGAATAATTAGGGAACAACTGCTCCACCCATATCATATCCAGAAGGTACATGCCATGACACCTTAAGATTTTCCAGCACGACTGGAATATGCCAATTGGTTCCTGTATAAGCAAAGAGAGGATATGACTTTTATTACTCGAGTTTTATTCACTGATTAAGGAGGTTTCAGTAGAGATGGAGTAATCAACTCTCATAATCTCCACATATGGCAAAAGAAAATCCCAAGGGGATATTGCAAACCAAACACCAACGGAAATTCGACGTGAATGTTTGGGCTGGTATCATAGAAAACCATCTTATAGGACCATTCCTTCCACATGACCGATTGAATGGAGAACGTTATTTGAAGTTCATTCAGAACGATTTGAATGGACTTTTGGAACATGTTCCATTGCAAACCCTAAGACATTTGTGGTTTATGCATGATGGCGCTCCTCCTCATTTGTGTTTGATTGTGCGGAACCATCTGAACCAGATTCTCCCCAATAGATGGATTGGTAGAGGTGGGCCATATTCATGGCCACCGTGGTCTCCGGATTTAAATCCATTGGATTTTTTTCTGTGGGGGCATCTGAAAAGCCTCGTTCACGCTACACCTATTCACACTTGAGATGCCTTGTTGAATAGAATAACATTATAGTGTGAAGCCATACGAAACGACCCTGGCATGCTATTTCAAGTGCATAGGGGGTGTTTGCGCCGACTAAGAAAATGTATTCAGAGAGACGGGGGTCATATCGAGCAGTTTTTGTAGTCGATTTTGCATTTCTGTTTGCTCTTGGGGCTTGCGATTGATTATTTACACCATGAGTTTTGTAAAGTAAACGTGTTTGCATGATAAAAATTCGTTATGAACATTATACCTATCATTTCTATTTTCATTACAGATTGATCTTTTCGAATGATGGTAGACATCTCAGGTTGGATGTCGTCGCACAAAAATGATTTTTATTCAAAAATCGTTGCTCCAATCGATTTTCCACACGAGTAGTTTTATTCAGGAAATTGTCCAGGTAACCTTGTTCTTTTGAAACATATTGACAAATCCCAGTCATTTCAAAGTTTAGGGGTGTGGACCATCGGGGGTAGTCCGTTCCTGACTCTGTAGCAAAACAACTGACTCCTGCATGAAAGCTCATCGAAGGATTTCATTTGTTCAGTCAATCACCAAAATTTACATGATTTTGAATATTCACTTTGAAAGTTATCAAAGAAAAACATTTTTCATTTTGTAAATTTGAGGGTCCATAATTCGGTAAGGTTTTCAGGAACAAAAGTTATATGAAGTACTGGTGATATTTTGACCCCATCTATACATTTCCGAGAGGAAAAGAGGGAGTCCAGGGACACCCTGTATATTCGTTGTTCAACAAACATACCCCATGACATAAAGCAATTCGAAATAACAGTTTGATACATAAATCGATTTATCGTGAGAGTCACGGAAGTGGAATATTCTACACATGTGCGATTCTGCACAGCTGAATCGTACTTTCCATGAAATATTTACAATGCACGCAATTAAATCAATTAGGCGTTTCGCCAACCTGATAAGTAACTTAATCTTTCCAAATTGCTAGGTTCCATGAACCAATTGCTGAGTAATTTCCCATTGTGGAGAAAAAATACAACAGGGCAATATGGGCATCAATGTGTCTTAATGACCCAATCAAATCAACAGGTTATCAAAGGTTTGAAACACAATGTTCTAGTTACGGTAACCTTACTACTCAAATCAAACTTTTGCATGAATGCTTATACTTTTTGGAAAATTAATTTCTTTGACCCGAGACTCGCAGAACGATTTCAATCACTTGTTCTGGAGAATAGTAAACTTGTTCTCAGAACGGAAGCCAAAAGGGCTCGCTCCCGGAAGTGAAAGAGCTTGTGCTCGACACTGAAGGAAAGAGAACGATCCTTATTGAATATCGGCTTTCATATCCACTGGATTTAAAAGAAATATCGGACAAAAACCGTCTAAAAAAACTCTATTTGTATCTGATTCACATAAAAACTGGACCAAAAAACAGCTTATTTCTTTGTCTCCCTATGAAAAAGCATAGAACATAAATTCACCTCTTTCTACCATAATAGTAAAAACAGTCAGGAAAGTCTTTTAGTCTTGTTTTACTGTACAAAATAGGCATCAGCACTTTTTTCTGCTCGGTTTTGTGATCGATCCAGTAGCTTTGTTTTTTAACACCTATTTTCTACACAGCCGTTATTTTGTTGCCAGACCATAATTGATATAAAACCACCAAATGGGCAGGGACGTACCAAAGTTACTTCAAACTTTTGGTTAGCTGTTCTTAGTTATGATGCGTTAATTGCGGTTCGTTTTTATTTTATTTTATATTAGTTTATCTACCAAGCAGACATCACAACAGAATATATATAATTTTGTTGTTTCAATTTTGTTTTACTTTTTTTTTCTATTTCAAAATCTTTGAGCTAGTTGCCTTTGATATATATTGATGAATAAATACCTATATAAATATTTAATATATCCAGCTATGCACTTTACCTTCATAACATTTACTTTTTTTACCTTCACCTCAACTAACTCAATCGGTACGCCTATGGGATCTCAGAAGTTGGTTCAACTGTGGAGTCCACCAGTAGTTTTTCGATGTCAATTTCAGAAAATATCAATTCATTGTCACTCAAACATTGAAAATAATGTGGAGATTCATCAAAATAATTATTTCCTTTATTCAGGAAAAACTTACTATTACCTAGTCTGCGATAAATAACCTTATTAGTACTTCATAGCAATTATATACAGCAAATGTGAAATTATGTTATATTAAAAGTGAAATCTAACCTAGTTTTTTAGGTTATGTGGTCAATATAGTAATTCGTAAAAATGTCTATCAAAATTATTTAAAAGTTTTTAATTGCACTGTGGTAACTTTTATGGTTTCAAAGAATACCTGAGATTTCTTATAACAAGAATGTTCAGAGTTTGGGTTTGGGTTTTTCTCCGGTTCCTGGAAACTGCTGCTACTTTTGTCCACTGTGACTTCGCCTCGTCTTGGTAAATCTCCAATGAAAATAGGTAAGCTCAACTCTGCATCTGGGATCTTTCATCTGCTATTGTTCTTTATATTCATTATCTCCCATATTGTCCTGGTACATAACTGTTTTTTCAATACACATTGATGATTTTTCAGGATTTAATTTTCTCGTTGGTTCTTCGAAAAATAATTTTCTACAATCTTCCTAGCTTGTTGATTCTTCTCCCTTGATACCAACACGTTTTGCTTTCTTTCTCAAATTTCCGATTTTCACGCACCTTTTTGTTGCACTTTCCAATATTTCCACTCCTTTGAAAGTTTTTATTCACGAAACATTTCTAACTACCTTATAAACTATAGACAAGACATGTAAAAATCATTCTTTTGACGTTTCTGCTTCAAATTTTTCCAAAATTTCTTATTTTGCATCAAGATCTCTCCTGGCATCTCATTGACTGTTGTGATCAGATCCAATCTCTTATACAGGACGTTCGAACTTTCAACATTTTGTTCCCTGCTTGTGCTCAAAATATATTCGTGAATTTTGATTTCTAGAAATCTCAAAATTATTCCAATTGCTTGTCATTTCAAAAACATGTTTATTTCAAATAAAGGTATCGATTAATATTATATGAGGTTTCAGAAAAACGGTAGAATCCTCAAAAAAACTGCAAAATAACATAGCACAGAATACTAAATATATTTTTTCATTTATGGGTTTTTTTTAACTTTTGATTCTCATTTCAACTCTTTGAACATCATATAATATTCGAGGTGGACGGGCATCACTGCCGGTATCTGATGATCACCTGGGACCCTAACTCAAAAGCAATAGCCCTCATCTTTGGCGAGCCTGGGCGTCGGCTACACGGCCAATTTTCAGTAGAGATTGCTGGCTACGGGCAGATACGGGTGCTAGTCATCCTTGAATGCAGTTTTGCTGGGTTGACCGGTATCTTTCTCATACTCGGATGACCACGGGTTTCATAATCCAAGGAAAGCCAAAATATATCAGTATTTTGTATATCGAAGAGAATTACGCAATCTTGGTCCAACCAAGACTGGAAACTCTTTAAAAATGGGCCAAATAGGCCCCTTGTCCATCGTTCAGCCTTAGCCTGAACCTTTGACCTGCGAAAGCTGATTACTTGAGGGGGACGTAATCGACGTGACGCCTCCTGGAACATCGGGGACCAGGAAAGGGATTCGGTAAGAGGGCCAATAATTCTCTTTCAGGGGTGCTGGGGGCCGAAGGGTGATCCATGTTTGGTCATGTGAAGGATATCTGTTAACGGAGTCTCTTCAGGCTTGAATATTTTCAAATTTGTAGAACAAACATACAGTTATTCATCACGGGTCGAGTTTGAGTGTATGGGTTACCTCAACAAATATATTTTAATAACGGAGATTTATGGGGTTACTTGCCAACGGAATTTGAAAATACACGTTAGAAACATGTACGTAGAGGTGGATGCTTCTCCAAAACGAAGCGTTCTGCTTCGAAGGCGATGGCTATCTTCGACGTTGATGCACTTTGGTACTCAAAGTATCGATACCTAGAACAATAAACCGATATCTACAAGATCAACGGCCAGGTGAGGAAGAATCAACAATCTATGAACGAAAATGTATTTCCTAATGTAGGCAGAAGATACTTGAGAGACGATGCTCTTCATTCCAAATCCAGTAGAACACAGTACTTTCCTGCTGTCTCACTCACAAAGACATGGTAGTTCCAGGGTCTAATGGCGATTCAAGAATATACAAAGATGAAAACTGAAAACCTGGAGAATACTACCTGATGGACGGGATAAATTCAAAACCTTGCTCACATACTACAGTGAACGGTATAAGTTTCGGGATACAATACAAAACTGTCAGCTGGTGGGGAAAGACATGACCTGGAAGGAACGGTTATTCGGGAGTAAATTATATACAACTATAAACACAATTTCTGGGATAGAAACCCACAAATTTCGGGAAAAATAATCATAACCAGATTTATTTTTCACCAACTCTATTCTTCACAGAAATAGGAGTGACTACAGAAATATTTACACCTATCAGGAATCTATTCACACCACTTGGGAAAATAATCACAACCAGATTTATTTTTCAACAACTCTATTTTTCACAGAAATAGGATGTTACTACAGAAATATTAACACCTATCAAGGCATCTATTCACCCACCTTGGAGAAATGATCACAACCAGATTTATATTTCAACAACTCATTCTTCACAAAATATGAGTTACTACAGAAATATTTACACCTATACACCCACTAGAAAAAATAATCACGACCAGATTTATTTTTCAACAACTCTATTCTTCTCAAAAATGGGAGTTACTACAGAAAAATTCACACCTATCAGGGATCTATACACCCACTTGGAGAATAATATAACCAGATTTATTTTCAACATCTATTCTCACAGAAATATGAATTACACTGAAATATTACACCTATTAGGGATCTATAACCCATTGGAAAATAATCACGACCAGATTTGTTTTTCAACAACTCCATTCTTCACAGAAATAGGAGTTACTACAGAAAATTCTATGCGTAAATCAGTGGTTTTCCATCCTTTTTCCTAACGATCAGTCCTGGAGAACTCCTGGGACTATCAGAGGGTTCTACTACTCCTTCCCGCAACATTTTCCAACTTCTTCATTGTTAACGGCTTACATCTTTGGATTCAAGGTCGGTATCTTTTTTTTCCACATTAAAATCAATAACAACTAGACCGTTGAGGCTACCTGCATCGATACATTGTTCTGATTGATGAATACAGTGTTTTCTGTTAGCTGACTATCGATTCCTCCATAATTTAACACATTCATTCCCAGAACAACATCAACGGTCATGTGGGGAAGTTTCACCAATTCATATCCCAATCTTTCCTGACCTATTCTCATCGTCTACGGGTGTAAAACCCAGCTTTCATTTCAACAACTAATTGTATGCATCATTAAAAAATGCGAGTTGTGGCAGGCTCTCAGCCACTTCAACTTTATATACGAATATTTAAACAGCCTTCGGTATCGCAATCAAATTCCAGAAAAATTATAGTGAACAGAATTTGTTTTTCAAACTAATTCTAGGCATTATGAAAAACGTTTTCAAATCCAACAGCTCCTTTCTTTGCATCAATATTCAGAGAATCCCTACTATCAGGCATCCTTGGAATTCCATTCCCTTGTTGATTCATTAGAGGCAGCTCCGTCCAAAAAAATCAACCTCGAACTATCACGAAGCAGTATACCACAACCAAAATCCAGAATTCGATACTCCTTTGAAACAAAATAGCTTAGCGCTAATTGGCTACTATTTTCAAAGTCGAAAACATACCTGGTTTGTAATCAAAGGCCGTATGGACGAAAGAGAAAAAAAAATGCTCGAACACTGTTTCAATTCTGTGAATTGCAAATATTTCTATATTTTTTTTCTTAAAAAGAAAATCCAAACACTTTTCAACAAGGTCAGCGTATAGTCAATTATTCGAATTCTTTCATTAATAACAACTTCTGAACGAGACGGGTATATCAGGGTAAGGTGAGAGGGTACTAGAAAAAGAATTATCAAACACCAAAAAATTATCAATACCCAAACAAATCCAATAATAGGAATGCGAGAAAGAATGGTCAATCAAAAAATTGAACGATCGTTATCCTTTCAACACAAGAAAAAATATATTCCTGGAAAACAAAATCAATAGTTAAGAACACGAAATTATTCTTGAAAAAAATGTTCACTTGTGAAGATTATAAAAAGGGGTATATATTATTCACGGAATCAATATCACCACTTCAAATATCAGATCAAATAACTTCATCACGGAAAATATGAAAAATGTTCGTGGGCTTTCCAGTATATTATTTATCACTGCAACAGGGTCAAAATACCCAGCCGGCCAGCGAATACAAAAAACTGCGGAATTTATTCCGGGTACGAGAATTTCATAAAAAACACGACGGAAAATTCAGGTAGAAATGAATGAAATTTCAATTGAATATCGAATTATGCCCAGATTGGAACGAAAATAATTTACGGAATGGAACGAAAATTAGTTCAATTCTGAATAACCAAAAAATCCCTGCTCGGGCCCCCATTTTGTAAAGCGCTTTTCTAGGGTCGGGAATAGTAGCTATTATTCCTTGAATCATTACTTCATTTATGACGCCAAGACACTTCCTTCAAACTATTTTCAAACTCAAATTTCACCCTCGGGTGCCAGATTTTATAGTGTTTTACTCCACTTCACCAGGGGAAGCAACATACGAAGATACGGAATGTCTGGGGGTCTGGTTTCTTGATTTCATTGGAATCTGCAAATGTCTGTAGGCTCCAATAACAGCCCTTGTGACTGGAATCCAGTTGCAGAGACAGTCAGACAGATCTGTCTTCATCTTAATTTAAACACTGCTCTGATCCCATAGGTTTTGGTTGAAAAAGGAAAGGTACTTTTCATGGAAGTTGCCAAATTTAACCACAATACAATAACTCCATTTGAACTTCAACTTATGCAATTTTCACAATTTGAAATCATTACACAAGATTATAAGAAGTTCAACAATATAATTCGTGCAATAAATGGAACAGCTAAACAGAAATTGATCAATTCATGAGTTCCAAACAATGGATATAAACTATAACGCCTCTTACAAAATATAATTACCAAAATTTTCATGGGATATCTCACTGAAAGTGATTTTTCTGGGCTACTCGTAATATTCACTGTGAGCTTCGAGAAAAGAAGAAAGAATCACTTTGATATCCCGACCCACCCTTTGTCAAAGCCCTCACTATGGTGTTCTCACACTCTTGATCTACCCCCAGCTGAGTACCAATCCAGCAGGAATCAGTTATATAACAGAAAATTCGGGTATTTTATCAAACCACCTTCAAGATATTTATCCAAAATATAGAAGCCCTAATATCTGTATATTAGTCTCATTATCAATTTGAGATCAGAAACTTCACTCTGCAAGTATCCTGAGGGAAAACAAAAATTTTGTTAACTTAAGATCTAGTTTATAGCGAGCTTACTGCTCTTGTTTGGCCATACATCACAACTTGAGCAGCTAGAAGAACTGATATATTGTGGTATCCCTCGACGGAACCTTAGATCTGGGATCGTAACTCGAAGTACTATGAGTTTAAATGGTTTATCGTTCTCGTGCTATAGGATATTAAATTCCACAGCAGTAAAATGAGCAAAATGGCAATGCACTATTATTTCAATCGAGTACCAGGACGCTATGAATCCTATTAATTAAATACCTGCCAGAGTCAGTAATGAAACAAATGTTGAGGCAATCTCCCCGAGTACGGGAGATATCAATCAATACAAAATAAATGAAGTTAAGGCGGTCAATTGGTGAGACAGCCTGCAATGGTAGTGATAGGAATTATTAATATATATTCTTTGTTAACAAACATACACGACATGAATTTTCAAATAACAATTGAACATAATCGATTATCGTTGAAGTCACGGGACTGGATATTTTACACCTGTGCGATTCTGCACAGCTGAATCGTACTTTCATGGAATATTTACAATGTACGCAATAAAATCAATTGGGCGTTTCGCCAACCGGATAAACTCAAAGGGTTTTCAAACACAGTGGACGGAAAATATATACAACAGGACAATATAAGCATCAATGTGTCTCAATGACCCAATCAAATCAACAGGTTATCAATAGTTCAAACACAATGTTCTACGTATGGTTACCTCACTACTCAAATCAAACTTCTGCATGAATGCTTATACCATACGGAAAACCATTTTCTTTGACTCGCGACTCGCAGAACAATTTCATTCACTTGTTCTGGAGAGTAACAAACTTGTTTTCGGGACGAAAGCCAGAAGGGCTCGCTCCCGGAAGGGAAGTAAAAGAGCTTGTGCTCGACACGGAAGGAAAGAGAGCAATCCTAATTGAATCTGGGCTTTTATATCCACCGAATTTAAAATAAATATCGGACAAAAACCGTATGAAGAAAGACCCTCTTTCCATCTGATTCACATGAAAACTGGATCGAAAAGCAGCTTATCTTCTTGTCCCCTTATAAAAAAGAATAGTACGTTTTGACTAATATAAATTCACCTTTTTCTACCATCATGGTAAAAACAGTCAGAAAAGTCTTTGAGTCTTCTTGTACGGTACAAAAAGGCATCAGCACTTTTTTGCTCGATTTTGTGATCGATTCAGTAGCTTTATTTGTTCATACTCATTTTCTAAACAGGCGCTATTTTTTTGCCAGACCATAATCAATATTGAACCCTCAAATAGGCAGGGACGTACCAAAGTTACTTCAAACTCTTGGTTAGCCGTTCTTAGTAAGCTTGAAAATAATGCTCTGTTACAAACTGGCTACGAACAATCAGATCACCTTCATGTGTGTGCTAGGTCATAAAGGAATCGAAGGTTATGAGGAACCAGACAGCCTTGCCAAGGAATGGGCTAACATTCAATTTTCTGGCCCAGAACCCTTCTGTGGTTTCTCCAAAGCCCACACTGAAGATGAGTTTTGGCCTGGAAACTGACCAAATTAAATACACTGAATGAGGTTCCGAGCAGAGCAGCAAAAGGCTTGATCATCGCCAAGGAAAGCTTAGCAGCTTTCGATTGGACAAGAAACATCCCTGGACATTGTCCTTGAGGTATCTTCTCAAAAGAATTGGACAGATCAGACAGTGAACTTGTGCCGTTACTGCAAAAACTTCGTTGAAACTGCAGAACACCGGCTTTGCGACGGCCAAGCATTGTTTTGCAAAAGGGGTTCCGGGGTTGATATCGGCCTCAGACATCAGGAACCTAGCTCCTAGGAAACTGATAAACTTCGTAAGGAGTCTCGGAAACTTGGGCTCCGAATAGATGGAGGGTGATGTACAAAAGATCTTCCAGGTTGAGGTACAGAGAGGCCATATCGACCCTTCATACAATCTACAACCATCTGAATGAAAATACAAATTTTCAGTTTCAGATTTTTTCTTTGGAGTTAGGGCCCTTTCTTACTATATATCAGATATAGCCCATTATTCAGCGTGGTATCAGCCAGGGAAAAAGTTTTTCCCAGTTATTCAGAAAAATTACTTCTTTTATGGTGGATCTTCAATTCACAGAAAACTCTTCTATTAATATTCAATTGGGATGAATATTGAAACATGAATACCTACAAGAGGTTATCTTGAAGATGAAAGATATTGACTAAAGTTATCATTCAGTCGCAGATGATTCTCCATCTGATTTTGTAGAACATCATGTTCGTATTTTTGAACAAATCAAGGAACAGTTCATGAATTCAGATGTGGAATCATCTGCGACTGAAAGATAAACTTCAGTCACCAACTTCTATCGTTTAAGATAATGAAACATTTTGGCCAATGAATTTTCTCTTATTTTTAATTTAAAGATATATTCCATAAAGCTTGTTTTTTATTTCTTTCAAATAGATTTTTTTACTTTTTTGAAGCAAAACTTCTGCAGGCGCGACTAAGTGGCAACTGAATGCTTCGGATGACGGAAGGGTAACGGAAATTAACGAGCGTAACATGAACCGGTGTATTCTATTCACATGCGACCGTATTCACGTGCCAATAAGGTGACATTTCCGGAATTTAATTCGTTAGTGAATATTTTCCAGAGGTGAAAATGTATTCAAAAATACTATTTCATATTATAATCAAAAAAAGTGCTGGATTGTATTGGAATTCTGAATCATGAAGAATTTAACGCTAGCATAATAATAATGAATGAAAAAATCAACTATCCAATGATATCTTGCCGCCCAAGAAACGGTAGTTTTTATTTATCCCATCAACAGTTCAAGCTTTCATTAACTTTAAAAGGGGGGTAGCAGGACTGTCTCCACGGCTCAGAACCAATGGTCTGAAATTTTTGTATTTCGTGCAATTTACTTTTGTTGCAGAGCGCTTTCGACCAATGCGATCATCATCAGTGCTTCCTGCAAAGTGAGCCAATGATGGAAGTAATTTATATGTTGGTCAATGATTATAAGTACTCAATATTGTCTAAAATATCACTCACTCGTTAGGAAAGAACAAGGGCAGCCCATAAAATATGGACATTTACAAGGATAAAATGTATTAAAATGTAAAAAAATGCAAAAACAGTGAACAGTGTATTACGATAAAACCTTAAAAATAAACTGCCCAAACTTTCTCATTTTGTCCAAAAATGGAATACATTTTCAAACATAGATAGATGAGAAGAAGAAAAATATGCGTTGAACCATAGAACATCTTTTCTTCTTCTTATTCTTCTTCTTATCTATCTGTTTGAAAAGCCATCAATTTTTTGACGGAATGAAAAAGTTTGGCAGTTTATTTTTCAAGATTTTATTTGAACACTGTTTACTGTTTTTTCAATTTTTTTAAATTTTTTTCATTTTTATATGTTTTATCCTTGTGAATATCTATATTTTATGGGCTGCCTTTGTTCTCACCTGACGAATTACTAATATATTGACAATAACTTGAGTACCTAATAATTATTTGAAAAACATATAAATATAATATAACAAAAGCGCTCTACAACAAAAATAAATTGCACGAAATACAAAAGTTTTGGACCATTGTTTATTCACTTTCACCAGTCCCGATGTGTGTAATGAAATCTCACAAGTTAAATTTGACCCATTGTCAGTTGTCCGATTACCGTTAAATTTGACGGATGTTCATAGTTCCCGTGACAATGCCTTATGGACTTTGTTGGAGAAAAAAACAAAATGGCGAACCAGATTTGTGTTCATGATCCGATTTAATTCAAAATTGGTGTGTAGGGGTTTTTGGGGTCGAAGATTATTAGATTTTTATCAAAATTCATAAAATTATTTTTCGGGGTTGGAAATGAAGAATTTTATGTCAAAATTCAGAAATCCAAGATAGCGGTCGAGTTTTGTAATTAAGAATATGCATCAAGAATATGCATTTTTTTGTGAAAATTCATGAATTCTACGTGGCGGCTCCAAGATGGCAGACAATCTCTGTGATTATGGTCTCATTCTATTCAAAATTGGTTTGTTGAAGTTTTCGGGGTCGAAGTATTGAATTTTTCATCAAAATTCATAAATTTAAGATGGCAGACGAGCTCAGTAATTATGGTCCGATTCTATTCAAAATTAGTATGTGGGGGTTTTTGAGGTCGGAGATTATGAATTTTTCTGTCAGAATTCATCAATTCAAGATGGCGACTCCAAAAGTGGACGAGCTTTGTGATTGTGGACCGTTTCTATTAAAATTGTTATGTCGGGTTATTTGGGGTCGGAGATTATGAAATCAGTCAAAACCTATAGATTCCTTGTCAAAATTCATGAATTGAAGATGGCAGCTCTAGGATGGCGGACAAGTTAAATGAGATGGTCTCCTCGTTGAAGAACTAGATAGCTCAGAACTCACAGGAAAAGAGCCTTAATAACCAAAATGCGTACATCAAGGCATACTTACTGAAAAGCACAAAATGATTAATGAACAACTTCTTTAAAGACAAGCTTTAATTCAAATGGACTGCAAAATTTAAAATAATTGCTTTGGATATGTGACGTTGGTTACTCCGTGAGTCACTTTTGTATTCGAACTGAAAACTTTGAGCGACAAGCTCTTGAATCTATAACTCACGGAATAACCTACGTCACACATTGTAACAAATGGCCCAGTATTTAGTTCGGAACGAAAATATGTCTTCTCAAAACTTCGACGAAATTCACAGTTTACCATGAAATTTTATTCGAAATGGTTGTCAGAAAGTAAGATATTTGAGATATTTATTTTCGTTTTCGTCGAGTGCAGTCCACAGCGACACATGTTATTTTTTCTTTGAGTCCCAGAGAGGACCACGACCATAATTTGTATGGGCAATTAACAATCATATTTCCGGTCATAGGTAAGATACCCCCCATAGTACAGTCAAGTTGGATATAATATTTCGCAAAAGTTAGTTCTTATCACCGGCAGATATGAGGAAAAGTTGATTATGAGATATGGAGGATTTTCTTGGGAGAATAGATATAGAACAGAAAATATTGTTGGCAATAAGAGTGAAAGTAGTGCAAGAGTATCTTTTAACCTAGGAAAATCTTTTTTTTTTTTAAACTTTCACACTTACAATTATAAAATTTTGTATTAATGGATATATCTGTGGTTGGAGAAAAATTATTGTCTGAAAGTATATCAAAGATAAAGAATACGTAAAATTACTGTCCTTCTGGCATGTAGAAAGCCGCAGTGATTTCGAGAGGGTCATGCTTAATTGTTTCGACAAGTGCTTCGCAGATGTTGAATATTCCGGTAAGAATAATCATGGATTTGAACGAAAAGTCAGTCCTTTTCGAAATCTCAGACATGTCACACCTCGCTCTGGCATTCTGTGTTATTCAGTTACATAGACCTTGCCAGACTGATTGAAAGTTACTCAAAATTTCTTATCTTTCAATCAAGTATTGATCCAATTGAGAATAGTTTCTAGTTTCAGTTGATTGGAATTCATTTTTATTCGAACACTAAGATTTTTTCCTATGGATATTCTTGATGATATCTTCTTAGTTATGGAGGGACCGAATCACCGATAATTCATTCAACTGAGCTTAATTAAATTCAACTATTTGAAATGCTCAATCAGTATTTTTCATTCAAAATCATTGAGAAAAAGAAGGGTTCAATGAAAAAAATCTGAACCATATTCAGTATAAAAGTTATATGTCTCAAAAGAATTAAATCAGTATTTTTACGGAAGAACCTAAAAAGTAGAATTCGGTAAGAAAAATCAATTTGGTGATTCTTTATCAAATCTTAAATCGCATTTTCCAATCCACGCCAATACAACTCTTCCGAAGAGAACTTGATTTAGCATCCGCTCGGCAAAAAAGTAGAATTCCAAGCACTATATTCGTTTCTGAGTAATTTGTTTTAGTAAAAATAACATGTCACTTGTGACAGCATCCAGAGCATTATTTTTCATTCCTTAGTGCATTTGAATGAAAGCTTGTTTTTCAAAACGTTTTTTTATCGATTATTTGTTTTTATTTGAATTCATTTGAAAAGAAATGAGAGCAAATTGTCCGAATGAGAGTATTTCCCGTAGAGAAAAGGTAAGAACGATTGTTTGATAGGGTATTATATCGAAGGAAATTACCTTATTACCATGCCAATAAAGAATATTTGAATTGAATAGATGTCTTCGAGAAAAAACAAGGATATATTTTTGGGTTTTTTATTGCAGACAATAAACAATTGCAGCATTTACAGTACAACTCATTCATGTGCTGATTATAAACGGATCCACATAGAAAAATCTGATATGTTCAATCTCGACATGAGAATAAATGGAAAAATAATATCTACTCAACTGATCTCATCCATATGTATATGTTTTCCTGACTTGGAATATTCTCAGAGGTTTGGATAATAGGATCTCAAAGTACCTTTTTTGAAACTCAAGTATAGCAGAGACCTATACATTAAATACTTAAACTCAATATTGTACTTTCTTTGTGTCTCTTCGCAGAATATATTTTCCGATTGTATCCAATGTATCTAATTGGAACCTGGTATTCACCCTACAGAAGTATATACTCTTTTGCTCGAGTAAGCAGAAAAACTAGATATTGAGGCGTCCTCGACTGTCACCATTTTGTTCAAAGGACCATATTTTCGGTTTCTACTGATTTCAGTTATCCAGCCCAAGGGCGCTCCTCGGCTTGATAGCCAATGATCAAGACTTGTGTGATTTTTTTTATTGTGCTGTCTGTTGTATGAACTAGTTTTCCGCCTTGATTCCTTTCCTCATCGATTTTCTAATCAAATCACAGAGATTTGGAATTTTTAAAAATTTATTTAATAGAAAGTATATGAGATTATGTACTTGTGTAAAGTGAAATTGACAAAAACAAATCACACAAAGGTCACCCTAATGGCAACATTCTTCCGCAAACTTGTGAAGCATTCAAAGCTGTACCAATCAGGTGGATAATATCTGATTTCGTTATAATTGAAGTTTCCGTAGATCATTGAAATCGACCAGGGGTTACATATGCTATCAGAATATGAATTTTCAAACCTGCCTAAATGAGCAAAATATTTGAGACAGAGTTGGGGTTATCCAGTTACATCTTATATTTTTAACCGACGAAACCAAAAAGGAAGAGGTTCTCTATTCAACGCGTATATATTTTTTTGTTATGTATGATCACGCACAACTTTTCACAAGAGCGGTTCGATTCCGATCATTCTTCCTTCTTTGGATAGGGTGTACTTTAAAACTGGCCCCATTTCAATTTTAACAACAAAATTCATCCCTAAGGGTAGCAAAATGAAGGATATTGATCGTTCATCCTCTGAATTTTGGTGCGTTAACCGATTCTATCAAGCACAACTTTGTAGTGGGTTTTCCGATTTGGATGAATCTTTTTTAATTGGAGAGTGTATATCTCAAAATTGATCATACTCCAATTTGGAATGGAATGATTCAGCCCTATGGGTAGAAAAATGGGATATGATTGATTTTTCACTTGTGAACTTTGGCACACATATGTAGTCGACATTGACAGGCCCTCCTACATCCGTCAAAATGATTATAACATAATTTCATGAAAGGATGAAATTATATACAAAGTGATGAAATCTACTAACCAGAACTCTTCAAATTAATTTATATTACATAACAATAAATAGTTAAAATAGAAAATTATGTTATTCAATAGGTAATTGTTGAATGAATCTAGGTAGGTGAGTATTTTGGAAGTAATTAAAAATTGAGTAGGTAGTAATTAGTAGATTTCAGCAACAAAAAATTAAAGAAAAAAATTTAAAAAAAAAATTAAACCGACGAAAAAATCTACTGGAAAGCAAAAAATTAAATGAACCTTCTCATTCTGAATGATAATTGAGGTCCTAAACTGATGTGAGTAACTGATTTCGAGTCGGCGCCAAACAAACTAGCAATTGAATTAGGTGAAGCGTAAAATGATGGCAGTGAGATTTACGGCTGCGTTTTGATTACTTCTTTCAAAGTAATATAATGATCTTCGATAATTGTTTGTTTGGTGCCGACTCAAAATCAGTTGATCACATCAGTTTAGGAGCTCAATTATCATTCAGACTGAGAAGGTTTATTTCATTTTTTGCTTTCCAGTTGATTTTTTCGTCGGTTTAATTCTTTGTTGAAAAGTTTTTATGAATTCCACTTACAGCTCAGTTTATTACACAACGTTGATTTTCTTCTCGTCATCCAAACAAAAATAGGTGGGTATTCGTCACACCTATTCCTTTCGGAACTTGTTTCACTCGATCACCGAATCATTATCACTGACTTCCATTCTGATACCACTTCGCCTTATATTCAAAATAACTTAGTTCAGAGAATCTCGCGTTTCCGATTGGGAGTCAAAACTTTACGCTTCGAGAAATGAAATTTAAACGTGCCTACTCGCGGCTAGAATCCGCTAGATTCCTCGTGAAAATAGATTGTAGATTGTAGGGGGTCGATATTGCTCTGCAGCCTCGCCCTATGAGGTCTTTCGTACATTACCCTTCATCTTACCAAGAATCAGGATTCCGAGACTCCTTGCGAAACGTATCAGTTTCCTGGGAGCTAAGTTCCTGATGTCTGAGGGCGTTAGTGAAACCTCTTTTAGGAACTCTAGCCTCTTGCAAAACACCGCTCGGCAGTCGCGAAGCAGGTGTTTTGCAGTTTTAGCGGAGTTTCTGCAGTAATGACCCAGTTCGCTATCTGATCTATATTTTTTTTTGAGGAGATACTTCAGATGACATGTTTGGTAGGAAGTCCCGTTACCAATTTCAAGTCTTCGTTTTCCAACTCAAGGAGCTGTTCAGCTTTCTTTGGCGATGAGCTCAGAAGCCTTCTCTACCCTGGAATATTATTCCAGTGGGTCTCAATTTGGTTAGCTTCCCAGCGCCGAATCTCTTCGTTGATGTGGGCTTTGGAAAGGCCACAGAAGGATTCCCAACCAGAAAATTGAGTGTTTGCCCCTTTCTTGGCAAGGCTGTCCGCTTCTTCATTGTTTTCGATTTCCTTGTGACCTGGCACCCACATCAGAATAACCTGAATGTTTGTAGCCAGTTGTCTCAGGGAGAGTTTGCACTCCCAAGTCAGTCCATACTCGCAAGTGGGTGACTTTAGAACTTTCAGTGGCTGTCTGATAGAAAATAGATATTTGCCCCCCTGTAACCTCTTTCAAGGCAATTTTGGACGCAAATTTTTATAAAGTGAGAATCATTGATAGTTATCCTTAGCCGCGAAACTATTCCTCAGAAAAAAACTATTTCCGAAAACGTGTCACATTTTGATTACTGCTCTGACCATTCGCCGTGGAACTCTTACTTGTCCTGTTTTCAAAGGAAATCAGATCTACTTCCCAACCGCTTGGTTGTGTTCGGTTGCTCGATAAAAAGCCCCGTCGGACACAAAACTAGGATCTTCCGTTCGCTCACGAGCCCCGCAGGGCACTAACTCTCAAGCTTGGCGTCAGTAAGCGTCCCATCCAGCATCGTTTTATTCCTATATTTTTTTTACCTCATTGACTGCGACATCTGCAACCCGGCGAAATCATCTCAGACCACGTTGCCAACTCAGCGGATTTTCACCCGACGAAACTAAAAAGGAGAAGGTTCACTATTTGACGCGTATAGTTTTTTCATGTATGATCACGCATAACTTTTCACAGAGCAGTTCGATTTCGATAATTTTTTTCATTGTATAGTGTGTACATTGGAGTTGTTTCCATTTGAATTCGAACAGAAAAAATCTATCCCTACGGGTAGCAAAAAATCTGGATCTTGATCGTCCACCCTCTGAATTTTGGTCCGTTAACCGATCCTATCAGGCATGATTTTGTAGTGGGTTTTCCGATTTGGATGATTTTTTTTTTATTAGATAGGGTATACCTCATACTTGATCGAATTTTCATTCGAAATAAAATAATCCACCCCTATGGGTAGTAAAATGAAAGATGATTGATTTTTCACTTGTGAACATTGGCAGACATATACATCCTATGAAAGGATGGAAATATATACAAAGTGATGAAATCAACTAACCAGAACTTTCAAAAATAATGTATATTATATAACAATGAATAGTTAAAGTGAAAAATCATATTATTTAACAGTTAATAGTTGAAATAAGCTAGATAAGTAAGTATTTTGGAAGTAATGAAGAATTCAGCAGGTAGTATTTGGAAGATTTCAGCCACAAAAACTTTTTAAATAAAAACTTTTTAACAAAAAATTGAAACGATGAAAAAATCAACTGAAAAGCAAAAAATAAAATAAAACCTTCTTAGTCTTAATGATAATTGAGTTCCCAAACTAAAGTGAGTAACTAATTTTGAGTCGGCGCCAAACAAACTAGCAATTGAATTAGGTCAAGCGTAAAATGATGAAATCGAGATGCATAGCGGCGTTTCAATTACTTCTTCGAAGTAATATAATGATCTTCGATAATTGTTTGTTTGTCGCCGAATCAAAATTAGTTGCTCACATTAGTTTAGCTGCTCAATCATCATCGAGACTCCGAAGGTTTATTTTATTTTCTGCTTTTTAGTTGATTTTTTCGTCGGTTTAATTTTTTGTTAAAATGTTTCAACACAAGTCCCCATCTACTACGCGAAGTCAAAACATCCTCTGATCATGAGTTGTTACATTGTAACAATTCTTCCGAACTGCGGAATATTCAGGCTCTCTGAACGCAATTCTGAAGTGGAATGGTGGTTGCATACCGTTTGTTACCCTGCTGAGAATATTCACCTAATTTTCAATAGAAGAGTTTCACTATCATATTCATTTCTGAATCGGACAAATTAACTCGAAGAATGTTAATTCACTCACAAGTTTCGACATTATTCATTCACATAAAATCATAATGAACTGTCCATCGATATAAAAATTTCACGCATCTCATTTCACAATCCTCAACCATGAAACTATTTTTACCCACCAACAAAAATATATTTGTAGTGCTAGGAACGATTTTTTACATTCAAATGCATAGTAGAGCTGTGTACATGGGGCAGAACTGAAAGTCTGATTTTGTATTTCGTGTAATTTATTATTTTTAATAGCCGAGCGCTTTCGACCTATATGGTCATCGTCAGTGCTTGCATGCAAAGTGAGTGAATGCTGGATGTTTGAATGTTACTGGATGGTTCCTTCACTAATTGTCAAAATGCCTATCACTGACTCGTCCGGCATGGAATTGTGAATATCTGTTTTTCATGGGTTGCCCTTATTCCTGTCTGACGAGTAAGTGATACTTTGACAAAAAGTAATATAACCATTTTAACCATTAGAGGATATTCAAAAATCTAACGTTCACTCTCTTTACAGACACGCAGTGAAGATGACCATATAGGTCGAAAGAGCTCTGCCATTAAAAAAACAGCTCACTTGTTATCAGAATTAGGTTGAGTTTTGTGTGAGGCTGAACTGGAACAGATATACCCTACTTTTACTTCCTGTGAATTTGTACCAATCTCTATTGATTATTGATTGGAACAAATTATATGAATGTATGGGCACAGAGAGAATGAATCAGTCCAGAGTAACTCTCATCAAAATCACTTTCGTCCAGCGTAATTTGGAATTAGGATATCGTATCCGTTGCCTATGAAGGAATGAACAACAGGGAACAAAGATAAAATATCAAATAATCAAATCAACTCAAATTTACTGGCTCCGTGACATTGAGCACTCATGAGGTGTGTAGTGGATGGAGCCAATTGATTCATAAATCAAAGGAAAAAAGTTAACTTCAATTCCTATACGACGTTATTATTCGAACATTTGCACGGTTTATGCTCCTCAATATTCATGCGAAAAGATCTTCGAGAATTGAGGGTTACTGTTGTTCATGCATTCAGTGATAAACTCGTGGAAACTGCAACGTACTGAATTTGTGTTGATATAAAGAGGTGGTTCTAACCAGCTGGATGTCACTCTCAGTTCAAGATGTTTTTCTGCTATACCTAATATTCAATTAGTTTCATGAATTCTATGCACAATTTCCATCACATGTTCAACTAACTGATTCCGATTGAGAATCATAGCTGAACGCTTCCGTTGGATATGGAATAAATATGTAAATTATACAAAGAAACCTTGGAATGCAAGTTGCGGAATTCTTTGATCATGAAAATTTTTGTTATTTTTGCACGAACTCACCAATGAGCTAGAGTCTTAAAACTTTCAACATAGCTCAGAACTGAATGAATATACGATATCAACTCGTTTTCATGTGTCTCTGTTTGTTCATCTGGTACTTATTGTGCAAACAGGTTTCAGATTGAAGAATAAAGTTTAGGAGAGAAGGAAAACAAGATAAAATATTGTGAAAATTAATAACTAGAAGCACTATTGATCTGTTGCCGACGTTTTGACTTCTATAAAGTCATTTTTGAGGCCAATAACAGCAGGTTCTTTGTCGAAATAAAATATATATTCACATAAACTTTTTCATCTTTCTTGTATGAATGGAATTTTTATTTGTTAGTGACTGAAGGAGAGTTGCTTTCTCCTCTCGTCACTAACTCATAAAAATTCCATTCATACAAGAAAAAAGACATACATTTTTTTGCACGCACCATCCGTTTTTCGTTTCAAACCTCACAATTATTCAAAGAAGAAAAAAGCCAAGTGAAGGGGGAAATAAGAAATGAAGTGCATAAAGTACACAAAGTCGTCTTCACAAAGGATTCAATATAAATTGAAACACAATTGGTAGACCACAGGCGAAAAACAACTACTCACTAAGTAAATACCACGCAGAACGTTGGATGATATTCACCTGACAATCCATGCAAACTTCCATATAAATGGATATGGTTCGCAAATGTTTCTTTCTGATAAACTCGATTATGTTTCATTCATGTCATGTCCGCCTAACAATCCGCAATCAGTCTTTTTGGCCCTCATCAGTACGGGGTAGTCACCAGCCAGATATCCAGAGAGCTTTAGCCGAAGCGAAACACAACATAAATAAAATCACCATCAAGCTTACAACATCTTTAGGTACGTCGGAAAAATAACTAACCTAACCGGTGGCACCTGGTGATAGGAAGAAACACTCCTACCTCGATAGGATTATAAATGGAAAGTTCCTCCTCAGTCGGAGTAGCTCAGTTGCCCGACTGGCATTCATTCAAAGAAAGAAAAAGCCAAGTGAAGGGGGAAATAAGAAATGAAGTGCATATAGTACACAAGGTCGTTTTCACAAAGAATTCAACATACATTGAAAAACAATTGTTAGACCACAGGCGAAAAACAATTACTTTCCTATCAAAAACCACGCAGAACGTTGAATGATATCCACCTAACAATCCATGCAATCTTCCATATAAATGGATATTGTTCGCAAATGTTTCTTTCTGATAAACTCGATCATGTTTGATTTATGTCGTGTCCGCCTAACAATCCGCATACTGGTTTCAGGCTTTTTGGCCCTCATCAGTAAAGAGTAGTCACCAGCCAGAGATCCGGAGAGCTCTGGCCGAAGCAAGACACAACATAAATAAAATCACCATCAAGCTTACAATAGCTTCAGGTACGTCGGAAAAGATAACTTTTAACCGGCGGCACCTAGTGACAGAAAGAAACACTCCATACATTTCTCCTACCTCGATAGGATTCTGAATGAGAGATTCCTCTCCAATAGGAGTGGCTAAGTTGTCCGACTGGCATATATTTAAGGAAAGAGAAAGCCAAGTGAAGGGAGAAATAGAAAATGAAGTGCATAAAGTACACAAAGTCGTCCAGGCTTTTTGGGCCTCATCAGTACGGAGAAGTCACCAGAGATCCGGAGAGCTCTAGCTGGAGCGAGACACAACATAAATAAAATCACCATCGAACTTACAACATCTTCAGGTGCGTCGGAAAATATAACTTTTAACCGGCAGCACTTAGTGACAGAAAGAAACACTCCAAACATTCCTCCTACCTCGATAGGATCCTCAATGAAATGTTTCTTCCCAGTGGGATTGTCTCAATTGCCTGACTGGCATATATTTGAAGGAAAAAATAGCCAAGTGAAGGGAGAAATGAGAAATGAAGTGCATAAAGTACACAAAGTTATTTTCAAAAAGGATTCAATATAAATTGAAACACAATTGGTAGACCACAGGCGAGAACGAACTACTCTTCTAGGAAATACCACGCAGAACGTTGAATGATATTCACCTGACAATCCATGCAAACTTCCATATGAACGGATATTGTTCGCGAATATTTCTTTCTGATAAAATCGATTATTTATATTGATTTCATATCGTGTCCGCTTAACAATCCGTCGGGCAACTTAGCTACTCCTACTGAGAAGGAATCTTCCATTCGAAATCCTATCGAGGTAGGAGCAATGTATGGAGTGTTTCTTTCTGTCACTAGGTGCAGCCGGTTAAAAGTTATTTTTTCCGACGTACCTAAATATGTTGTAAGCTTGATGGTGATTTCATTTATGTTGTGTCTTGCTTCGGCCAGAGCTCTCCAGATCTCTGGCTGGTGACTACTCCGTACTGATGAGGGGCAGAAAGCCTGAAACCGGTATGCGGATTGTTGAGCGGACTCGACATAAATTGAACATAATCGAGTTTATCAGAAAGAAACATTTGCGAACAATATCCATTTATATGGCAGTTTGCATGGATTGTCAGGTGAATATCATTCAACGTTCTGCGTGGTATCTGCTAGGAAAGTAGTTGTTTTTCGCCTGTGGTCTACCAATTGTGTTTAAATTTATATTGTATCTCTTGTGAAGACGACTTTGTATACTTTATGTACTTCATTTCTTTTTCCCCCTTTACTTGGTTTTTATTTCTTCTAATATATGTCGGGCAACTCAGTCACTTCTACTGGGAAAGAATCTTCTATTTAGAATCCTTTCGAGGTAGGAGAAATGTATGAAGTGTTTCTTTCTGTCAGTAGGTGCCGCAGTTTAAAAGTAATCTTTTCCGACGTACCTGAAGATGTTGTAAGCTCGATGGTGATTTTATTTATGTTGTGTCTCGCTTCGGCCAGAGCTTTCCAGGTCTCTGGCTGGTGACTACTCCGTACTGATGAGTGCCAAAAAGCCTGAAACCGGTATGCGGATTGTTAGGCGGACACGACATGAATTAAACATAATCGAGTTTATCAGAAAAAAACATTTGCGAACAATATCCATTTATATGGAAGTTTGCATGGATTGTCAGGTGAATATTATTCAACGTTTCGCGTGGTATTTGCCAGGGTAGTAGTTGTTTTTATGCTGTGGTCTAATTGTGTTTCAATTTATATTGAATCTTTTGTTAAGACGGCTTTGTATACTTCATGCACTTCATTTCTTATTTCCCCCTTCACTAGGCTTTTTCTTCATTTAACTTTATGCCAGTCGGGCAACTGAGCCACTACCACTGAGAAGGAATCTTTCATTCAGAATCCTATCGAGGTAGGAGAAATGTATGGAGTGTTTCTTTCTGTCACAGGTGCCGCCGGTTAAAAGTTATATTTTCCGACGTACCTAAAGATGTTTTAAGCTTGATGGTGATTTTATTTATGTTGTGTCTCGCTTTAGCCAGAGCTCTTCGGATCTCTGGCTCGTGACTACTCCGTACTGATGAGGGCCAAAAAGCCTGAAACCGGTATGCGGATTGTTAGGTATACACGACATAAATTAAACATAATCGAGTTCATCAGAAAGAAACATTTGCGAACTATATCCATTTATATGGAAGTTCGCGGATGGTCAGGTGAATATCATCCAATGTTCTGCTTGGTTGTTGTTTTTCGCCTGTGGTCCACCAATTGTGTTTTAATTTATATTGAATCCTTTGTGAAGACGACTTTGTGTACTTTATGCACTTCATTTCTTACAAGTATTGTCATAACTATTCGAAATTCACAATGATACATTTTTCGGAAAATGTGTATGGGGTTGGGAATCTGTATGGGGTTATGAATCTGATTGGGGCTAATTCAAATTATTCTATACTTTTTAGTTTGTTTTGAGAACGTGGTATATAATTCAAATAATCATTTCTTACGAAGATTAGTTAACATAATTTGCGTGTTTTCGCTAACATAATGCAAAAAATCAATCGCGCAACGTAATTTATATGTTTATGTTGTATCTTAGGAATCATAATGTCACATTATAATAATTTTATTGGTTCAATCGGATGGATGTCTAGCTTCAGTAGGTGAAGAATCATAGTTTTAATAAATAAAAAAAACACAAAGACAAAATATTTTTTCATCTAAAGAAACGTGAGGTGCTTGATATCAGTTAAGTCAATATCATTGCACCCCACACGTTTTTTACATGGAAGAAAAAATTTTGTTCAATGACTTTATTCTTATTATTTTCATTTTTCCATTCCTCATTGCCATATATGAATATTTTTTTGTTTTTTCAAACTATAATTTTATTTTTAACTTTTTAGTCCATACTGCTACAGAAGACTCAAGAAGACTTCGAGGGATGAACTCTTGAATTGATTCATCCACATGAGATGGAAGTTATCAATAACTAAATTTAGGCGAATATGCTGAGAACCAGTGCATTCGCCATATCTTTGAATTGGAAATTATACTGAGAACGCCCTCAGTGCATTCACCATATTTTACTAATAGCCACTGAAGAATTCTACTATTCATCTCCATCATCAGATCAGCTCCAAGATACCAAATTTTGGTATTGCCATATGAACTACATATACATACCAAGTTTCATTTCGATACGACAAATAAATGTAGGTATTTTATATTCTATATTAATTGAAACCAAATCTAAAAGTGCAAAAAAAACTCCCCCTTTCCATCAAATAGAAGTGAGTCAAAGTTGACTTCCAAGATTTGATAACATTGTTTGTTAGTTACAAGTGAAGCTAATAGAAACCTTAATTACAAAACTCGTCCGCCATAATTCATAATCTCCGACCCCGAAAGCCTCCACATGCCAATTTTGAATATAATCTGACCATAATCACAGAGATCGTTAGCCATCTTGTACTTGTGAATTTCAACGTGAATACAACACAAGAGGTTATCTTGAACGATGGAAGATAGTGTACTGAAGTTTATATTCCAGTCGCAGGTGATTCCACATCTGATTTTATCAACATCCCGTTCATATTTTCAAACAAATCAATCTATCATACCCCATGACAGGTATTCATGTCAAAAAATACTAATTTCTAAGTGTCTGTCCCAAAAAAATTTTTCTTGACTTTTTCCATATTTGCAAACTGAGATTGTTTCTAGAAAATGTGTTTTCCATTTCTTCCGATCTTCCTGGTGATTGTGGAAGCCTGAAATATATTTCCGTCGACAAAAATGTATTGAACACCTAGTGAAAGCAATGCCTTTCTTGCGTCAATAATTCAAATGATTTGTGGTGAGAATTGGAAAATATTCTTCGTTGCCTCATTCATCAATATGAGTTCTTTGAGACTGGACTAGAAGATTCAAATAAATATCCAAATGAATATGCAAATTTTCTATTTCAGATATTTCTTTTGAGTTAGGGTCCTTCCAAAATATCAAGAGTTATAGTTCAATGTCCAGCGTGGCTTCAGCCGGGGAAGTAGTTATTTTCTGTCAGACATTCCCAAATAATAACTCAATTTTTATTGTGGATTTTTCAATTCCCAGAAATTTTTGTCTATTTAATATTCAATTGAGAATGTTTTCCCTTTCAACATGGATACCACACAAGGGTTATCTTGAACGATGGAAATAGTGTCTAAAGTTTATCTTTCAGTCGCAGATGAATATACACCTGATTTGATGAACATCCTATTCATATTTTCTAACAAATCAAACTATTGGGTTCCTATGTTGTGAACTAGATATTCTTCTATGCATGTGTATTATACAATGTCAATTATATATAGTCGATGAAAGAAAATTATATTCCGTTCATAAAATAATCCATTAAGATCGTAGCAAAGCGCTTCCGACCGTTAGGTCATCATCAGTGCGTACCTGAAAGTAAGTAATATTGATAGAGAATGAGTTACTGAAAAGTTTTTTTTTTCTTTTTGAGAAAGAAAATTGACATATTTTAAATGTGAGGTTACTTACTCGTCAGGTTAACAAGAAGCCAAGAATACCATAAAATATCCCATGATCAATGAAAGTTATATAGGTTTACGTGACACACATGTTAAAATACAAATTCTTGGCCAGGATGAAAATTGAGATAACAATTTTTCCTTATCTTTCAAGAAGCCATTGTTGTTGTGTGATAGCTGGACCCAAGTGACAAGATTGACAATCGACAAGTGAACTATGATGTTGAATAACAATTGACAAGTGAACTATGAAGTAGATTGGCAGGAAACACCAAACCATGGAGATATCAGAATCAAGAAAGTAATATCCCTGTCATACGAAAACACACTAGAAGATGATCAATCTAATGAGGACTGTCATCTGTCAAATATATGTTCCAGTATTCCAAGGAAGACCAGACAATTCTCACATTTGAGTCATCACAATTGAATATAATTCTAATTGGACCTGTCCTGACCAAAACAAACAATTGGATAACTCTGGTAGTGTCCATGGACAATGAATTTGAATTTTTCTCAATAAAAATAAAACTCCTTGTCCACCATGGCTCAATTAAACCGCAACTGGGGAATGAGAAGTGTGATACAAGTCTAATGGGAACTAGACCCAACTTCACAACCCTCACAGCTGGAGTAAAACAGAGTATAAAAGGTGATAATCCAGAACATCAGTATGATAATCAGTATGGAGAAAACTGAAAAAGAGGCTGGCAAATTGCAGAGAGATACAAGTAAAATCATCATAGAGAATGGAAATTCAAAATTATTATCATGATTAACAAAATACTTAAATGTGAAATAGAGTAAAAAAGCTGAGGAAGTTAAATATTATTCAATTTGGACGTCTATGAAGTGGAATATACGATCTATTTGAATTGACTTGCGTGTTGAGATGAAGGTTATTGTTGAGTATTTCTTTGCTAATGTGTAAATCTTCAAGAAAATCTAATCTATTATGATTTTTGGAACTGACTTCATGTAAGATTTGTAAATTTCTATTTGGACAAAAAAATCGAAATTCACAAATCTTACATGAAGTCAGTTCCAAAAATTATAATAGATTAGATTCCCTTGAAGATTTACACATTAGTAAAGAAATACTCAACAATAACCTTTGTCTCAACACGCAAGTCAATTCGAATAGATCCTATATTACACTTCATATACGTCCAAATTAAATAATATTTTACTTCCTTAGCTTTTTTACTCTAATTCACATTTTATTGTTTTGTTAATCATGCTAATAATTTTCAATTTCCATTCTCTATGATGATTTTACTTGTATCTCTTTGCAATTTGCCAGCCTCTTTTTCAGTTTTCTCCATACTGAGAACACAAGTCATGTTCTGGATTATCACCTTTTATACTTTGTTTTACTCCAGCTGTGGGAATTGTGAAGTTGGGTCTAATTCCCATTAGACTTGTATCACACTTCTTATCCTCAAGTTGCGGTTCAACTGAGCCATGGTGGACAAGGAGTTCTATTTTCATTACGAAAAATTCAAATTCATTGTCCATGGACACTACCGAAGTTATTCAATTGTTTGTTTTGATCAGGACAGGTCTAATTAGACTTCTCCCTCTAACTTATCTTCAATTGTGATGACTCAAATGTGAGAATTGAAGAGTCTGGTCTTCCTTGGAACACTGGAACATATATTTGACAGATTACAGTCCTCATTAGATTGATCATCTTCTAGTGTGTTTTCGTATGACAGGGATATTCCTTTCTTGATTCTGATATCTCTATGGTTTGGTGTTCCCTGCCGAACTACTTCATAGTTCACTTGTCAATTGTCAATCTACTTCATAGTTCACTTGTCAATTGTCGATCTTGTCACTTGGGTCCAGCTATCACACAACAACAATGGCTTTCTAAAAGATAAGGAAAAATTGTAATCTCAATTTTCATCCTGGCCAAGAATATGTATTTTAACATGTGTGTCACGTAAACCTATATAACTTCCATTGATCATGATATATTAAATGGTCGTTTTGGCTTCTTTTGCACCTGACGAGTAAGGGACCTCACATTCAAAATATGTCAATTTTCATTCTAAAAAAAAAAATTAAAATAAAAAATTTCATTCTCTACCAATATTACTTACTTTCAGGTACACACTGATGATGACCTAACGGTCGGAAGCGCTTTGCTACGATTTTAATAAATTATTTAATGCACGAAATACAATTTTCTTCCATCGATTATATCGATACGTGCACACAGTCACACTTTTCATTCAATTAAATTATATATAGTGTTCATTCAGTATTTTCCTAATTCATGTAGTTGTTTTTATCGAAATATCCACGAATTGTGCATTGTTTCTACTGAAGGTTTCCAAATATGGGATTTTTCAATTCCCATTCCCAAGTATTGGATATTCATCCGGAAATTGAACAAGATGTTGAACGCTACGGAAGCAGGTGCATTTATACTTCTTCAATTCCAGAGAATAAATTCATTATTTCAATAATGAACCAAACGAGGCACTAATAATCTAATTTGCTATATTTCTCTCCTATAGTTATAATCAGAGCGAAGTCTGCTAACAAAGTACATGTTTAACAGCTCAAAGTGAAATTTCAGGCATCATTATAACTTGAGACTGTGATGATCTTCAATTTTAAATGAACTCAGTTAATGAGAAACTTGCAAGTTTTAATAAGGTTATCGGAGTTGATTGACAGATGAACTCACTTCCATTTTCCACATGCGTTTCCTTCTTGTAGGTGGCAAACACGTCAACAAAGGAAGGGGATTGCGGAATATTGAATTAATGGAAAACCTGTTGAAATTTGTGCTTTTCATTATCTTTCCGTCACTCTGTTGGAATTGAAATTAATGTTGGTTTGGCTTTCTCCCGAGTAAATCTACAGTTATCAGAAAACAAAAGTTTTGAGTATAAAAAACTCGCAGAAAGAAATAAGTATACCAAGTGTCCCGAAATTAATGTGACAAGCAATATCTGTTCTTTTGGAGGAGATAGACAAAAATGTTTCCCACAAAAGTTTCAAGAGTTAATGAGAGTTACAATTTGGAATGATTTCAAAATCCACAGGATGTTCCTTGGGAATAGAATCGGACCATAATCACAGAAATCGTCGGCCATCTTGATGCCGTCGTTGTGATTTTATGAATTCTGTATAGTAGTATATTTTTTTGCATTACGAAGTTAAAATTTCATTTATCAGGAGGCACATTTTATATACAAACAGAAGAAAGAGGAATAGTACAAATAAATGGTAAAGTAATTAAAATTGTTAATGGTAATAACAAAACGATTATCAGAAGAGGCGATTTAATATATTCATGAAAAATATTTACATATAGGAATTAGGAAAACTTGGATGATATTCAGGAAAAATTACATAGGTTTACAAGATTTGGAATTGACTACAAATATAATAACCGAATGTCAATTATGCCAATTGGGAAAACATAAAAATAAAATTAATAAAAATGAACCAAAAAGTATCATCACAAGCAAACCATTACAAATTATTTCAATATATTTTGTTAGCAATTTGATACAAAGTCATAACAATAATCAACATATTTTAGTAATTGGGGACCATTTTTCAAAATTCATTAAGTTACATTCTACGAAGAGAACTAATTTCAAAACTCTAAAGAATTCATTAACAAAATTCATAGTGGGAATAGGAAAACCAGAACATGTAATTCTTGACGATGCTACATTTTTTACCAATGATAAAATGGGAAAGTTCACTCAGGATATTGGCATACTATTAAACTTTACGAGTATCAGACATCCTTCATCAAACCCTATGGAGAAATACATACAAGAGGTGATAAAATACTTAGGATTAACATCTCAAGGGAATCACAAAATATGGGATGATAAGTTGGAAATGATAAAAATAATATTCTAATGATGTTCCAAGCACAGTAACTGAAGAATGTCCAAGGTATATTATGACTGGGAGAATACCTGAGAGAATGGCTGATGAATGAAAGAATTTCGGATGAAGTAATGGAAAAGGTTGATATGAGAATTCAAAGAAATGCAGATAAATACATTGAAAAAGAAAATAAGAGGGGTACAAAGCAAGCAAAATTCAAGAAGGGATATGGTGAAAGCTCTAAGGGTACCTAACAGTAGACAAGCCATATGTGCCAAATTTCAATTGCCATTTGAAGGACCTTATGAGGTAGAAAATGAAGATGCTAGAAATAGTTATAGGCTAATAGATCCTCATAGTAAAATGTTGAGAGGAGTTTTTAATATTGAAAACATATATCAATATAAAATATGAAAGGAAAATAAGATGAAAATAAATATATATCAAAAGTCAGGAATGAGGATATCTTGAAAAATTTTCTCTCTTGAATTGAAGAGAATTCCAAAGTCAGAAAAAGGAAGTTATATTGATAATTGTAAATAATGAATTGATTTTCAAATTCAACTAGCAGGTATTGGAATGTTGAATATAAATTTAGGGAATTTGTTATGCTAGGAATTGTTTATTAAATAATGAAACTGATAATAATTATTATTATAAGGTATTTAAGTCATCGTGTTTGTATCGAAAAGTCAGTCCTGAAGTATTTCTATTGTCGTAAGTACGTGACAAACAATACATTCATGTTGCAGACACAATAAGAATAATATGGGAATTTAAATTCATAAAAAAACTCTGTATTTCAAGTAGATCAAATGGTATACAAGTTGGAACATCCTGTATGGTAAATCATATCAGGAGGAAACCCAACAGCGAGATGTCAAAAACTATGGGAGGCAAACAATGAAATATGAAAAGTTATTATACAGAAAAATGTCAAATATGAATTTTAAAACAAATTTGTACATATAATAAAGGTCTAGAATAGTATATTGTGAATAAAATCATTAGAATAAGTTAGAATGACTAATAATCAGATAGAAAGTGGCAATATATTTTAAAATTTGTGGAAAAGAACAAAATGTGCAGGTTGCCAAGAGAAACGGTAACAATCTGAGAGAAGATGAAAATTTTGAGAACGTATGAAATTTTGGAAGAACAGATATAGAAAAAAAACGAGTGTGCTTTAGACCACACGACTGAAGTAAAACTCCTTTAGCTATATCTATATGTATGTATATATATAAATATATATATATATATATATGTTGATATATGTATATATGTATAATATATCCATGTATATACATACACATTAATTTTCTAATAGCCTATTATCTCATCATTTTGGTCGGGTGAATTTAGTAAATTATTATTAGAGTCATGAATGATTATAAAAATAAAATGAAAAATAATTTACCCAACTCCAATAATTTGTCTTGGTTTTTGTACATGATCTATTGTGGGATTTTCATCATCAACTTCCATTCGATTATTGTCATGTTCAATCACGATGTCACCAATTATTTGTAATGGTGAACCTCTACAATTAATAAGTATTTCATTATCACCGTATTGGTTAAATTTTATGTTATCCTATTTTAAAAATTTGCTGAGGTAAATTGTAGGAACGGGAGGCCGGAATACGGAAGAGTAACGAGCAGAAAGGGAGAGGGAGACAAGAAAAAGACAGAGAATCAAACGCGCCCCAGTGTCGAGAGTAGAATGCCGCGTATTAGCAGAGGGAGAAAATAGACGAAGAAACAGGAACACTGCATATGACGCTACGACGCCAGAAACCAGTATGAGATACGCACTCACCACTTACACTTTTCGTAACGCTCTCGTCACGCATTCACCAGCTTACTTCCCAAGTCAAGCGTGCGTCGAGACCGTTCGCCTCGCCCGATCACACTTTAAGTAACGCTCTCGTCACGCATTCACCAGCTTACTCCCCAAGTCAAGCGTGCGTAAAGAAGTTTTACTTCAATTAAAGGAATAAAAGCAAACAAAACTTTCCAAAAACGTGATAATTAATTCAGACATCAATGGAAGAATGAACACACAAGAGAATTCCACTCATCTTAGTAACAGAACAAGAAATCCTGTCAATGCCATCCTGTCAATGCCATACATATATATATATATATATATATATATATATATATATATAAATACATATATATATATATATATATATAAAAAATATATATATATATATATATATAATATATATATATATATATATATATAATAATAATATATATATATATACATATCTATCACTCCGCAAATTATAGATGTCACATCTAGGAAATTTTGCTTTGCACATTTTTGTCCCTTGCCGGAAGCCACAAGTTCTCTGAGAGGTTAGGTTCGAATACGAGAAAGACCTGAAGCCGTCCTGATGATTGAAAAACCATAAAACAGCTGTTGGCTGATGGTGGCTCTCTTGAAATCGAAACAAATCTCTATTTCTTTTTTTATTTGTTTGCGTTACTCTCAACGCACTGGAAGTTCTACTTTTGGTGTCGTGGTTTGGCCCCTACTGACATTTGTTGGTGACCTATCGATGTTGCACGACATTTCCTGCCATTGAATTTCACTTCATTAGGTCCAAGCTTCACTCTGCAAATTATAGATGTCGCATCTATGAATTTCGCATTGCACATTTTTGTCCCTTGCCGGAAGGACGTTTGGTTCGATTTCGAAGAAGACCACAAGCCGTCCTGATGATTGGGAAACCATGAAACAGCTGTAGACGGATGGTTGCTTCATTGAAATCGAAACAAATTCCTCTTTTTTTCCGTTATTCTGCATTAGTTCGACTTTTGGTGTCGTGGATTGGCCTATACATTGAATTCCACTTTATTAGGTCTAAGCTCCACTTCGCAAATTATAGATGCCACATCTATGAATTTTGCATTGCACATATATGTATGTTTATATATACATATATAAATATATATCTGTATATATATATATATAAATATATATATATATATATATATATATATATATATATATATATATATATATACAGTACGATGCAAATATATATATATATATATATATATTTGGCTTGATTTTCTTGGGTTTTAGGTTCGTGGATCTGACTTTCATAAATCATTGGGCAACTAATTAATATCACCAGATCGTAAAGTAAACAACTCAATCACTACCTTGTTATGGATATAAAACAAAAAACCATGACAAACTAAGAAGGTCCAAACGAATCCTATGTTTGAAGAGTTGTAATGTTTGTAATCCTGATGAAGACGAGGATCCTCCCGTCGAAACGTAGAAACGTATGAATTACACGTGTTATACCAAAACAAAGTTGTAATTGATTTATGAAAGTGAGATCCACGAACCTAAAACCCAAGAAAAACAAGCCAAAAATATACCCTCAGGTTCAAGAAATTACCACAATATATATATATATATAAATATATACAGTACGATGCAAATTAATATATATATATATATATGAAAAAAAAATACTGAGATTTTGTCATTATTGTTCTCTGAATACTATCTTCCGAATACTATGTTGTTCTCAGAATATTTTCCCATTTCTCCCTCTCTCTCTCTCTCTCCTTCTCTCTCCCTCTCACCCCTCTTCGTCTCTACCATCTCACCACTCACAAAATACTTACAAATTTAGGTTTATTCCGCTAGTGCTGAGATACACGCGCTCAATTTCTTTACCACGTTTTAATCAACTTGCTTTATTGTCTGCCTGTTCGGTACAAAATTTGCAATCGACAATAGACTAACTTCTCAATGAACTATAGACTTGAAATTTCAAACATAGCTCAGAACTGGATGACAATGCAATAATAATTGGCTTTCTCGTTTGTCTTTTTGTCTGTTCGCTTCAAATTTTGCCACAGGTTTCAGATAGAAGAATTGAGTGTGTCAATGAAAGTTTTTTTCATGTACCACTTCTTCGAAATCAACTGAACACTATAAAGTAATTTATCCTAGCCCCTTACATATTCCCCGCCACACAGATTGTCCTGAAAACATTTGTGCATTTTGGATTTTCAATTCATATGAAAATACTTTCATATCTATTTAAAATTCAAAACGGGGTGCGCGTGCAACAGATAATGGTAATGAGTATGGGGATTAGCAATCGTTGAGAATACACATAAAAGTTTATATCATTTGTGGTGTGATTGAATTGTCACTGTCTTGGGTCAACTATTCATGAACCAACTATCTAATGTATGCGCCCCATGTATTTCGTTTTAAATTTCACGAGTCAATAGGCGAGATCACAAACTCTTGAATTTGTCTCATATGTGTTTGGAATTGGACTATTGTGATAAAATATTATCTGTGCATAGTTTTTTCCAAGAAGATATTGTGTAATGAAACCCTTGAATCCTGTGAGACATTCAAATACAGCGTTATTGCCGATACTTTTGACGTCATATGTCCAATGATTTGGCATTTACTTGAGTTGCCAGTGTCACTTTTTTGTGGAAATCCTGAGGAAATGTTATTCTGTTTCATCCTACTGATAAAACAGAACTCGATTACTATCGTTTCGGACGTCCATCGTCTTAATGTATTCAAAAGTTTCACGACGTTTCGAATGCTTGTAGCATCTCAGGGATACTCGTTTGGGCATTACCGTTAATGACTGCGCAATGTGTGAGTTCGATTGCTGCGTAATTGCGTGGTGCGTAGTTCGCGCCTCTGCTGCCCGCCAGAAATCTTACCCTGATTGCTCTTCTGGCGGGCTGCAGAGGCGCGAAACTTCACGTACCACCACACGCGCGAAATTACACGCACCGCTGCGATGGCGGAATTGCACGCATCATCGCCGACAGTCATATAAATTGTAAGTAGCACTCAACTTGTCAGTATTCACCTGAAGATGATTGCAGATACAAGCATTCGAAACGTCGTGAAAACCTTTCAAATACATTAAGACGATGGACGTCCGAAACGATAGTAATCAAGTTACCACATCGTCTACAACCTTCAAAAAAAAACAGAAGTCGTGTCAGCATATGTGATATTGAAAAGAAGACGTCTTTTTGATAGCCGTTCTTGATCTAGTTATTCTTGAAAAATATGTGAGTATACCGAGTGCTATGTCAATATTTTTTCGGCCTAATAAACATAACAATGTATGGAATCCGTCAGTGTAGATTTACTACTAATTACAAATTAGGTACATATCTACATTAGAAAAAATGATAGACACCACAATATCATCTTAAGATATCAGATTACACACTGCCATGGGACATATATTCATTCAAATCATGAAACTCACCCTGAACCAAAAAATGTTTCAGTTGCTTTTTAAAGTTATTAAATAACTTACAATCGCGTACTTGTCCGGGTAGTCTGTTAAAAACAAGATTATCTGGTGAATTTTTCCCCATATTTAATTTATTGATGGGGGTGTGTGAAGAATTATGGGAACGAGTGAGATGATGGTGAACGTCACTATTCCTTGGATAATCCGCCCTGTTTAAAAATACAAACTAAGAGAGTTCATATACAAGAATGCTATACAAATTTATAATTCCCAATTTTTCAACTGATCCCTACAGGATGTAGTCGGGGATAGACCTACTATACACCTAATTATACGTTTTTGTGCAACAAAAATAGCGTGGTTGTTAGATGATGAACCCCAGAAGCAAAAACCGTAATGGAAGCGTGACGCAACATGTGCACCGTACACAGAGATAAGGCCGCTTGATGGCAGAACTCGCTTCAAACATCTTATCATAAGACAGAGGCTGTTTAGTTCAGAACGCAGCTGATCACAATGTTTATTCCAGGATAGATTCTGATCGAGAGTTAAGCCCAAGGTGCTTGTAGCTCCACTCATACTCTCTCCCCCACCTGAATAGTAAGGTCGGGATCTCGTTTATTCTGTGGTGTGTGAAACCATAAATAAAAAGTCTTATCAGAATTTGAATATAAGGAGTTCTGGCGGAACCACTCAAAAAGCGACCTCAACCTTGAGTTACTGGCTGTATTGAGGCTTACTCACATTGTGAAGAAATTTTATGAATAACACTTGGCAACGCCGTGAGTCCTGGCACTCTTGGTGATCTGCGAGTTGCCAGTGTCATTATTTTGCGGAACTTCTGAGGAAATGTTATTCTGTTTTATCCTATGAATAAAACCAAGGTTGTGTCAGCATGTGCTATATTGAAATGAAGGCTTTGTATTTGATAGCTGTTCTTGATTTAATTATTCTTGAATGATATGTATGGATCTCGAGTGCTATGTAGATATTTTTTCAGCCTGCTCACATTATAAAGAAATAACGCTTGGCAACTCGGTGATCGGCCATGGTTCTGATCTTGTTAAGTCAGATCCTGGCGCGGTTTCAGCAGTGTTCAAACAGGAACATATCTTTGGGACTTCTTTTTCGAAAAACAACTTAAAAAAAAAATTGAAAAAATCCTATAAATTCTCTTATCGTTCTGGACATTGTGGTATTTTTTTCAAAAAATCAGTGATTTCGCCAAATTTCTCAGGACACTCTGTATGGGGTTAGGAATCTGTATGGGGCTAGGGGAAATTTTTTCATACTTTTCAGGTCGTAATAAAAACATGGTGTATTGAATTTTTGTTTTATTGAAATTAATAATTTATTTTGTTATGTGAAAAAGAAACTTCACTGGAGAGTAGGTTGACATTTCTGGTTCGTCGAAATATGGGCGAGCCTTCATGAAAATCATCACTATGAATATTATTCCGTAATTTCAGTTCATTATTAAACTTCACAAATTCCGTGTGTCATCAATATCTCCTATGACAACTGTCAATACTGCATTCTGGGTAATTGAGAGAAGTTCCTGCATTTTTTGTGATACCTGAACATGTCCAATCATCGTACAGTATTTGGGTTGTTTGCGAAGACCAATATTATGGCCGCTTTGAAACTGGCAGTAGAATATTATTTTATGCTTTCAGATTCATCAAAACTTTCAGCATTTTCCTGAGAGTTTCAGAAATCATTAGTTCTATATCAGGCCAGATATATTTTGATTGGATAAAGTAGTGGTGAATCAGAGATTTCTCCTAAGTCTGGATATTATATCAATTGTACACGTCAATTTTATAACCAATGAAATTATGATTTCTAAAATTCAGCATGAACATATGAATTTCGTTGCACGAATGATATTTACAATTTTTTTATAGCTATTGAAAATTTAGAATCACAAATTTTCAGAACAATGGTCCGAAATCATAATGGGGTAAGGAATCTTAGAAATTATTCCATACTTCTCAATTCATTTTGAAAATGTGGTAATTTTTTTTTATTCAAATGATTGTTTTCTGCTTTTTGGGTTAAAACTCAGTGGAGCATCGCATCAAGCGTCGCATCAAGCCTTGCCTGAAGCATTGACTCAAGCCAGGCATCAAGGGGTACATAGCGGGGCATCTTTAAAAGCAGTTGTAATAATTATGAATCCACAGTCGTAGTGAGGTGTTGGAAATGAGTTATTTATATATGGAATATGTTTTCTGATAGTGATTGTGATATAAATATATGCAAGTGCAGCTGTAAGAAGGTGGATAACTGATAACAGTAATGGACGAGAATATAATGTCCACCCGGTGAACCAACTGCGGAGGCAATATGGTGAATATCATCGACTTTTTACTGAACTGAAACGTTTTCCTGACAAATTTCGAGAAAACATGAAAATGTCTTTGGAAACATTAACATATAATCCAGAGTTAGTTCAAGCACGGCATTTGAACATATACTGCAAATCACACCAACAACCCAGAGAGATAGAGAAACGGCTTGTGATTACAATAAGGTGAGGAAACTAATCGCTAGCAAGTTCAACGCAATAAATGATACTAATTTTTCTAACAACTACCTACCGGGTGCTTCATCATATTTTTCTGTTTAGGTAGGCGATTCATCTCATTTTGATTTAGTTCTTCATAAATTTTGGAAAATTTAACGGGACGGATGATAGGTTGCATCCATAATTATTCATTTACTTATATTAGTTACATTAATCGCTGAACCCAAGGACACTGATATAAAAGGTATCGACTTCCTGGTACATCACCATAGTTCTGTCCTGTAATTTGAGCATTAACGTTGTGTACTATATTTTGGTTTGATCTTGAGTTAGAGGGTGGAAAATTATATGACTCATCACCAAAGCACGCATCAAAATATTATTTTTTTTTCGAGGATCAAGGGTCTTTTCTTGCTCGCTTTGGACTAAATCACTCCCAGCTTATTTTTTTCAATTTCCACTGATTTCCTTCCAATCAGCTCATTAGGAAAGGGCGTTTGCGAATAGTTCCCACTGAGATCCGAGAATGCTGATGGGTTTTGCTTGATGATGTTACAGAAATGTTTCCTAAATTGGTATCAGATTCCCGCGGAGTGAATTACTTCGAGAGAAATAGAAGACTCTTAAAATAAGGCCAGTCTGATTTCAAATCATCAGGCGCTGGATTACTACTTCTACACCCCAGAGCTTTGTCAAAAAGTTTTTCAAAATCTTGTAGTACTTTCCATTTGTTTTTTACTCCGCCAACGAAAACAAATTAAAAAAATTGGCTTTTGCAGAAAATGTCATAGTATTCAATGTCTCAGTTACCTTGCTACAGAAAATTCCATCAAGAGCTTGGGATTTCATTTCCATGTTGAAGCATCAACAGTATCTGCAATTGTAAAAAAAATTACGGTAAATTTGTGGTTGAGTTTACAACCACTACACATGCCATCACCAACAACTGATATATTCAGAAAGACTGCCAAGATTTTAAGGAAAAATGAAATATTCCTAACTGTGTCGGTAGTTTGGACGGCAAACATATTGGAGTAAAATACCCAAAACATAGTGGATCTATGTTTTATAATTATGAAGAGTATTTTTCTATCATTCTTCAAGCACTCACAAACGCAAACTACAAGTAATTTATTATCGATGGCGGAGGATATGGCAAGCGAAGTGACGGAGGGATTTTTCGTGCTTCAGAAATGTATCGTTTAATGCAGACCAATAACCTAAATATTCCACCTGATGACTACCTTCCAAGTTCAACTTTCAAAGTGCCTTCTGTTTGTATAGCTAATGGAGCTAATTTCTCTAATTTCTCAATGACACACCTTCTGAACCCTCATGCACGTCAAAACTCCGATGCAGAGAAAGGGAGCTTTTAACAAACGTCTGTCCAGAGCGGGAAAAACAGCTTTGGAATTCTTTTCGCGAAATGACGAATTCTGGGAAAATGTATAGAAACCAATCTATATACTGTTATGAAATCTGTTTCTATTTTATATAATACACTGATTGACCAAGAAGGTGAATTAGCAGGTATACCAATGTCAACTAATGCAAATGTCTCGGCAACATCTATACGGCGAGGGAGAGAATATCATGCGACATCAAAGAAGTCGATTGAAATACGAGATACTTTTGAAACTTATTTTTCGTTGCACCCAGTAAACCTTTCAGCGCCTACTGGGCCCATATGGACGCACCTAATCCCTACCCAATTATTAGGTGCAGGCATGCACAAGAACAATCTGAATCAACACAGATTGTTTTATTATGTTAGATAAGGTACTAAAGAGTACACTGAAGCAGTGTTTATGCGTATTTTGTGATTCAGCTGGTTTGACCGGAGGTTGTTTTTGGTGCAATTGTGCAATGGAAAAAAATTCCGGGTTCCAATTACGTTTAGTAGATTTTAGTATATTCTAGGAATTATCACCCAATTATAATTGTGGTTAAAACTAAAAAGTATATATTTTTAGTATTACTTCTCGAAATAACTATAAAAATTTAACTTTTTTTTCATATCGGTGTGTAAATGTTAGTGGTCCCATATGGAACCGCTAGGCACCAAGCCGAAATGAATTTGGATTTTTGTTATTTTAGGAGAATCACACTTCAAGGTGCACGAGATATACCATAAGCTTCAGAAAATGAAGGCGAAGTGACAGAATCCATATGGAGCCCAGATCTTGATTCACATAATTTATTTATTACAATTCCAATAACATCTGACAAAGAGCAATAATCCTTGGAGTCAGAGTGGTGGTATGCTGTGGGTGGAAAGCTTCGTGTGTCTGCTAACATTAGACAGGATAGGCTTGATTATTGCCTAATTCCAGTCCCAGAGGGCAAAAAAAGCGATGTGCTGTCTCAAATTGTTCAGAAAAAATTGTAACAATGTGTAATGAATACCAAGTTTGACATTGCATGAGTGTTTTTTAAAAGATTTTCTATGGTAATAGATACATAGTAATTTTTACTGTAATTAATGCTCGATTGTGCAATGTATAATGGAATAAAAACTTTCAAAACAAGGAATAAGCTTTTTTTTCCGTGAAGTAATTCAACCAGGAATACGCCTAGCGGGACCATATGGACCCATCCAATTTTTTGAAAAATTCTTTTTTTTTTGGAAAACCTTATTTTGGTACCCATTGAGGTAGAGGAAATCGATAAAAACAACTAATATCGTTTCAAAGTCGAAGTAAACAATTCAGGCGTTAATGAGGTAATATAATATTTTGTTATCTGTTCGAAATATAAAACAGTTTGCTATAATATGGACTTTCTGTTTTATTTACATTTTTTTTGTAGCTCACCTAACATATTTGTTACATTGCTCATTTCCGTCCCTGTTTTATCCAACACATATCTATTGTAATGTCTCTCATCTCTTCTATCCCATACTGCAGACCGAATGAATATTTCAGTTATTGATTTTTCTCTATCCATTTTGAACATAATAATTCACTTCACATCTTCTCACTTCTTCTTAACTACGATACTGACGAAAAACGAAATGAGGCTAGTGTTAACACGACCTCGAGCGCACCAATGATATAACACATTTCGGGTATCAGTCCTGAGAAGAGTCTTGAAAATCAAATTGATCTGATTCCTCGGAAATGGCGATGCTCGATGCAATGCTTCAGTCGATGCTCGAATTCTTACTGAGAATGGTTTACGTTTAGTACATGTATTTGTTTTTTGTGCTTGAGGCGAGCCTTGATGCGATGCTCGATGCGATGCTTCACTATGTTTTTACCCTTACTCTTGTTTGGGTGGAACTTCATTCCTTTATTCATTTCAATTTATTTATTTTTCCCATTTTTTTCCTTCTCTTCCTCACTTCATTCATCAATCTGAAACATGTTGCACAATTTATACTGAATGAACGATCAAACAAACGAGAAAACGAGTAAATATCGTATTTTCATCCCGTTCTGAACTATGATCAAAGTTTTGAGACTCTAGGTCATCGGAAAGTTCGTTTCAAATCGATTGTGAAATTTGTGCCGAACGAACAGCAAGTTGATAAAAACGTGGTGAAATATTTCCTAAAATCATACACATTTGAAACAAACCAACACATTATATGAAGATTTTCAGGACACAGACTATAGCTCGGAAACAATTGCAATTACAATTTATACACATTTCAAAACGTTAATCACATACGATCTAATTCATCCCCAACCACTTTTGGTGTTTCCCTACGTTACTCTGCAAAATCGTTCGGGCAATTCAATAACAAGAATCATGCAGGGGATTTGTTGGCTTTCGTTTCTTCGTCAATTATTCAAGAATGCTCATCTCATTTGTATTTTTGAAGAAATTGATTTAAATGAAAGTAAATAAACATGAATTGATAAATATTACACTTACTTTAAAATAACTGCTCAGCAGATAACCAATCAATAATTTATGAATAAATATGATTAAACAATGATATTAATCACTTTCGAAATGCGTACAGCACATGATCAAATTGATATTACACTACGAAATGCAAGGCACTCACAGCTGACTATGTAGGATATCTATATTGATTTTCTGCAACGCGTGCATGAGTGAGGCAACGAATGATGGCACAAAGAGGTGAACGAGTACAATCACAACAACGTATATAGCAAAGTTCTCTCCTTGTCTCTTTCCGGCCATGTAGCTATTTTCCATACTTTTTGCGTCAGAAGCGTTTCATTTGGAACGTTAACTTCTGATTCCAATCCATGACTCCGTCAGAAGCTGAATTAAAAATCTATTCAGAAAAGGAAATTAATATTCGACTCCACTTTCGAAATTACCAGAGAATTTCAACTTTCCATCAGAATAAACTCATGAATACCTTTTCACCGGTTCTTATTAATCAGATAGCAGTGTCCTTTTAGGTAATAACTTTTCTGAGATGAAGGAAACACGACAGTATTAGTGAATACTCTGAAAAAGAGCAGCTGCTGTTGTCGGTTATATATTTTCCAATCAAAAAGGCACATCCGGAAGGAAAATACGAAATCCGGCACCAGTACTGAATTACTTATCATTCAGTCTGAAAACCATTCTTATTGAATGTACTATCTATTTTTGTCAACGTTCAACGATTTCTCAGATTACATGAGAAAGTAACAAGTGTGAATCACGAACTTTCTATATATTTTTGTAGCGAATTACACAGAAGAAATATGTTCACGATGAGTTACTAAGAGTTTCGGAATTTCTTCATCAAATAATGATGAAAATGATGACAATTCGTTGATTTGTGGGAAATTTATCATAAAAAATATGTACTACAACTACTAATAAAGATATTGTATATATTATGAATACAATTGTGGCTGGTCAAAAAGTGATAAGGATGAAATACAAAGGTGGAGAGGAACATGAAATCGTTGAAGAGGAGGAACATTCCCAATTAAATATTGAGGAGGAATATTTTTGAATTGAAGAATCCACGATAAAAATTAAGTAATTTTTTGAGAATGCTAATAGAACACAACTACTTTCCCGGCTAAAGCCATGCTGGACATTGAACTACGTCTGATAGATATTCTGAATGGACCCTAACTCAAGAGAAAAAATCTTTGATTTTGAATTTGCATTTTCATTCAGATAGTTATTTGATTCTTCAATCCAGACTTAATTAAGAACTCAATTAGATGAATGGAATCGTTCAAGCGTGAAATAGATTTTTATCGATAAAAATTAATCAAAGACGTAGTGAATGCGATGCCTCTCTTTCCTCAATGTTTCAAATAATTTCTGGTAAGTACTCTCTTTTGGAAAACTTCTTCTTTGCCTCATTCATCTATATGAGTTCGTAATTAAGACTGGCATAGAAAATCGAATAACTATTTGAATGATTGGAAAGGGAAACATTCTCAATTGAATATTGATAGAAAGATTTTTCTGTGAATTGAAGAATCCACGATTGAAATGAAGTTATTTTTTGTGAATGTCTAACAGAAAAGAAATACTTCCCCGGCTGAAGCCACGCTGGACATTGAACTACATCTGATAGATATTCTGAAAAAAGCCCTAACTCAAAAAAAAAAATCTGAAATTGAAAATTTGCATTTTCATTCAGATAGTTATTTGATTTTCTATTCCAGTCTTAATTGAGAACTCATAAAGATGAATGAGGCAAAGAAGAATGTTTTCCAAAAGAGAGTACTCACCAGAAATCATTCGTAACATTGACGCAGGAGAGACATCGCATTCACTAGGTCTTCAATACATTTTTGTCGACGAAAATCTATTTCACGCTTCCACGATCATCAGGAAGACCGGAAGAAATGGAAAACACATTTTCAAGAAGCAATCTCACTTTGCAAAGATGGAAAAAGTTAGAATCATTTCTTCTGGAGAGACACTTTGAAATTAGTGGTTCCTGACATTGAAACCTGTCTATTTGAATGAAAAAGCAAATTTAGAATTTCAGATTTTTTTTTTGAGTTAGGGTCCTTTCAGAATATCTATCAGATGTAGTTGAATGTCCAGCGTGGCTTCAGCCAGGGAAGTAGTTCTGTTCTGTTAGACATTCAGGAAAAATAACTTCATTTTTATCGTGAACTCTACAATTCACAGAAAAATATCTCTATTCAATATTTAATTGAGAATGTTCCCCTTTTCAACATGAATACCACACAAGGGTTATTTCGAACAATGAGAGATAGTGACTGAAGTTCATCTTTCAGTCACAGATGATTCCATATCTGATTTTATGAACATCCTGTTCATATTTTCAAACAAATCAACATAAAATCATCATCTCAGAAAATACCATACTAATTGACTGACCACAAAATATAACAAAAACATTAATAAAAAGATGACAGTTTTTCAAGGACTACAAACACATATGGAATGGAAAGAGAACTATAAAGAGAAACACAATCCAGAAATATTACATAAATTAAGTAATTATCTGTGAAGCTCATCATTTGTGTGTACTCAGTTTATCCACATAAAGTAAATGAAGAACTATGTAGGAACTAATAACTTGAGTCATTTATTATTTGGTGTATCTACAGAGTGCAAGATCTCATCTGAAAATGTAATTGGGAATAATATTTTTCATGTTTTAAGGTGAGGAGTTGATTACTCTAGAATTCATGACTTCTTTAACCAACTGTTTTGTTGGTGGATGCATGGTCTCTCCATGAAAGCGATCACTGGCATATCTTATGGAATAGCTTATGTCAAATATTTGCTTTTATTCAAATGAAAAGACGATACTTTCAATCAAAGATTTGTGTTCTTGTTTATCAAAGATTTCTGTAAAAAGTTTGAAGCAACTTGTTTGTCATCGGCTATGAGAGTCGGTCGAATTAATACAATTCTTCATTCTGGGGGACAGGCCTCTTATTCCATGATTCAATTAAATGAAAATGATATTGGGGCTGCTATCCTATTGGCGATGTACTTTCGCAATAATACAATCGATTACAGGAGCTTTACTGTTTTTGGAGAATTGATAAATTCTCTAGTTCATTTTTGTATAAGGCGAATGGAAGGGAATTTTTTTCGTTGCTGATGGTTGCGTAGAGGGTTCCATAATCTCTTTAGAAGGTTCAGGGCCTACATTTGTGGAGTTATCAACGTGTACTTTTGCACTTTCGAGTTCATTCTCATTCGATTTTCATTCTTATGTTTTTTTTCAAATACCCGCGTCAACCTTTTGGGTTATTTGCAGTGGAGTATGGATAGCATTATAGTCTCCTAAGCAGATCTGGAGTATATAAAAATGAGATGATTTTGTTACTGCTACTATAGTCTAACATTTCTTTCAGGTTATTGGATATGTTGAATGTGTCTCCAGTAAGTTTCACCTCACAGATATCCCAAGTTGGTTCATTTTGTCCAGATAACAGGTGTTCATGTGTGAGCCTGGTGTGTTCTAGGCGAAGTCGAGTCTTTATAACGTTCTTTTTGTGGATTGGTTTTGCCACGGTCCGACGTTTGGTTTTATTTCTCGTAGTTTTGATCATGACGCCTGCCATTGAGTGTTGTTATTCATGTTAGTTATATTCAATAGATGTTAATTTATATACATTTCCTCTTTTATTACTCATAACCTTTCATATATTTCTGTTTTTTTTCTTTTTTAATTAAATTTTTTTTTTGGAAATTTTTTTATCTGATAATTTTCATTGAGCGGATCTATTTCTGTTGAAGATTTAATGATACCTTTGGTAATTATTTTTTTTTTCTCTTTGCGTGTTTTGTATATGTCAGTGCACTCTTCTATTGTTTTAGTTATAGTTTTTTGTGAAAAACTCATCCGAAATCAACGGGCCTTCTTCCTGTCAGGTTAAAGCGAACGTTTTGTTTTCAATTCATGAAAATCAACTGGCCGAGTAATATTTTTATATTGATCTTTTTCTCTTTCTCGTTGATTTTGAGTGCTATCATAGATAGCCAGTGGTCATATGACTGATATTGTTCGTTCAAAAAATTATGGAAGTATAGGATATACAAGAACATGGAAATCGAAATCAAAAAAAATATTTGAATATTCCAGTATAGCATCATCTTCCAAAAATAGGTAACTATTTATATCATCAATGAATGGATTTTCATCAGTTGGGGGTGGTCTGTTCATTCAATTAGTTTTTGTCGCACTAGCAAAGTAGTGTTTGTTTTATCATGAAGTATATTTCACATTCGCTCATATTTAAAATGAGAGAAGAGCAGTGAGGCATTCGACACTGATTCATTCATTAACAGGTTTTCTAATACCAGTGAGTTTATTGGGAAATATGTTTTTTTATATTTTATTATGTTTTGAGGTCATGAGAATAATTATATGGAACAAATCAGGAAATGTGTATGTAACCTTGTGAACGCGGGACTGACACTTACTCAAAAAAATTAGTTGCAGTGCCAGTACCCGCCCAAACGCGGGTGTTGAGTTTTCATATATTTTCTGGCAGAGAAAGTATTCTTGATGATGAGGATCATCGAAACATTCATTTATTGCATGAAGAAGTAAAAAAAAATAAGAAAAATATAACCATTTTTCTCTGGCACAGAAAACACAAAGAATAATATAATCCTCAATCATGCCATTCGTTTGAATACAAAACGCAACCCTATTTGGAAATTCATTACCAAACAATACTAAATGTAGGTTCAGATGATAAGGGTGGAACTTATGTTTCAATATTATTCTGTTCGCACTACTTTGTGAAATATCCGTTTCCGCTGCTATTTCCATAGTGCTGAAGTGACGATTTTTGGACACACTACCAGTGTGTTCGAACCAATCTCTTAACTTTTGGAATGAAGACACCACTGGATTTCTTGCTTCTGGATATTTTTGATGGTAGATTCTATTTGCAAATGAAGTATTTCTGGCAGCTTCGTCAATACATTGACATATCCACTAATACTTCGCGAATGAAGTGAGTTATTGATGATTAGACGTATAGCATTATTGAAAGTACACGCATGTACCCAATTTTATGACAGCGGCCTACTCGATTCCTTATTTTTTCGAAAAAAATCATCAAAATTTCTTATTCTGGAACAAATCTTGCAAACTTCAGAAAGTTGACCCCACAAACCCTACATCGACAAAAGCTCTTGGAAACTGCAATGCAATGAAATATAGGGTATTGTATTTGAAAAAGTAGAGTTATTTCCATTTGTCATTTGTCATTTTCAGAAAAAATTGTAGTAGGCGATGGAACATCGACTCTGAGTTCACCTGCATTTCGAAACATGCGCTTGAGCCTAAGGAATCGACTGGAAAGAAATTGGTAAAGTTATCTTGAATGTTTCTAAAGTTATGCATTTTTTGTTGGTCTATGCACATTGCTATTTTGACCAATGGATTGACAAGTCAAAAATTATTGCAAACACGGGAGTTTTATATCGAAAATTTTATGGCGAATGAAAAAATCTAAGAAAAATGGAGGGGTTGCTGGTTAAAAAAACAAAACTCAGTTGTGTATCTCATTTTGAGACATCCTCTATATAGAAAGGAATATTTCCAGTGGCCTTATTGTTGGACTTAAGTCGATAGGTTTATCGAAATAATACTCCTTCCTCAACATTCATACCTAACCTAACTTTTCACATTTACTAAATTGAATCTGTCGAAGGTGAGAAGTTGGTATATTTCCGATTGAACAGGGTATATTTTGTGCAAAGGTGTACCGAAAATGGATTTGGTGTTGGTTGTTCAAGCTGGTGAAAAGAAGGAGAAATTGTGAGTGATATTTGTGCGCTAAAACGATGCCTAAAAACAAGGAGGAAGTCAATATATTTCGGAAACGGTATGAGACCGCCAAGTTTTCCTTTCGTATCCGTGATCAGGAGGCAAAAACACGTGAGAAAAGTGATACGGCTATTTTCAGGGAGCACGACCCCTCAAAATTAACCTAACCTACCTTACTAATCGTTGCAGAAACTGGATCAGGATTTTCTTCAGTTGCACCTTCATCACCATTGGAATGTTTGAGCAAATGTATGAATATTTATATATTTTTCCTTTTGTCAAATCCACTCTTCGCGAGGCATGGATCCATTTATCACATCCAATCCCATCAATGTGAGGTCTTACAAATTGTATAAACACCGCGTTTTTTCCTGGATATCGATTATACGAAGTACAGTTCGCAAAACAACAATGTTTGTAGCGCCAAATTTTCCCCCTACGAAATATTTTAAAGGATTCAAAAAAATATCAAGATATGAGAAAAAAGCCGGCCTACTTTATCTACCCCACAGTGATTTCCTGAGCAACTGCCGCTTACTTTTAGGCAGTGTAGACGAGGAGGTCCAATGAAATATATTCAATGGGCGCTTGTTATGTGAAAAGAAAACCCATAACAAATCATGGAAATATGGGAATGGGGTGCAGTCAATTATTGAAGCAGGTTAAAGTATGCTGAAATAATGTATTCTCACGAAAAAAATCATAGTAGAACACCGAGTTTATGAGAGAAAAAAAAAATTGTTGATACTCTATACAGTGCTTCTCAAGAGTCCCCTCAACCCCTCTTATTTTTGGAACGATTATACATGAACAAGTGAAATTTGGAAACTGAATATTATTGAAGGTTCTAAACTTCCCTAGTAGTGATGATAGATGACGAAATCGTCAAAGATGACGTCACAAGGCCATTGTGACCAATAATTCCAAATGGAACCCTATGGCAAGCGACACCTCTTTTAAAAGGTATCAAAAAATCATATTCAATGATACTAATTTTGTTTGTGTTTATGGCAGTTTTGGCAACTCGCTTCCAAAAAACGCAGAGCTGTGATGAATTTAATCAGTTAATACTAAAATTCCAAATTCAAGCTCCGCCTCTGGATAGTTGTCAAATGAGCTGACGTTTTTGTTAGTCCCCCTAATTCGACGTTTTTGTAATTGTCCAAGTTTTTGTACATTTAATAAATTTGTGTATTGTTGATCAAACTTTCAACTGTTTTGCAGCTTTTGGTACTTTTGATATTTTCGTACATTTCAATAATTTGTCAAACTGTTGTGAGCCGAACGCTTGAGTGCTCCAAGAAGCGAAATGGTACGTGCTTTAGGTGATAAAGTAGCAGCGATCCTAATTCTTGGTGAAACTGGACGAAATATTCATGCAGCAGAACGCATTTTCAATAAGAGGTTTCTCGATCGCCCTATTTCGAGGACTTATTTGAGGAAGCTTCTTCGTGAGTTTGAAACAAAGGGTAGAATAAATGATGCGAAACGATCTGGCAGACCATACATTTCTGATGAAAAAAAAATTGATATACTGGCAGAAGTAATAGTTAATCCTCCTTCTTCAACAACTCACGTTGCATCTACCTGTGGAGTCAGTCGGAGTACAGTACCCAGAGTATTGAAAAAAAACAAATTTCATCCATACAAATTAAAAATGGTTCATCAACTTTCAGACGACGACCCAGACCGGAGACTAGAATTTTGTGAAAATTAGGAAACTGAAATTAACCAACAGCCAGACTATGTCAAAACAATTTGTTTTAGTGACGAAAGCACTTTCTATCTGAATGGAAATGTGAATACACAGAATGTGAATATACAGAATGTGAGGTATTGAAGTGACGCAAATCCTCTCCTGTTTCGTGAAACACATACCCAGTTTCCCCAGAAGGTACATGTTTGGGCAGGTATCCTGGAAAACCACATCGTAGGGCCTCTTCTTTCAAATACCAACTGATGAGGTTTATCTGAAGCTGTTGCAAAACGCAATGGAACCGTTAACCCTTGAAATTTTGGAAGATAATCCAGATGAATTCGGCAATTTGGAAATAACATACCAACAGGATGGTGCTCCTCCACACTATTACGGTGCAGTAAGACGGTATTTGGACGAGGAGTATCGTGGTAGATGGATTGGACGACGAGGTTCAACGGAATGGCCAGCTCGATCTCCGGACCTCACACCTTTGGATTTTTTTCTGTGGGGGTACCTTAAATCGAAGGTTTACGCCACTGAACCTAACAATATTGACGGTTTGAAACAACGCATTGCTGCAGAATGTGAGACTGTTTCCGCAGACACATTTGCAGAAGTACGAGAAGAGTTTGAAAATTGGATATTCCACTGTCAGGTGAAGTGGAAAGACGTCACTTCGAGCAATTCCTCTAAGAAGATACTGATTCTTAAATCTGTAATTAATATCATACTGAATGGAATTTAAATTTTAATGTTTACTAATGAGCCATTGAAACTGCCATAAACACAAACAAAATAAGTATCATTGAATAGGTTTTTTCGATACCTTTTAAAAGAGGTGTCGCTTGCCATAGGGTTCCATTCAAAATTATTTGTCACAATGGCCTTGTGACGTCATCTTTGACGATTTCGTCATCTATCATAACTAGTAGGGAAGTTTACAACCCTTAATATTCAGTTTCCAAATTTCAATTGTTCATGTATAATCGTTCCAAGAATAAGAAGGGGGGAAGGGGACTTTTGAGAAGCACTGTATATATATATATATATATATAGACATATATAAATGATAACCAACACGAGCTATTCTTCAACGCAAAAACACTCAATAGAATATGCATAGTTGACAGAATACTTGGTGCGCATATTTCTTAAAACGAAAAAATTCCAATTAAAGTATTCCTAAACATAAAAGTTCGCAATAACAACAGAAATTGACAGCTATCATCGAAATTATTTTATATGGCCCTTAACTTGAGCTCTAGCGCAGGCGCCGGTAAGTAGGTAGCCAGTGGCTATTCAAGAAAAAAAATCTCTGTTTTCCAATTTTATGAATTAAATTCAACGTATTCCAATGTATGAACTCCTTTGGTTTTTGTCCTAACACTAGGTTTTTGCGTGCACCCTGTACTTCTGGTCACTCGACATTCCCTTGATGCTGTGCGGTGAATTCCTTTTCCCGACGAAGTTTCCTAGAGAGAGACTCACAACTTGAATGTTACCAAAAGTATCCTCATGGGCAGAATCATTCCCTGCATACCACCCGCCTAGCAGATCTTATTGAAGTCGTTGGCCCGAGATCGAGCGGGGGCAAAAAAAACCTTCTTTGGAAGGTTTTTTTCCAATGTGAAAAGAACGAAGCTACCAATCAGATAGGAGAAGTGGATATTCCTAATCGTTGTTCCTGTTTCCGTATGTAATAAGTTTTATTTCTCCTCATGTAGTGGTGAAACTGATTTAGTCAGTAGGGTATATCAAATCCCCAAAATGGGATATAACCGGCTTTTTCAAATCACCAAACCAAATGAAACTCAGTAAAAGGCACCACGGTCACTGGACACAATCTCGAGAATGAAATCCCCAGAATGGGTGATTTTATCAAACCACTTTTCGGGCGTTAATAAAATGCACGGAATTTTTTCTTCGCGACCAAAGTTCCGATTCATCTCTCGGTTTCATCACCGAAAAAAAATCGATTCATCGATTCTTGCTAACTCAATAGTTCGGGCACGATCTAATAGGTGACCAGCAGGATCTCTAATGGATTCTTACCACCGATTCCTGGTGATCTGATAGTATGGGTCTCTTTCACCAGGTGGCAACCAAACAACCGAGAAGTAGTGACAGGAAATCCCAATAACTACATGAAAAAATCGGATTTATCGATAGCAAATGTGCATTACCACATGCAGAATTAAATCAGGTAGCCCAATCACAACGATAAGTCCAACAAGATCCTTTTCAACCAATTTGTCGATATTGAAAATATCTCGGAAAATTAAGGAGTAGACACACTAATGCCAAATCTTATTCAAGTTCTCCAACAACACTTCTTCAGGAAATTTCGCGCTATTCTCAATTATCCAACTCGCTAAAAAGAGGCAGATATGGATACTGACTTAGCATAACCAGTTAACTCGTCACTTCCCCACTCAAGCGGTGGTGTCATCTTGATGGTTGTCGAAGACCGTGAAACAGGTAACATGGCTCTGGAAGAGGAGCTTGGAGCATGCTGGATACTCGTCTGGAACTGTGAGCCTCCGATAGCTTTTTGAATAATTCTCAAACCAACTGGTACCAGATTGCCGGGATCTGCAGAATCTCCCAGCTTCTTTTGGAAGCCATCATATAGCGTTAGAGCTTCTGCCAACAACGATTGACAACCATTTTCCGCGGCATCTTCTTGAATCCAGTTCAGTAAATTAGAACTCCAAAGATGGTCAGACAGCAGGTCGTGTCTTCTCATCGTCCCATCAAGTCGGAACGTACAGATGAGACAGAAAAAACAAAAAAATAGTCAAAGTATGACTAAGAACAAAATCGCATGAAAACCATAGCAATCCAAAATGTAGTGCCAAATTTTCTCCCTCCAAAATATTTTGAAGGATTAAAAAAATATAAAATATGATAAATCAGCCGGCCCACTATATCTACCCAACAGTGGTATCCTGAGCAACTGCCGCCAACTTGTAGACAGTGGAGACAGGGAGGTCCAACGAAATATATTCAATGGGGGCCCCATGATTTAAAGTTGCCCAGAATTAATGTTATGTAAAAAAAAACCCATTACAATTCTTAAAATATGGGAATAGTGTGCAGTCAAATTGGGGCAAGATATATTATGCTGAAATAATATATCTTCACGAAAAACAGAATAGGAAACACCGAGTTTATGAAAGAAAGAAATTATATTTGAATATATAATATATATATATATATATATATAATTATTTATATATATATATATATATATATATATATATATATATATATATATATTGTTATATAATGTTGAATTGTAAAAATAATAGTTGTTAATTTATTTATTTTGCTTTCAAATATAAATTTTTGAAACTCGTTGGGCAACAATTGTTATGTAATGAGATTTGTAAAAATATTGTAATTAAATTGTTTGTTCCACTTTGGAATAATAATTGATATGATATAGATAAGTATTTTAGCCCTGTATAATATTATTTTGCAATGTAATAATAATTGCTAGCTAACGTCACTGTTCTCTCGTCACGTTGCTGCCAATTGTTATCACTTTTCTTATCACAGCTAAACTCAGTTGGTACGCCTCTTGTCTCAGATAGCCGGTTCAGGCAATTGAGCCACTACTTGATGTCAAATCTCAATCTATTCAATGTTTATAAATACGATTGCTGATTATTGTGGGAAACAAAACGACAAAGTATCAAAAAGCAATTATTTCCTTTATTCAGGAAAACTTAAATTAACCTGGCCTACGATAGATAACTCATTCTATGGTCATTCTACAAATTTTCATGGACAATCATGAGAAACGGTCAAGGATAAATATACACAAACCTCACTTTCACCTTGAGGGTTGAAAATTTCTTTAATAGTTCAAAATCAAATGAAATAAAGTTTTTCTGATGTGATATGAGTTATTAGTGAGGTTATTCAGTTCGTGATGTGCACTAGGAAAGTTTATACCTGACGCTGGAACTGTCGCTGTTCAATACACACCCAGAATTTGGATCCCCTTTCAATCCACTACTCTCAGGGATTTCCAATACCAAAGAAGGAACCATACAAATCCAGAAATCAGCTTTGGAGTATTTTATGTGGAGTACATAAAAAGGTAATGTCGTTTGCTGCTTATATTGTTGAAATTATTGAATTTTTCTTTTCCTCAAAACCAAACGTGGCGTTCTTTTTCAAATTATTTTCAATCTCCTCGTGGCTTTGTTTTTCGTCTCCTGGATACCATTTCTCCTTTTCCCTATGATTTGAATTTTTAAATTCGCGCACTTTATTGTCACATTATCACTTTTGGGGTTATTTGTCAAAACTTATAAATAAAATTATTTTTCCTTTCTTACAAACTATGTACAATATTCAGTGATAATTTTCCTGACACTTTTCCGTTCTTATTTTCCCACAATTTCAAATATTACATCTGACCATACTGTTTCCTGATTGGCTATTGTCATCAAGAAGTTTGTTGTTCTCCCATTGGCTATTTTTAGTTAGATACAATTTCATATACTGTATGTTTCAAGCTTATAATTTTGTTGATCTCATTTTATTCAGGATGATTTCGAAAATCTAGACTTTTTTGTTGTCTTTTAAACAATTATGGGTTATAATCATTATGACAGTGTATGAAATTGATTGTATCATAGTATTTGGATATTTTTATCTATTAATATTATACAGAGGCCTAATAAAAGAAATAGAATTTCAAAATTATGTAAAAACAATATCTCTTGAACTAATAGCCATTGAGTAAATATTCTATTTGTGGGTTTTTTATGAAATTGTTTCCTCTTTTCCTTTTGAAATATATAACTGGTTTTTCATAATATAACATTCCTAAATTTATGTTCAATATTTTTCTTCTAGTTAGAAAATCTTGGATATCAATTTCTTTATTCACAGTTTGAATCTACATTGACTAATACTATTTTTTTTATTTCAGAAAACTACCTTGCTGGATTCCTCACCAGTTCGAAAAACAAGTTCTTCAACGATAACTATTATTTACAACTACTAATATTAAGTTCTTTTGTTCCAGAGAAACTTCACTTCAGACATCTCTTCGTATCAAGAGAGAAAACTTTTCAAAATATATGACATTTTATATTTTATAATTATCTCTATACTGATATATAATTTTTTTTTATATTCATTCGGTTTCACAATTACTGTTTCAATTATACTGTTTTATTATTTTTTCTATCTTTTCCTTCAGTTGTTCTTTATATTCATATCGAATTGGATATTTTATTAATTATAATCTCTCATTCTATTTACTTTTATTTTGTGTACAAACTCGCTTTTTCTTTATTCACACATAATTAACTTATTATATTCATCAATAATTCATCAATATGCCTTTATTTTGATTATTACCTTCATCATCATATTTCTTATAATATACTTCTTTAGTATTATTATCATACCTTTATCATCATCATCATCATATTTCTTAAAATATACTTCTTTAGTATTATTATCATTATCATTTCCACTTTCATTTCTCACATACATTCATTTTATACATAAAATATTTTTATCTTCATTTCTTTTCATTTTTTTCAAAATTCACCTTATTTATTTTCCATTTCTATATTTTTCCTTCTCCATAATCTATATTGTTTTATATTTGTAAACATTTTCAATATTGTTTTTCACTTTAGTTGATCTAACCAACCTGTACCAATAATTTTATCAACTTTTCTGTTTTTCAGTATTATGATTGTTATTCAATATCTTTCTTTTCTTTCTATACTTTTTATTCAGGCGTTGTTTTGTTCCCCTAATATTTTATCCCATTGATTTTTTCTTTTTATATTTTTTTTTATTTTATTTTCTTTTATACTAATTTAAAAATTTTTTTTTTTCCTAATTTTTCTATTTATTATTTGTCTTCTCTTCTATGGAATCTAGCTTGTTCTGTAACTGCAAGCCTATTTTTTATTTCAAAAATTTTCAACTGAAATTTTCTGTTAACATTTTCAACTATTTCCATTTTCATAAATTCAAACTTTTTTCGTTTTTGATCTTATATTCATTCAACTTCTTTTCTATTTTTATATTGGATATTTTACTATACATTTTATTACTATTCATTGTTTGTATTTTTTTGTTTCATTTTAAAAAATTCTATTCGCCCTGTGAATGTCATTTATTTGATTATTCTTATTTTTTATTTATGTTCTTATTTCCAATTCAAAATTTTTATTAGCCATTTTTGTGTCATTCATTTTCATTATTATTATTTTCTCATTAATGTTCCCTATTTTCAACTCAAGATTTTTGTTAGCCACGTTCATTTCATTCATTTTCATTATTATTATTTTATCATTTTCGTTCCTTTTTTGCAATTCAAAATTCATCTTAGCCATTATTATGTCATATATTTCCATAATTTTTACTTTATTATTTATTTTACACTTTTGCATCTGAAACATTTTATTGTTCACATTCATATTATCTATAAACTCATTATTTTTGTGATCAAGCTTCATTTTTATATTTTGTATTAGTTTATCCTCTTTTTTTCCAATAAACTGTTCCTATGGTCTGTTTTTTGTATAACTACTCCTTCAAATTTATTATTTATTTGTACTCCATGACAATTATTAATGATTCTCCTTTCTGAATTTTCGTCCATTTTTCTTACTTCTAATAATTTTATCTTATCTACATTTTTAGTTACTTCACTCTCTACATATATTATTCTCAAATTAGTATCTTTATGTTGTTTTTCTACTTTTTTATCAAGAGTAATTATTTCATTTTCAACTCTTTCTTGTTAACTATTGATATCTAATTTCATGTCTTTTATTTTTTCATCTTTTTTCATGTTTTTTTTTTTTTCTTTCCATATTTTCTTTCATATCTTTTATTTTTCTTTCTTTTTAAAATTCCTTTTTTTTTTTTTACATTTTCTCTCAATCTTTCTTCCATACTCGCTGTGTTTCCGTTCAACTCTTTTATTTCATTTGACAAACTTTCTTTTATTTCATTCTTCATATTGCCCATTTTTTCTTCCATTTTTCCCCCATTCTTCCCATACTGTCTCTCATTCCATCATTCATTCTTTCCATTTTCTCTTCCATTCTTGCTGATTTTTTTTTTAAATCCTCTTTCATACTTTCTTTTATTTCATTTCTCATACTTGCCATATTTTCATTCATTTTTTCTGACTTTTCGTTTATTCTTTCTATTTTTTCTTCCAACCTTGCTGAATTTTTTTCTGACTTTTCATTCATTCTTTCATTTTTTTCATCCATACCTTTCATGTATTCCATCATTTTCTGGAACTGACTCTCTGTCAAATTCATTTGTGTACTCTCACTTTTTATTTCATTCCCTCTCACATTACAACTCTCTCCTCCTTCCTGATCACCCCTCTCTCTACCTTCTGCACATTCTCCCATACCAACTTTCTCACCATCTCTCAAATCCATTTTATATTCACCAGTATTCGCTTTACACGTTGGAATGCCAATTGCTAATGTTCGCACAGTGTTGCGATAAATATTAAGAAATAATATATTGCCTTCACTTGCCCTCACGTTGCCTCAAATAAAACTTGCCCTTACTCCGCCTTGAAATGATATATTGCCCTTACTTTGCTTCGAAATGAAATATTGCCCTTACTCTGCCTTGAAATGATATATTGCCCTTACTCTGCCTTGGAATGATATATTGCCCTTACTCTGCCTTGAAATGATATATTGCCCTTACTCTGCCACTACGTTGGGCGCCATTTGTTATATAATGTTGAATTGTAAAAATAATAGTTGTTAATTTACTTATTTTGCTCTCAAATATCAATTTTTGAAACTCGTTGGGCAACAATTGTTATGTAATGAGATTTGTAAAAATATTGTTATTAAATTTTTTGTTCCACTTTGGAATACTAATTGATATGATATAGATAAGTATTTTCGCCCTGTATAATATTATTTTGCAATGTCATAATAATTGGTAGCTAACGTCACTGTTCTCTCGTCACGTTGCTGCCAATTGTTATTACTTTTCTTACCACAGCTAAACTCAGTTGGTACGCCTCTTGTCTCAGATAGCCGGTTCAGGCAATTGAGCCACTACTTGATGTCAAATCTCAATCTATTCAATGTTTATGAATACGATTGCTGATTATTGTGGAAAACAAAACAACAAAGTATCAAAAAGCAATCATTTCCTTTATTCAGGAAAACTTAAATTAACCTGGCCTACGATAGATAACTTATTCTATGGTCATTCTACAAATTTCTATGGAAAATCATGAGAAACGGTCAAGGATAAATATACACAAACCTCACTTTTACCTTGAAGGTTGAAAATTTCTTTAATAGTTCAAAATCAAATGAAATAAAGTTCTTCTGATGTGATATGAGTTATTAGTGAGGTTATTCAGTTCGTGATGTGCACTAGGAAAGTTTATACCTGACGCTGGAACTGTCGCTGTTCAATACACACCCAGAATTCGGATCCCCTTTCAATCCACTGCTCTCAGGGATTTCCAATACCAAAGAAGGAACCATACAAATCCAGAAATCAGCTTTGGAGTATTTTATGTGGGGTACATAAAAAGGTTATGTCGTTTGCTGCTTATATTGTTGAAAATATTGAATTTTTCTTTTCCTCTGAACCAAACGTGGCGTTCTTTTTCAAATTATTTTCAATCTCCTCGTGGCTTTGTTTTTCGTCTCCTGGATACCATCTCTCCTTTTTCCCTATGATTTGAATTTTTGAATTCGCGCACTTCATTGTCACATTATCACTGTTTGGGGTTATTTGTCAAAACTTATAAATAAAATTATTTCTCCTTTCTTACAAACTATGTACAATATTCAGTGATAATTGTCTCTGACACTTTTCCGTTCTTATTTTCTCACATTTTCAAATCTTACATCTGACCATACTGTTTCCTGATTGGCTTTTGTCATCAAGAAGTTTGTTGTTCTCCCATTGGCTATTTTCAGTTAGATACAATTTCATATACTGTATGTTTCAAGCTTATAATTTTGTTGCTCTCATTTTATTCAGGATGATTTTGTAAATCTGGACTTTTTTGTTGTATTTTAAACAATTATGGGTTATAATCATTATGACAGTGTATGAATTCGAATGTAGCATAGTATTTGGATATGTTTATCTATTAATATTATACAGAGGCCTAATAAAAGAAATATAATTTCAAAATTATGTAAAAACAATATCTCCTGAACTGATAGCTATTAAGTAACTATTCTTTTTGTTGGTTTTTAATGAAATTGTTTCCTTTTTTCTTTTCAAAGTATATAACTGGTTTTTCATAACATAACAATATATATATATATATATATATATATATATATATATATACCGGGTGTCCCAGTATACCTGTTCCAATGGATTATCTCAGCCATTTCGGAAGATAAAAATTTGAAAATTTTATGATCTCCAATTCGTTCGAAGAACCTTAAACTGAGATAAACAAAAATTGAAAGTCACTTCCGGTTTGACCGGAAGTGACTCTGACTTTTTTATTTCAAATAGCACCCTGTATATTTTTTTCAATTTTTTATTTCTACTCAAAATCATCTTTCCAACGATGTATCACACTGTATTTTACATTTGATTTGATGGAGAAAACGTCAATTGAAATTCCAAATTGAAAGAATTGCAGTAGGCTACGATACTTTGTGTAATCTTGATTTTGACTTCAATAATAATTGATAATTCATGAACAATTTTGCATTCGACATGATGAAGAGAACGTCAAATATCAAATTATTAGTATTGTAGTAGAACTGGAAGAATTAATAATTCCTAAATGAAAACCTTAGTGTGTCATGGAAACATTTGAATACATTTGTTTATAACTTTGACAGTTAATAATTCTCAATTGTTGTGTGCGTGTCAGAGAAACCCTGAAAATGATGATAACTTCACTAATCAAGAGAAATTGGATATGATACTGATTTATGGAAAATGCGAAAATAATCGTCTACAGAGAGAAATACCCTGATAGACGAATGCCAAGCGCTATGTATTTCACACGCTTGGCTTCGAATTTGGCAACAAGTAGATCATTTCATAGAAAGCGTAGTCTTTAAAAGAAAAAATGTTACGAACGAAGTGCATACTGTTGTAGTTTTAGGAAGAATGGGTCATATCTCTATTAGAAACATAGAACAGGAGAGCGGTATTTCTCGTTCATCAATTCAGCACATTCTCAAAATTGCCAAATTCAAACCATTCAAAATTCATCTGCATCAAGGATTACTACCCACAGATCACGAGAGGAGACTTGCGTTTCTTGCTTGGTTAGCTACGGCACGTGAAGATGGTATTATCAGCTCGATATTGTGGTCAGATGAGAGTCGTTCCCATAATAATGCAACTGTAAATCGACATAATTGTCATTATTGGTCGCAAAATAATCCACACTGGCTAAGACAAACTAATTTTCGAATTATCTGGGGAGTCAATGTATGGTGCGGCATGATTGATGGATTCATTTTAGGACCAAAATTTTACGATGGTACGTTAACTGGTCGAATGTACCTAGAATTCCTTCGGGATGAACTTCCTCATTTTCTTGAAAATATTCCTTTATATATACGTAGAAACATTCATTGCTATAGCGGTAAGGAATCATTTAAATGAAATATTAGGAGATAAATGGATCGGCACACACGGACCGATAAGATGACCTGCAAGATCTCCAGATTTAATACCGCTGGTTTCCTTCTTTTGGGGGTATTTGAAAGATCGTGTGTACCAGATGCCTCCTATTGATTTGGAAGATCTAAAAAACAAAATAAGGACTGAATGTAGAGCCCTTAATGCTGAGGTGTTGAGAAGTGTTACTTCGCGTGAACTACTCCAACGAACTGAAAGATGTGTAGAAGCAGTTGGTCAACATTTCGAACATATGCTTTAGTTATTATATTCTTGTGCCTTTGTTATTTTTTGTTTCTTTTACTATTCATTCTTTGTTTGACGTTCGGTAAAATACATAGTTGATTTCAACTTGAGGGAGGTTTTTTTTATTGATGACGATTGTAAATGAGAAATATTTCCTTTTCTACGTTCATGCAAAATACAAAACTTCATTTGGTAGAAAAACTGGTTCTTTATTGCACTGAGTGCAATAAAGACTTCATTGAACTCATCTGTCATTCTACTATAGCGTTCTGTCATCAGGACAGACATAAACTTTCAAATCGACGCCAAATTCAGCCCATTTTCTGTGAGATTGTATTACGTTTTAAATAGTTGCATGTTTCATATAATTGTCAATCATATTCATTACATAATGGACTAAGAAATTACTAGAAAATGCAATTTGTTAAAAATAAAATTAGTTCCTTCGAATATCAACTGAATTACACAAAATGTTTTTGTATTACTTTTAGCAGATAGATTTAAACAAACAATGTCTTCCTTACGGTTTAGTGCCACCTAAATGAAACATTTTTTGGTTCTTGCATGAACGAAGAAAAACTATTGTATGCAACTCGTAATAAAAATAAGGTATAATTGTTCATAAATTATCAATTATTATTGAAGTCAAAATCAAGAATACACAAAACTGCATAGCCTACTGCCATTCTTTCAATTTGATATTTCAATTGACGTTTTCTCCATCAAATCAAATGTAAAATACAAAGTGTGATACATCGTTTGAAAGATAATTTTGAGTAGAAATAAAAAATTGCAAAAAATATACAGGGTGCTATTTGAAATAAAAAAGTCAAAGTCACTTCCGGTCAAACCGGAAGTGGGTTTTAATTTTTGTTTTTCTCAGTTGAAGGTTCCTTGAACGAATTGGAGATCATGGAATTTTTAAATTTTTATCTTTTGAAATAGCTGAGATAATCCATTGGAACAGGTATACTGGGACAGGATATATATATATATATATATATATATATATATATATATATATATATTATATATATATATATATGTTAATGATCACCAACACGAGCTATTCTTCAACACAAAGAAAAACACTCAATAGAATATTCGTAGGTGACAGAATACTAAATGAGCATATATCTCAAATAAAAGAAAATCCAATCAAAGTATTTCAATATGCGTGCCTAAACCTGAAAGTTCGCGATAACAACGGAAATTATCAACGTTCATCGAAATAATCTTATTCGACCCATCCAACCCTCAACTTGAGCTCAAGCGCAGGCTTCAATGAGTAGGTAGCCAGTGGCTATTCAATATATAATCTCCGTTCTCCAATTTTATGAATAAAATTCAAGATATCCGAATGTATAGACTCTGGTTATTGTCCTATCACTAGGTACTTGCGTGCACCCTGTACTCCTGGTCACTCGACATTCCCTCGATGCTGTGCGGTGAATTTCTTTTTCCCGACGGAGTTTCCCAGAGAGTCAGTGGTTAACTCACGACTTGAACGTTACCGAAAGTATCCTCGTGGGCAGAATCATTTCCTGCATACCACCCTCCTCGCAGACCTTACCATAGTGGTTGGTTCGAGATCAAGCGGGGGCAAAAGAAACCCTTCTGTGAAGGTTTTTTTTCCAATGTAAAAAGAACCAAACTACCAATCAGATCGGTGAAGTAGATATTTCTGATAGTTGATCCTGTCCTCTATCATATCCCCAAAATGGGTTATGACCGGCTTTTGCAAAATCACCAAACCAAATTGAACTCAAAAAAAGGCACCACGGTCACTGGACACAATCCCTTGAGTGAAAATCTCCAAAATGGGTAATAATGAATATTATTCAACTACTTTTTGGGCGTTAGACACACTCGAGCACCTTACAAAATGCACGGAAATTTTTCTTTGCGACCAAAGTTCTGATTGATCTCTTGGTTTCATTACCATTACCTCCGTCAAGTGGCAACCAAACGACCGAGAAATAGTGACAGAAAATCCCAATAACTACATGAACTAATTGGTAATATCGATAGCAAATGTCATAATCACATGCAAAATTAAATCAGGTAGCCTAATCACAACGATAAGCCCAACATAGATCCTTTTTTTTTTACCAATTTGTCGATATTGGAGATATCGCGAAAAATTTATGAGTATACACACTAATGACAAACCTTATTCACAAGTACTCCGCATCGCATGGAAGTCTGAACATCAGGGGGGCGGAATGAATCCAAGAAAATGTATCTTCCGCAAAAACAGGGTGGCGCGACAATGGATGATGACTGCTCTGAGAGAATCGGGTGGTGACAATATCGAATTTTGGGTAAATAAGTTAATATATCCTGACCAAAAGGAGTGATATGAAAAAATGCTACATGTTTTGTTGGCTTTGTAGTTATTAAAAAAAAATAGATTTACCTAATTATTTCAAATAATTCACTTGAATAGCACTATATTGAATGAAGGAGGTTTGATGTTTGTCCCTACTATAAGTGCCGCCTCTCGTGACAAATCTGCCATACTATTCTCAGGAGAAAGGCTCATTGTCAAGACATATAATCACTAGGTATCCACAGATATTCCTGACAACCTGAGAATTTCAATTAGCCTCCTATAGCCGTGTTATGAGAAAATGTCTTTCCGGTGAATTTTACGACGAATCAATCCAATTTCTCGTAAAAAATGTGTGCTGGATGTTGGGAATGCTCTGCAAATATATATTGCATGAAAACAAATACGAGAATAATACTTGGTTTTTTCAGGATATGACATCCATGGTTGAATTGAAATGAAAATGTGGGAGCTCTTATGGAGAAGGAGATTTTTTTAGAAAAATCTAATTAATGGTTGGACCTGTTTGAGAGTGGAATTTTCCTGAATCAATAAAACCTTTTTTGTTTTTGATAGCATCCAGTAATACTTTCTCAGTTGATTTATATATTATTTCATGAAAACTGGCTGGACGCTGAGGTATCACACAATTGAAAATTCGCACAAGTAACCACTTCACCACACTTACTTCACATCTATATGCGCATTTCGATAACTATAATATTATCATCAGTAGGTTAACTATACTAAATGAATTCTAACATGTTCTTACAATTTATACCTGGTGTTTCTAATTTGGTAGTTTTATACTGATTACTGGTCCCCGAATCACTAATGGGATCTTGATGGTTCTATGGGGTTCGAAGTAAACGGAGTGTGATACATAGGCACATTATCCTCATTAAGTAAATTTTATTATGATTTTTGAGGTATGTGCATGTTGTGTTCTGTATTTTTGACACCAAAATCAAAACATAAACGTCTTCCTTACATCCATGAACTCATTGTTCGAACGAATTAACTTCACGGTAGAAATGGAAGTTGATGGACGATTACCTTTCCCTGACACTCTAGTCATCAGAAATAAAGAGCGTTTGGAAATATACATCTTCAGAAAGCCCACCCACACGAACATGTCTATCCCAGCCGACTCAGAACACCACTTTCAACAAATAATTTTACATATGAACGATAAGACTAAGAACGAACATAAACGTAAAAACTAATTCCGTCACAAACTGAAATATATTTTTCTTTGGCAAACACAAAATTTGAATTCTTGTGTGAAAAGTAGGTGAACCAATTTCAAATCAATTTGCTTCACAGATGAACGATCATCAATTCATATATCGTCACTTGCTGCAGCTGCAATATTATGAGCGCCGATGTTTGTATTACTGGTGTTATTTTTGGCATCACTTCCCAACGAGCCGTTCATTCACAAAAAATCGTCTTCAGAATTACTATCTTTCAAATCAATGTCTTCGTTATCGGAATCATCCCATTCCTTCGCCAAACGTTCGAATTTCTAAATGGTTAGTCATATTTGGATTTTTTCGTGCCACTTGGGGCTGCCCCTGGGTTACTTATTTCAAAACACTGCAATAGAACATGAAAAATAATATACGCGAATGTAAATAACAGATAACTAGTGATTTCCTCACTGACCACAGTCTAAAGTATACTATATCCCGAATAAAAAATCATTGAGTTCATCGCCCAGTAGCACAGGTAGAAAGTTGAAGAGTTCCAAACCAACAAGAATTTCAAATGTTTCAGACCGATATTCTAACGCAAAACAAAGAAACTGAGCTCAGCGTTGGACCACTATGTACGGCGCGATAGAACACCACCCAACCGATTACAGGCTGGGCGTTGGTGTTCGGTTGCGTTCGTACCTCAAGTGGTACGTCAAAAAATGTTTGATTTGGTCTGGACGGGATTTGTTGCTTGCTCGTGGAGTAGTTTTCGGCATTTTATCATAATAATACTTGATATAGACTGTTTCGAATTTTGAATAAGAATGCTAATCCTAAATATGAATTTTCAGTTGCCAAGAAATTGAGCCTCTCCTCAGCAGATATAGCGCTCCTGTATTTGAATTCTGCCTTTGGATTTTTGGCTTTACGAGGAGTTAATGTATCAAAAACATCGGTTGTCATTCTGCAAACATTTCTAAAATGTTCACTATCTTCACTGGAATTACTTTCATAGGCCACTTCAACGTTACACAAAATTTAAAAAGTGCTGTCACACACCAACGCCTAGGTAGCTGTTCCTTCTCTTTCTTTATAATTACAGAATGTAACCCCTCACTTGCTGATGATAAATCATCGTCGTCGTTCGACATTTCTACTCGCTGTAGTCACACCGAACTCTCCCAATCGCTGTCGAACTCAAATCCTAATTTTGGTGTAGACGTACCCATTCCAATCCCTTTCAACGTCAAAACCCAACGGACAAATGCTTGGGTTCGGTTGCTCGGCCTTGGAATCTCGGTCTGTACTGGAGCAGGATGGGAGTCGCCCGCGAAAACGCGGGAGGGAAACTAGTCATGGGGAAGCGAGCCCATGCTTTGGTTAATCCGTTCATCATTGGAAATGAAGTTGGTCCTGTTGAAACAATGCTTTCAGAAGGAAAGGAATGCGTCAAATTTGAGAATGCAGTGAAAATTACGTCAGCCAAAAGGTCAACTTATATTAAAAGAGAGGAGCTCAACTTCACGTCAAAAGTGAGGAATGAAGCACTGGAGAAGTCTGTCACATTAAGATCGTTACCTGAGAATTTTGACACATCATGATCGTTTCAGGAACTAGAAGAAATTCTTAGTTGAAATGAACTGTATGCAGCCGTGAAAATCATTCGGAGAATATTGTTGTAATATTTGCAATGAAAAAAATCATTCAGCACCTAGAAAGGAACATCAAGAATTATCGGAGAAAAAATGGTACATCTAATAACTTCTGAGATTTCGATGAAAATACGATACTTTCATTATGGAAGGAGATGTCACTCCGATTTTCATAGATGTCTAAACTGACAATGACACATTCAATTTATATTTGGACACAGAGGCTAATTGCAGAGTCATTCCAGAAACCTTTTATGATACTCATTTGAGACGGCAACAAATTATGATTACTGATAAGGTATTCAATCTTCATGATGGTGGAAAAATTCATCCTATTGGATATATCGAAAGTGATGTTGCATATGGAGGTAAAGTTTCAAAATTCAATGTCTTTATTATAAAAAATGATGGAACTCCATTATTGGGTAGGGATTTCTACTGGATGTTCAATTTGAGAATAACAAATTTGAATTTCATGGATATTCCAGAAGATTTAATATATTTGACGGATGAATATAAAGAAATATTTCCTTCAGAACTGGGAACTTCCACCAGAGGCGCTATGTCCATCAAACTGAAATCTGATAACATAGTTCCTAAATTTTTCAGAGCAATGCCGTTACCTCTTGACATTGAAGACGAGGTTGAGGAGGAATTCGTTCAGTGACATTGGGAGTTATTGAACCTGTAAAGTATTCTGACTGGGCAACTCCAATCGTACCAGTATTAAAAAAAGATGGATCGGTAAGAATTTGTGGAGATTTCAAAGTACCAGTGAATCCTCTTGTTGAAATCGATCCTTTTCCTCTACCTAGAATTGGAGAACTTTTCGTAAAACACAGGGTGGTGTTCATCTCATGAAATTAGATGTGTCAAATGCTTACCAACAAACTATGTCCACACATGAAGGATTATTCAGATGTACTCGAACACCATTTGTTATTTCAAGCATTCCTACGAAACATGAAAAAATAATGGAATTCATGTTACAAGGTATAGATGGAGTTGTTTGTTCCTTAGACTACAATCTCGTAACAGGTGAAGATAGAACTACTCACATCAAAACATTAGAAAAAGTTATTGGCACGTTTGAAAGATGTGGGTCTCGGGTTTTCTTTTGAGAAATGTAATTTTTTCGAAGACAAAATAACTTGTTTGGTATATGATATTGACAAAGATAGACTCCACATACCAGACTCGAAAGTTGAGGTCATCAAAAATGCATCAGAACCATTAGATTTTCTGGGTTTGGTGAATAATTATGGAAAATTCATTCCCAGTCTCCCGTGGATATTGAATCCATTATTTAAACTTTTGAAAAAGTCTTTCAAGTGGTAATTGTCAGCGGAATGTCAAATTCCATTAAAAAAATTCAAAGAATTGTTGAGTTCAACAAAATAACTTCTACAATATAATTCGGATTTACCTTCACATTTAACAACAGATGCGAGTAATTGTGATTTGGGGAAAACTCGTTGCATACCTGCTGGTACAGAGGAACGGATTGCGTATGCTTCGCGAAATTTATTGCGGAAGAGAAATATTGTCAAATAGAAAAGGAAGAATAAGCATTAATATTTGGTCTGCGTAAATTCAATTCATACTTATTTGGTCGGGAATGTACATAAGTAATTGACAACAAACCTCCATTATATATTTGGCATCCCAATAAAAATATTCCTGAATATAATGCAAATGGATTGAGAAGATGGGCTCTTATATTGCCGAATCATCAATATGATATTGAAGTGGTGAAATCTGAAAATGGTCAGGCTGAGTTTTCGTCTACGTTACCATTATCAGTAGATGAACATTCAGTTGAAGATATGGATTTGAATTTTGTGGTATATTCCTTCAATAATGAACATTTCGCGATGAATTCCAAAGAAGTGAGAGGAACTCCCTTGAAGGATGATGAAAATTTCTCTTCGTTCATCATCAGGTTGGGACCATGATTCTGATGGATATGGTTCAGATTCTCGAAGAATTAAAAATGAACTCAGTATAGAGTCTGATTGTTCATCATGGAATAACAGAATCATTATATCAGAAATTTCAAGAAATAATATTTCACATAGTTTAGATATTTTCCACAGGGGGCTAGTAAAAATGGAAAATTTGGCAAGATCTTATATTGGTGGCCGGGTTTAGACGGAGAAATAGATAATCTTTGTAAAACATGTGAAAATTGTCTTGTAAACAGTCACCACCTAAAGCCGTTCTCAATACGTGGCCTTGGCCAAAAAAACCTTGGTATAGACTTCACTTAGACTCCATGGATCCATTTTGAAAAGTAATTTTCAAATTTTTTCAGATGCTCATACCAAATGGTTAGAAGTTTTTCCAATGACATCAATAACCTCTAATTTGACCATTGAAAAGCTAAGAAACTGTTTGGCACGATTTGGGTTGCCTAAACAGATGGTCATCGATAACGAAACTTCTTTTTGCTCAAAAGAGTTTAAAGAGTTTATGGAAAAAAATAATATCATTCATACTACTTCACCTTCTATAATCCTCCTTTGAATGGAGCGGCCTGAAATTCAGTTGAAACGTTTAAAAATGCATTGAAGAATGCGTTAGATATAAATAAAGGGTCAATTCGAATCAAGCACTCGCTTATTTTCTTTTTGATAACCGTAATACATCTCACTGTACCACGAATTATAGTTCGGCTACTGTTATGTTCGGAAGAAGTTTGCGAACTAGATTTAGTGCATTATTCCCAGGTGAGAGTCAGAATGTTGAAGTAGATACTAACATGGAAATGTTCAAAAAAACAAAGGTTTCATCATAGAGACAGAAGATCCAAAAATTTCAAAATAGGGAAACTGTAACAATAAAGGATTACCGAAAAATCAATAACATTTGTTAAAATAAGGGTGTTAATTTGAAAAAAAAAATTGTCATTCAATTTATATTGTAGTTATTCCGGAATTGTAGAAAATCGAATGGAAAAGCAAACTAAATAAATGGATAAAACTCCATCAAATATTTTAAAAAATAATTAGAGAAGCAATGTGGGAAATGTAACTCTATCAGTCGATAGTGCTAACCCTCAAGTTGTTGAAAATTCCAGTGAGAAAGTTATAAGTCGACCTAAAAAAACGTGGAATCACCTGGTAATGATGGTATGAATGTTTTTTTTCCTTTTCCTCCCATTGGGAGGGAGATGTATGGTACCACTTATTATTAATATTATTTTCATGCATTTGGATTTTTTTCCTCTCATTAGAAGGGAGATGTAGTATAGTACCACTTTTTTTTTTTATTTATTTAACGTCGGCCTATTTCTGCTACCAAGGCTAAACACCGACACCGGTGAGCACACTCCTCCCAACCGGAAATTTTGCCGAATCATCTGTTGTTTCAGAGGTAGGGTTCTTCAACGAGCTCAACATCCATGAACTCGGGACCGACATCTTAACGTCCCCTCCGAAGGACGGCATATTTATCGTCTTATCTCGTGCTCATTGATAAGACGCCTGCAGCTGCGAATATGCTACTACGCTACAGTTGTTAGGACATTTAACGTGGAACTTCCTTGTCCGGTGGTCACCCATTCAAGTACTAACCACGCCCGACGTTGCTTGACTTCAGATATCGATAAGACTCTTCTTCTTCTTCTTCTTCTTCAAATAATTTATTAAACTGTTACTAGTACGGGACATCTACATTTCATTTACATATATACATTTCTTTATATCACAAATTTGTCGTCCTAGAAGGTCTAGTGGGCGGCAGGGATTTGTGATATGGAAATGGGGTCGGGGAGAATTTGTGGGTGCAATTTAAGTTAGACGGTTACACCAACCTCCAAACGTCTCGTACGCCCCAGAACAGGGGCGGTAGGGGGACGTCGCGCTGGTCTTAGCGACTTTGCCCTATATTTAAGTGAAATGCTTTCTAAAATCTAAGCTATGTTCCTATTTCCTGCGTTGAACGCTTATACGAGAACTGGAGTGAAGGTATTGAGGTAGATAATTGTGAAAATAAAGTTTGGAGCGTTACTATTTAGTATGTTTCCCGGAAAAAGTGGGTAGGCAAAAAACCAGGTAGAGAGAAATTTGCGTTAGCCTGCGGCCGCTGTAATTAAGTGATGGCACCCATAATGTGCAACTGTACGCTCAAGTTAGTATGTGCTATCTTTCATGAAACAGATCTGTGTTTTGGTAAATCAGCCCTCCGTACTTGCGGGGCTGGTTGTGGTGAGCTCTAATGCCGGTAATGTCTCGTGTCAATGGACTTTTAGGGATAAAATATTTATAAAATTTATAAGATATTTGTTTAATATAGTCTTGTATAGAAGGCACGCCTGCCAGCTCACGAAGCTCATCCAGCCGAATGTATCTATTGCTGTTGGTGACTATACGGAGTACCTTGCTCTGCATCCTGTCCAATTTCAACAGGGTTGTTTTGGCGATAAGACTCTCGTCAACCTGACCAGCCATCGGTGCTTATTATTAACTTATTATCAACATTATTTTCATGCATCCAGTTAGTTAGTTACAGTTGAGAGATAAAAAAGGCATGTTGCCATGATGAATTCTACAAGGTCATGTTACTGCCAGAAAACCAAAAATATACATTTAAATTGAATCTACACTTTTTCACTGATGATAATGAGTAAACAGTAGATGTGTGTGCTAGCACTTGAGCAGAGCACGGCACAATATCCCTATTATGCACCATTGGTTATAAGTTACGTGCTCAAAAAAAAAAAAAAAATTATTCCGTTCCTCACAGTGAATCCGTGAAGGACACGATTGTCAAGTCAACTCATGCTCCTTGTACCATGAGAGTTGACTTATTCCCAGAGTATAGTATATAACCTGTATTTATCGACTTGCTGTTTACCGAAACTCAATGCTGTAAAAATCTAGGTTTTTTTTTCCATTGTATTCTATCAACCTTTGATTCTCTTGTTGTGTGGGAACATGAGTCATCTGTTCGTCGGTAATTAGTTGATGTAAAAGCAATGAACTCATTCGACACACTCGATTCCTACAGTCGAGTCATTTTGTTGCATTCGATTTGTTCTACACAAATTTGTTTCATGAAACTCTCATGGAATCTCGTTCTGTGCTCGTATGATGGACATAAAGTGAGATAGAGAGGGTGGGGGGTGGAGGGGGGGAAAGATCGTTTTCATATCTGAAATATTGGCAATAATGATCTTGACACTCCTCAGCTTTCGTTCGTTAGACTGACCATCTCAGAATATCATTTGTCTGTGAAAGAGCTTTTACCTTAAGATTTTTGGTGGATTAGACATACCTCACACAAGTCTCATTACTTTGGAAAGGCTTTCCTATCGATACAAATTTTGATTGGATTCATAATCAGAAGTTTTTCGATTTTACAATAATTTGAACTCTGTTCGACGGCGTTTCAGAATTGATTGAAATATCATCTACATATACATATATACTACAACTTCTCAACGATATTTTCCGTCATAGCCTCTGCCACTTTTTCGAAACATATCCTCATACTCCACACATGGTACATATCAAAACAGTGTAATTTTATCATTTTCCTGAAATGGGAAATACTGTATTGAATATATGAACCACTTAAGTTGTGAATGTACACATATATACGTAGATATTGCATGTTCAACTCCAGAAACCACAAATTCAGCTCAGAATATCAGTGGATAGACTTCATAATCCAATTCTTGCTTGGAATGGTACATGAAAAAGGTGATACTGCAGCGAGGAAGAATAAGGTGACCAATATTCTAAATCTACAACGTAATCTCTACACAACGCTTCTTAGCCAGATTTATTTTATGAAATGATATGCAACGTAAATGTTATGGAAATTCTGGACTGAAAGACATTGGGTAATATCAAGCCGATAGATGATGGAATATATTTCTCATTGCATTTCCTAGAGAAATTGCATATTTGATGGGTATCTTTGGCGGAAATTAGATGAAGTTCATAAATATGTCTCTCTTATATCTTGAAGAAATCGACTTTATTCCACAATAGGGAATAACTTCAGTAGTGGAAAGAAATTCCAAGCACGGGGTTTGGAAAAAATTGACGAATGAGATGATGCGGAAGACTCTTGAGGGATCGAAGGAGGATTAGTGACTGCGGCTAGATGGTATCAGTGTGGTAATCATATAGATTTTTGATAATTTGAAACCAAGTATATTATTTCAATCTGACTACGGTTTTTGGAATCTTGATCAACAGATTGAGGAGAAATGACCTTTTTCTCATTATCATACAACCTACGGATGTGTGTTGCCTCCCTCAGATTCTGAATGGAGAGGGATTGTTTAGTAACATAGGAGATATGAACGGCTCTCAATGAGTGGAAACGAACGAATCTCACTTCTGTCACAACATACAATTTGAGTAGAAATCATGTATTCAGTTGAAATTATCACCAGTATACGATAGGGATATTTCGTTCGACTCGCTTTATTGTTTGTCGTCAATTTCCGAGAGAAAATCGATGATATTGTTCAATATTTCAATGGCTGCCATTCTGTGAATGAGTAGCGGAACAGAACAACCTTGGAAATATGGGGGCATAATTATTTCTGTTAAACTTATTCCAGTGAGAAATATTGCCCCTAGTTTGTCTACAAGATATATCAATATTCATGTCATGAAGACGAGACGTCTGCAATATGTAGTATTTCTATAATTCCTTCCTGAAACTGGATATATCAGATCTATGAAAACTCCACTCCTAAGAATTTGATGATTTTCTTTTGCGACGTTGATGAAAACAAACATTTTTCGACAAAAATCTACACAGGAATAGTTGTTGTTTTTCATCTTCCAGAGATCAAATCGAATGAATCTTGAAAAATTATAGTTCAAGTCTAAATTGGAAAAAATATAGTCAACTGCGCATATTATGGCATTTCCCATAGTTCATTCTCAAGTTGATAGTGACTCAATTATAGTCTCGAATATTTCGATATAAGGTCGAAAAAGTAGTCTAAAGCGAGCGTATAGGTTAATGACGGAACATAATACATATTTGTAGCGATAAGCATTTTCGTCATCACAAAAATATTATTTCCAGGCAGAGACAGCATCCTGATGGCTTCCTGACAATCAATTCAAAACATATGATATTTGTCATGATTATCCCTCAAAATAGAGTTCATAGAGCTTCAGCAAAGAAATTGGGTGTATTGGAAATTCAATGTTTTTCACTCGATATTTTGGTTAACATGGATAGGTATCAACATTACTGACTACACATGGGCCTGGTTGGAGAACAAGACCGATCCTTGTTCGTGACCTGACCAGCTATTGGGTCCATCTGAGCGCTACAAAAACCTCGGAGAGAAGACATTTTGGAGACATCAGTAGCAATGCAGGGTTAGTTGAAATCCATTCGGATTGCCCTTTCAGAAATATGTTTAATTGAAATTCTTTTCTTTCCTTTGCTGAAAAAAATGCATTCGATAACTATGTTAGGTTAGGTAATTTGTAGGAAATTATTTCAGGTGAATCTTTCAACAATTATTATTGTTATGTATTCGACCTAGAATATAACCAATGGATGACGGTCCCGCGGAAAGTTGGACGATAGGGGCATGACCTGATCTCTAAGAAGTTCTCTATAAGGACCCACAACTTCTGCAAACGCTGATTTTATTAGAAAAGTGACATTTCCCTACGACTGGTATAACAACCGTGCCATTCCTTTCGAAGGAGGAATTCTACTTCATGACCGCTCGTCACAGAATTGAGAGTTTCCAGGAGCAAGGAAGGCATCAGGAAGCAATAGACTATCCCTAGGGCTACTAGGTATGGTCCGTTGAACTGCCTACCAAGCACACAATAGCCCTCGTCATAGCCACAGGGGAGGTGATGTCAAGAAATGTTCAGTGATTACTATGGGCAATTCAAAGAAGATTCGTTGAACGTTGCTCCAACAAATGGAGATCTGGAACTATCATCGTTCGAAATGAAAAGTCATGGTTTTGCACGCAATGGAATTTATTGAATTGGTCTACGGATCCTCTTTATTTGAGTTCGTTGCTGGGTCAAATGAAGCGTCAGTACTGAATCGATAGTTATACGTAGCGTTGGCTGTAGATCCCAAATATATACAAATCTTGTAGACAAAATATAATCCAATATGCAATCTGCTAATCCCTCACCATCCAAATATGCGATAGAAGTTCAGTCTCAATGCTTCATCTTGTTTTCATCCCTGAAGTAATCCACCAGCTTTTCTCTACTTGATAACGGAATTGATATATTTCTTCACTGTGAAATAAGCTCATAAGCTGGTATGCTCTCGAATTATGTTTTTGTAAGTGTTGAAATGCTCACTGCTTGTGAGTAAGTGCTGCTGCGAGAAATCTTACGCCAAGTCATGTCATTTCTGGCGTGGCCTACCAAAAGCTATCAGTTCGCGAGTTGTGGAAATTTATAAGAAATAAATATTCTTCATAGAAAATAGATACATTTTTCAAAATTTGAAATTTTAATAATTTTTTTTAATTATTTAAAACATTCACTTTTGCTATTTTACGTAGTTAGTGATATTATCAAAAATATTATTCAAATTTCTAGTGAAGTTACTACATCCTAATTTGTCGATATTTTCATCGTGAATTTTTCAAATCACAGAAAAATATTTCTATTCGATAGTCAAATGATAATGTTTTCCTTTTCAACATCTATTTTTCTCCGATACAACACTAAGCAGCACATGTGGTGACAGTTTCAATATTATGGGGCGCACTTGAATATTGGGGCTACGATCATAAACAAAAGATAATGCGAAGTCACACCATGAGTTATGCTAGTCGGATTCGCTCTGAAGCAAACTGAACATTTCCTTAGCACGCTTCGCACAGACATCCTTCCATTAATGAACCCTCATATAGGTGTCGATAATGCTCGTTCAGAATAATGAGCCCAGTTAAAGCGTGTTTTTGAGATACCATAGCTGGAAATTTTGTATCATATGGCAAATCCGATTTTTGTTTACGAGTAATGTGGGAGATCTGCCCACAAACAGAATCAATCAGAATCGTCTTTTTTGTATTACGGGCATAGACTTTGCAGGTCTTTCCAACATAAAAGTTGGAAAACTGAGAAATCGTGAAATTATAAAGGCATACCCATGTATTTTCATTTGTTTTACAACGGAGGCCGTCCATTTAGAGATGGTAAGTGACCTTAGCAAAGCCGTTTTTCTCAATGCTCTGCAGAAAGTCATTTCTCGCCGAGGTATCTGCAAAATCACATACTCCGACAACGCGTTAATGAATCTTTGGATCAATTTATCACTGAACGAAAAACCTAGAATTTTCTATTGGAAAATAATATACAATAGAATTTTATTCCTCCTCGTAGTCATGGTGGGTTGTGGCGAGCCGCTGTTGAAATGGCGGAATATCACGTTACTCGGGTGGTAGGAAACTATAACTTAACTTTCGAGGAATGAGCAACCAGTTTTGCCCAAGTCGGAGCGATAATGAATTCCCGTTCCCTCACTCCTTTGTACAGTGACCCAAATAACTTTAGCGCCCTAACACCATGTCACTTTCTCATCGGTGATCTCCTTACGTCCATTTCTCCAACAAACCTCACAGAACTTCCACCAAATCGATTATCGCAATATGAACGTCTCCAACAAATCGCTCAACATATTTGGAATCGTTGGTCTCAGGAGTCCCCCATTCATATTCAACAGCGTTCGAAATGGAGGGAAAACTACCTGGACTCTCTCAAGGTTGCATCCATGGTTATTCTGATCGACGACTGTGCTCTTCCACAACATTGGCGCCTAGGAAGGATACAGGAGCTCTGATGGAGTTACTCGAGTGGTTAGTGTGAGGACATCTACGGGAGTTACCAAATGCGCTGTGCAGAAACTATGTATTTTGCCAATCGATTGTCATACCGAAAATTATATATATATATATATATATATATATATATATATATATATATATATATATATATATATATATATATATAATTATAAAACATAGTATTGAAAGACTTGGTGCTTTCAAGGGTGGCGGCATGATGTGACTTCGCCCTATCTTTTGTTTATGAATGTTACACAAATATTCATAATATTGAAAGTGTTACAACATGTGCTGTCTAGTATTGGACTATACGGGTAGCGGGGACAGAAAAGGACAAATACTACCCCCGGGGAAGAGACGAAATCGAATAGACTTGAGAATACACATCGCAACGCATCTCCGTTCTGTACACTGAACTTTTCTTACTGTTTATTATTGTTTAAGTTTTCATTATTTTACGTCTGTCTTGTGCAGAAAATAAAGTCGTTTTGTTCCCTATGTGAGTGCATCAATCAACGTAACAAATCGACTCGATTTTCTGCACAAGTCTTAAACAATGAAAAACAATAATAAAAGTCCAGTCTACAGAACATAGATGCGTTGCGATGTGTATTCGCAAGTCTATTCGATCTCGTCTCTTCCCCGGGGGTGATATTTGTCCTTTCCTGTCCCCGCTACCCGTATCGTCCAACACTAAGCAACACATGTGGTGACAATTCCAATATTATGAAGCGCATTCGAATATTGGGGTAACGTTCATAAACGAAAGATAAGGCGAAGTCACACCAGATATTAAGGAAGATAAAATAGCTGACGAGAAGTCAGAAAATAAAAAATTCAAAAATGAAGAATTCGACAATTGAGAATCCGAAAATAATTCCAATTGTGCAACAACTTTGTGTGGTAAAGACCGCTTCTGTGACAATACAAATATTGTTATGAGAACCAATCCCCACGCCATTGCCTGTTGATTATGTCTGTTCAATACCAAGTATGTAGCAAGGCCGACTGGTGACATCATGCCAGACTCTCCAATAGAACAATCTCGAATTACAAGGAGTTCAGGAGAATTCAAGACAGTTTCAGCGATTTCTAAACATATCTGTTGACTATACGAATAGCAGCAGATCGCGTGGATGGATGAATCCGAGTTATTGAGTTGTTTGGAGAATAAAATTATTAGTTCAAAGTGAAGTTCACCAATGACGTGCGAGGTGTGTTAACAGTGAACGGTGACTGATTCATTTGTCAGGAAGCATTATTCTGTTCTGCTTCGAAATATAAATAAAGGGAGAATAATTGATTCCGTATTTGATAAGACACGAACCACATAATAGTTAAAGTTGGTATCAGAAGTGAGGATATCAGTGGCTGATTTGGAAAGAAGTTCATGGTGAAAAAAACTCTAGACTGCGACGATATGGAGGCTGAAATGAGAATGGGAGAATGATGAAGCAGCGATTCGCTGAGCAAGAGATGCGACTGCTGAAAATGAAGTGAATTGAACAGAAACGATGGCAGAGAAGGATGAAATTTGACAGGAGGAGGAGAAACGATGGCAGATAAAAGAACAAGAGGAGAAGAAACGAAGCCACAGAGAACTTTGACTGAAAAAAAATAGAAGGAGATGGAATTACGAAAAGAAAAATAGCGCACCCAGTCGGAAAGGTAGATTTCAGAATCTACTTGTCAAATTGTTTGTCTATGTTGAGTAGTTACCACTTCCACAATATGTACTATTTTATATGAATTTCCCCATACACAGCGTGTCCATAAACTGAAATTGAGGATTCCCTAGGAAAATGAGTAGGTCTTCCACAATAAATTCTTTCTCAACGGTCTTTTGTTCCAGAGTTACGGATTGTTGAAGCTGAATAGTATACAACATGTTTTCCGTATTTCCCAGAATTTTTAATATTATTCTATGGAAATGAGAAAAATATTTTCTCATACTGGGTGGTATTTTTATAAATGAAATAACATGATCCAATTGTCAATATGACAATACGGATAGTGAATCCTAGAGTACTTTTTCTCTCATATTTGATGCCCCTGAGAAAATTATGAAATTTCTGGATTTTATTCATTTGGCATTCAATTTTGACCGAAAAATATATATCCTTAAATCGAAGAAACTGAAAATGCAACTGGCCACAAAATGAATACGATTTTAAATTTTCCAGTTTCATATAGAAAAATTTGTTCATGAAGAATCTCTTATTACATTTTGGACCTGTTATCACAAATTGATGAAGCGCTTTGGCCAAACAGGAAAAAAAAGAACCTCAGTACATGGCATACCCCGTGCACACTACTAAACAACTGGATATAGTGATTTCATCTTAAAAAAAGCCCTCAATCAGTATTCGATAAAATCAACCTCAATTTCATTGGAAAGTATTGGAAAACATGTAAAGTTTCAACGTAGACATTCCGAAAGGACTAATAATTTTGTATATTTGAGAATTTCGGAAAATTAACTTGAATAACATAGGTTTTTCCAAAAACTCTATTTTCCGATTTATGGCAGATACGGATGGAATATTATTGAGCATGATTGTAAGAACTACAATTTAAAAAAAACGCTGGAGCCATTTTTGAAAAAATATTTTATTTTAGATTGAGATTTTTCCAGGAAAACCGAATCATGAAATATTGTTGAACATCTAAAAAACTACTTTTAAAGTATTTGTTTCTGCTTTCTCTGAGAACAACAAGTCTGAGTTATTCCAAATTCGATGACCAAAGTATCATCTCCATAACTCTCCTGGGTAAAGAGTTATAGATCAGTTGTGCCAGCTTGACAGCAAAGCTAGCACAACACCATTTTCTCGCTTACTACTTGGAGTTCGGGTTTATGTTAGAAAATAGTTGATGAATAGTTAGTCACTTATGAAATTTGTTAGTTTTCGAACTGAAAATGGACATTGTTGGAAATGTTTTGATAAATAACTATATTTTGGCACCTTCTTGACACGTTTGATGACAAGAATTGATTTGGCACCCCCTAGTTCCACCAATAACTCACCCCTAACTGAAGGGTTAAAAAAGTAATGGGGTAAACAGATACTGGTATTATTTTCATGCTCGTAGATCATTTTGAACTCACCCCACTGCACTGATCGACAGAACTTTCTTTAAAAATTTTCGCCTCGAAATGTTTTCCAGAACAATTCTATGTATGGAGCGCGAAGCTGGTCACGTTGAAAATGAAAATTTGTACATTGTTTTTTTGATTTTTCCACATCCACTCAAACAATACTGAATTCAATCAGGATAAATAATGTATTATTGAGTTCCAATTACAAATATTAGTTAGTTTGAATTTTATTCACGGGTTGAGAATATTGAATAAGCTCATGTGCATCAATATACAGGGCATGACTACACCCAGTGATAAGACTAAATCGTGTTTTCATAGTTATTCTTCCGCAAAATGTCTATTCCACAAATATTTGATTAGTTTGGACCCAAACTTATGTGATTCAGGTTATTAAAGCTGTTTCCAGATCAAACAAGAATGTATAATGTTTCTCAGTAAGGGTAGAGGAATGAAATGTTTTTTTTTTCGAAAGGATTCAAAATTGGTACATGGGGGGTCGTTGTTGGATTTCAAACATATTTTCTCATGAACATTTTTCGATATCTTGTCAATTTGACCCCTTTTTCGGCACCACAACTTTTTTCAAAATTCCCTCCAAATCTGAAGTCACGTGAAGTCGCAATAGATTTTTCAGTTGTCAGATATGCAGAAACGAACTGCCATTAGAGTTTTCAGAAATTTCAATAACATTTTTTTCCATATATAGACAACTTTATGACAGACACTGTATATTTATATACATAAATAAATATATATATATATATATATATATATATATATATATATATATATATATATATTGTAAGTATGGTAAGAGGGTTCCTGAAGTGCTCTTTGGTATTGAAATTCCTAGAGAAATCGGAGGTTTGTATTTTATTTATTGTATAAAACATGATAATTGTTATTATGTTGTAACACCATTGTAGAAATGGGAATATTTGACATAAGTATTGATTTTGCAAAATGGTATTTATTTGTAGTTATTCATGTGGACCTAAGTGGTTATGATAAAATAAAGTTGAAAAGTATGTAGATACATGTATTGTTTTTATCAGCTCTTCGATGTGTTTTTTATTGTAAGGCGATGAAAGGCCAACAACAGAATATTTTTCAAAAACATTTGGAATTGCCACTTTGAACTGACAATTGTCACTTTGAAGTGACAATTGTCACTTTGATCTGACAATTGTCACTTTGAAGTGACGATTGTCACTTTGAACTGACAATTGTCACTTCGAAGTGACAAATGTCACTTCGAAGTGGCAATTGTCACTTCGAAGTGGCAATTGTTAGCAAAAAAGGACATTTATTGCCAACTGCAATGCAATAATACTGTTTTCAGTCAATTTACGCGTATACTGCTATGATGAGATCTAGATGCCAACTGCAATGCAAGAATATTGTATTTCAGACAATTTACGCGTATACCGCTGTGATGAGATTCAGATGCTACGAAGGCGTAGAAGTGACAATTGTCACTTTGAAGTTGGCAATAAATGCCCTTCTCAAGTAACAATTGCCACTTTGAGGTGACAATTGTCAGTTTAAACTGCCAACTGCATGTAATAACATTGTTCTCAAGAAATGTGCCCCCGAACTAACACCTGTTCTTTGCAAGTTGTTCAACCACTCTTACAATTTGGGGGTATTTCCGTCCAATTGGAAAATTGCAAGAGTACAGCCAGTCCCTAAAAAAGGCAAAAAGGCCCTACCTAGCAACTACAGACCTATCGCACTGCTATCTATTATTTCAAAGGTCATGGAAAAAGCCATCAACATAGAGCTCATGAAATATCTGGAAGACTCAGGAATTGTCAACGATAGGCAATATGGCTTTCGCCATCAGAGATCAACTGGTGACCTGCTCGCTTACGTCTCACATATATGGCAGCTATCTATTGAAAAGTATGGAGAAACTTTAGCTGTGGCATTAGATATCTCCAAGGCGTTCGATCGAGTTTGGCACCAGGGACTCCTCGCCAAGCTTCCGTCTTATGGCTTGCCCCCTCAGCTGTGTTCTCTGCTTGCTAGTTTTCTCTCAAACAGGTCTCTCCATGTAGTGGTCGATGGAGTTTCATCTGACACTCTACTCATAAATGCTGGTGTTCCGCAAGGATCCATTCTCGCACCAACACTATTTCTACTTCACATCAACGACCTGTTGAAAGCAACTTCATGTCCAGTACACAGCTTTGCCGATGATAGTACCCTCCATACCGCTTTCTCTTCCAGGGCCCCTATATCAGCCCGTGAAACCAGAAATGAACGAGGAAGAAATGTTAATAATATAAATATGGACTTAGCAACAATTCTCGAATGGGGATCTAATAACTTGCTAGAATTCAATGCAAACAAAACACAAGCATGTCTTTTCTCTAGAAAAGCCGATCTCACTGTGCCTAACATAACTTTGTCAGGAGTAACCATACCACTGAAGCCATCCATATCGATGCTTGGTATTACTATCAGCAATAACCTTTCCTGGGAAAATCACGTGAGGTCCATTGCCAAAAGTGCATCCCAAAAACTTGGTTTTCTGTTTCGTGCCAAGAGCTATTTCACCCCCAGTCAGCTGCTTATGATCTATAAGGCACAGATCCGACCTGTCCTGGAATACTGTTCCCATATTTGGAGTGCGGCACCTAAACATATCCTGAGGCTATTGGATTCTGTCCAAAAAAGGGCAATTCGTCTCGTCGGTGATGCCTCGCTTACAAACTCGCTCACTTGTCTGGAACACCGTAGAAAAGTTGGCGATTTGTCTCTATTCTATAGATATTTTCATGGGCGATGCTCTTCTGAAATATCAACAATCGTTCCTGCTTTGGCAGTCTCTTCGAGATTAACCCGTCAAGTTCAGTCATCACACCCCTTCGTGGTCACTTTGGAGACCTGCAGAACATCACTTTCCAAAGACTCGTTCATCCAACGAACAGCGAGGCCTTGGAACTCATTGCCTAGGGAGGTGTTCCCCGAGGCATACAACCTTCAGAAATTTAAGAAGAACACCAACTCCTACCTTCTTTCCCTTGGTTCCCACGATGTTCTCTGAACATTACAGGATATCCCTTTTCGTGGGAACCAGAACATAAAAAAAAAAAAAAAAAAATTCACTGCTGTGATGAGATTAAACTGAAAAATAATAGGATTTTAACCTATTACGAAAGAGTCTTTTTAGAAAACTCTTTATTTTCCATCCATGAAATAATACTCATTATATATCTATAACAACGAACTTTACTAAAATATAATATGTTTCGCATAGGGGTTGGAATCATTTTAATTCCCAACACCCTCTTCTAATAGTAAATTACTGAATGAATCAAATCTTGGAAACTAAAGAATTGTTGTGTTTCTCGAACTTGCAATATGCAATGGGTTTTGTGAAAATGTCTGCCACTTGATCATCAGAGCAACATTACTGGATATCGATGACTTCGTTCTCCTTTTCATTGATAACATGATAAAATGATTGCTCCTTTGATTAAACTGCTCATTTTGTATTAATTATATAGAGCTTTGATCGTCGATATTCATTTTGATGGTCACACTTCGATTTGTAAGCTCATCAATGGGTGATTTTGAATGAATTAACTCCTTTGTGCAATCTGCAACGGCAATATACCCTGCCTTGGTACTAGATGAGGCCACAATCGATTGTTTTCTGTAAAACCAGCATACAGGTCCCTTGCAAAACATCACAACATATCCATTCGTGCTTTTTCTTTCTTTCTATTATTGAATTTTTCGAGTATCGAATTCCATAATCTTGGGAGGGTAACAAATATTTCAGTATTCTTTTTACGCTGGACAAACTTCAAAGTGAGAATTTCCACTTCAAAGTGACAATTGTCACTTCAAAGTGACAATTGTCAGTTCAAAGTGAGAATTGTCACTTCAAAGTGACAATTATCAGTTCAAAGTGACATTTGTTATTTCAAAGTGAAAATTGTCAGTTCAAAATGGCACTTCCAAATGTTTTTAAAAATACTTTGTTGTTGGCCCTTCTTCGCCTTTGTAAATATCTCCTGAAAACGTACGAAATTATATTGTGGTCGGTCTTTGATGTCCTATCGAATAATTGGCTGGCGTAAGAAAGTATCATATTTGAATTGGGATTGTTGGTTCTACTAGTTTGCCTTTAACGTTCGTGATGTGAATTGTTGGGGTAGATGGATTAACTAATATTTTTTATTGATATGGAATTTTATTGTAGATTTTGATATTCGGTTTTGATGTGTTATAATTATTCATATATTGGCGTTTTAAAACAGCGTGTTCTTGCAGAATGTGAGGCTGTTTCTGCAGACACATTTGCAAAAGTACGAGAAGAGTTTGAAAATAGGATATTTCACTGTCAGGAAGTAAATGGAGGTCACTTCGAGCAATTTCTTCAAGTAGATACTGATTCTTACATATGTAATTAATATCATACTGAATGGAATTAAAATTTCAATGTTCACTAATGAGCCATTAAAACTGCCATAACACAAACAAAATAAGTATCATTGAATAGGTTTTTTCGATACCTTTCAAAAGAGGTGTCGCGTGGGGTTCCATTTAAAATTATTGGCAACAATGGCCTTGTGACGTCAACTTCGACGATTTCGTCATATATCATCACCAGTAGGGAAGTTTATAACCTTTGATATTCAGCTTCAGAATTTCACTTGTTCATGTATAATCGTTCCAAAAATAAAAGGGGGGGAGAGGACTTTTGAGAAGCACTGTATGTATATGTGGACTGAGATAGACACCTTCCACTCTTTCTGACGGCATATAGAGCAACGTTCATGATTCAACCAAACTTATGCCGGCTAGCAATCTCTATAGAAGGAGACTTCCATTGCCCTGTTCAACAAGCTCCCAAAATAAATAGGTTTATGACTATGCAGATAAATTGTGAATATTAACGGATCAGCCCAGAAGATACTGATATTGGCAAATGACAAAAGGAAATCACGTTATGGGGCCTTCGTTATGCTGATATAATAGAGCGTATCCAAGTTCGTTTTTTCAAACGTTTACTTTGCTTACCTAAAAATACCCCAGACTATATTGTGCGCATAGAAACTAACTGTATTAAATTATCATCTATAATTTTCAAATCTTCGTCAACTTGGCTCAACAAGTTGAAAACTATGGAAAGCACCAGACTGTCCAAAATAATTAAGAACAGGTCATATGAATATCGAGAAACAAACCCAAATTTTATCCTTGTGTCGAAATTATGCCAACATCTTCCATACTGACGAAAATTCGCTCAGATTCACCAACCAAATCAAACACAAAATTCAAACTCGCGACGAAGTACCCGTATTTACTAAATTATACAGGTATCCGTTCATTCACAAGGAGGAGGTCAATTCTCAAATTCGAATGATTTTACGACAAAACGTGATTAGACCAAGTAGTTCTTCATGGTCCTTCGCCATATGGGTAGTGCCAAAAAAAAAGATACGTCCTGGAAAAATAAATGGCGTATTGTGCTAGATTATCGAAAGTTCATAGATGATCGCTACCCAATAACAAATATCACTGACGTGCTGGGCCAGCTAGGCAAATTCAACCATTTTTCCATTCTGAATCACGCTAGCGGTTTCCATAAGATAGAGATGCATCCAGATGACATCCAAAAAACTGCATTTGATGTTGAGAACGGGCACTACGAGTACATCGTATGCCATTCGGCTTCAAGGGGACCCCTGTGACCTTCCAGAGGGTCATGGACAATATTTTGAGAGACTTCCAGAATCACGTTTGTCTTGTTCATCTTGCGACATAATTGTCTATTCTACCTACCTTCAGGAACCCATGATGAATCTGAAAATAAAGTTATTTAATCGCCTCAGCGAAAAAAGTTTCGAAGTTCAATTGGACAAATATAAGTTGCCAAAGAAGTAAACCGCTCATCTAGGATATGTCATGACCACGGAAGGCATCGAACCAAACCCCAATGAAATAAAGGCAATAAAACAGTTCTCCATACCCGAATCAACCGAAGAAATATAAAGCTCCTTCGGATTAATAGGGTATCATAGGAAACTCATACCGGACTCTGCAAAGATCACCAAACCGATGACGTCATGTTTAACTTCCAACGACAGATTCAAGTGCATTTGCAATCAGAGCGGTTTTGTCTCAAGGACAAGTTGGTCGAGATCAACCTCTGGCATATGCCTCGAGAACCCTCAACCAGGTGGAACAAAATTATCGCACAATCGAAAGAGAGCTTCTTGCGATTGTACGGGCCACCAAATATTCTCGTCCATATTTGTATGGTGAAAAATTCACCATCTGTAGTGATCATAAACCACTACATTGGCTGTTCTCTATGGAAGACCCCAATGCGCGTCTCATACGATGTAGACTCAAACTCGACGAGTGTGATTACACCATCTTGTATAAACGAGATTCGTTGAACTTTCTAGAATGGAAATCAATGAAGTTAACACCAACGACACGAACGATTCATTCCAGTTCATGGAAGACTTCTACAGAAACTTTCTCATGCGAAACCTTCTCCCTTCAACCTCGACACGACCTGAAAACCTTGACATAGATGATACCTTATCGATAGTTGGGAACGTGGGAAAAATACCCAATATAAATGACGTTGACCCTGAGATTATTGAACCAATTGAAAATACAGACAACGAGACATCGCACACTAGCCAGGAAAACCCCATTCCCGATATCCCGATCTCGGGAATAAACTTTTCCTTAAAATTATTTTCCACTCTCCGGTATTGCCAAAAATCATCAGATTATTCGAAAACAAAACACGAACAAGCAAACAAGTATCCGAAAATAATTTTGAACGAGATATAAAAAACACATTTAGAGAATTCACAACGGCAAAAAACTTTGCTTTCAACCTAGACAAAAGAGGACTTCTCCCGAGACTATGTAAAATTTTGCGAAAAAACTCAGCTTTCAAACTGATTTTGAGTAGAACGGTGTCAGGGGACATCAAATCAATCGAGTCACAAAACGAAACAATAGAGTTGTACCATGAAGGTGAAATTAACCACAGAGAAATTCTAAAAACAGAGGTTCGAGTAAAACGCCGATACTATTGGCCAAACATAAGAGGAACCATAACAAAATACATAAATGAGTGTGAAATTTGCCAAAGGATGAAATACGATAGGAACCCTCCAAAACGGAAGTTTGAACTAACTCCAGCGCTGATCAAACCATTCGAAATCGTCCATGCCGATGTAATCACAATCAAAACCAAAAATTTCTTAACCATAATAGATAAGGTTTTGGAATACGGCCAGGCCTACCCCTTGGCAGGCGTCACTGCCATTCATATCACGAGAGCCCTCATGAACTTTTTAGCTCATCACGGTTGGCCAAAGTTACTAGGACTCGATCGCGTATCGGAACTGAAAAACCAAATCATCCAAGAATTTGCCAGTTTTCACAAAATCAATATTCATTATACTACATCTCTAATTCTGAATTCGGATATTTTAATCGAACTCATTCATTCCACACTCATTGAACATATTAAAATAATTCAGAAAACGCGAAAAGACTCAAATATTTGGAATCAAATGCCCTATGCATTCCCCGTGTATAATCACGCCATTCATTCTGCAATCAAACAACGCCCTAGAGACATGATTTCTGGCCATTCAGACTGCAACAGTCCTTTCGGCATTGACGTCACTGAAAAATTGTACTCGGACTACATAAACCAACATGAAGAGTGCACTAAGGAAATTTATAAGAGATTAAATGAATACATGTCCAACCATAAAGAAAAACCCCAGTGAAGGTAAATGAAAATTTTAACTCCTCAAATATGACCCATATGTTATAAGAAAACCAGAGAGCGGAATAAAATCAGACCAATATTCAATGCAGGCGCAGTGAAGAAAAATGATAAAATCAAAGTTCAAATTCAAAAGATAAGAACACCATCGGTCAAAAGCAAATCACATACAAGTACGAAACAAAAATTGCAAACTTCAATATATAGAAACAATTTTAGAAGACCCTTATCTCTAAAAAAAATTGTACTTTTACAGGTTGCTTTTCTTTCTATCTGCAGCCAACAAGGGTAAAGAAATCAAAATTACTACATTGGAATCCCATCCTGGCATATTACCATATGAATTGGGAGATCCGAAACAACAATCGACCTACCATACTTTCATCCATTTTTTCGACCTCAATCCATTGGAGACAGAGCTATCCGTGATCAATATTCAATAGGAAGGAAAAATAATTCAGAATAAAAACAAACTCTTCGCCAAAGAGCTGAGAAACATTGATAACTCAATTCCATTCAAAATCAATATAATCTAACAAAAATTAAACTTTTTGCACTCGCACCAAAGAATCAGGAGGGGTATTATCGACGGTTTAGGTACTATATTTGAGAGAATATCAGGTGGCTTGGATGCCGAAGACGGCAGAACGTATTATAACGCCATAAAAATCCTTGAAACGAATTAATAAAACAATGCAAGTGCTCTGAACAAACAAATTTTGCTGAATAGCAAAGTATTTGACGAATTCAATAGCAAATTGAACCTAGTAAAGCAAAACAAGAAACAATATCGGACAAGATTAACGAACTTAACTCTGAGTTGGAAGATTTTGAGGGATATACGTTCCAAAGAATGTTTTAGATCAAGTCAATGCCGTACTCGATGTACTGACCAAAATTCTCGTCAATCTGAAAACAGCCGTCACTTTTACCAGACTGAAAACATTCTATTCCAGTATTCTGAAGTTTGAAGAACCCGAATACATCATTCAAAAACTTTCAAAAATGTACTCCCAAAATGAATTATCATTTGGAAATAACCCCTCTGATGTTAATAATTATTATGAAATTCTGAACGTAGAATCATAATATTCAAACAATAAGATTGCTTTCATCATCAACTCCCCGATTACACTTCCTCAAACATACCCATACTTCCATCTTTTTTCAATACCCTTCAAAAAATTATACAATCCTTATATCGCCCGGAACTTTTCAGACAATGTAAGATAATCATTATGAGTATGAGGAATAAAAGTGCAAAAATATTCACCCATTGTACCTTTGCCCAAATCAATCGCTATTTCAACAGTCCAAACCACGAGATTACATTCCCCACCTCCTTCGGCTGGAAGACGAAGAACCGACTTCATGTGAATTCACTCTCGTAGAAGTCAAGCAAGAAATAATTGAACCAATCGGTACAGACCACTACATAGTCATATTCCCGGAAAATAGCAAACTGAAGCCAAACTGTTCCAAGACGTACTTGACCACACTCAAAGGCACATTCCTCATCAACGTACACCAGGGTGTAGCTTCCAAACACCCGAATTGGTGTATATCAACAACGGGAATCTTATCCCTGGACAACCGTTACTGCTTCCTGAAGTCAAAGTTTGCCAAATTAGTATGGGTCACCTGCAGGGAATACATTTTCAGGATATACCTTCGGACCAAATGCATCGTCTGCGGAAAAAACAGTTCGAAATCCATCAAGTCACCTTGAAAAACTCTCTGAAAAATTTGACATATATCTGGTCAGCACCACTGTACATCAGTCTGACAACCCTTCTGATCATTGGTTCCATCGAACACTATAGGATAAAATGTTCAAACCCCGAACAACATCAAGTCTTGGTGGACCGAGGCATTATCCAGATACCTCTTCAAATTCAAAGGACCACCTCCGATGAATAAGACGAATAGGGATCCACCCCATCTGTATGGATCTTTCTGATGAAGCAAGAATTACATCATCACTTCTCATGGGCACAAGCCAAGTCAGCAGTTCCCATAAAGCGTCTATCCCGAGCCTTCCAGATTACAGGAACCAAATCAGCATTTTACTCATCCACGTTCATTTCTGCTTTTTCTCATAGATTGAGTCTTGATGTAACTCTCATTGTATTCACATATTATTTTTGAACTTGTAAATTTGTTAATAAAAGTTTTTTTCGAAAAATCTTTCAAACGTTATACGTAATTCGCGTTGAAACGTGGATGAAATAAAATAGCTTTGAATTCGACACATCATATTGATCTAGGATGCGCTAGGGAGAATTTGAACATCATTCAATATATTTCTATGAGTGCCAACGTCAGAACATCAGTTTGTAATACGTATTTATGGAGTAACAATAAGTATGGAAGATTGAATTTGAGTTGTAATAAATGTGGGTGAAAATTATGAAACTTTCCGAAAAGCTGCAGAAATTTCAAATAACCAACATCTAGAGAAAAATATTCACCATGAAACAGTAAGGAAAGTAATGAACAAATTCACGACTTTTGGAAATATATTTATCAACTCGTTGGTACTAATTTCCACTTGATTTTCTCTAGTGGGATTACTTGGAACAAAAAGTATATCTCTAGAAGCCATTAACATATGTTGTCATTGAAAAGAATAATCACAGAAACGGTTCAGAGTATTACACCGGCGTAAGAAGCGTATTAGGATAATTTCGTGATAGAACAATCACCTGTATTGAAAAGGAAGGCGGATATATCAAGGCCTTGGTGAATTGGAGTGCAGAATAATTTTGTTCGTTAGTACTTATTACAACAAAATAAAATATCATGGTAGTATTATAAAGAGTATTTCTATTCATAACATCATCTTTGATTCATATGGCTCTCGCAATGGAGGGTCAGGAAATATTCGAGAGCAAAGCTGCAGGCTCAGCTATTTTTCAATAAAAACTGTAGAACTTCTGAGGAGTATGTGAACTTGCAATGTTACTTTAGAGAAAAAACTATAAATAAAAAAGTTTTTTTAGGATAGAAGGATATTTTTGCGTATTTGAATGTGATTATTAATTCTGAAGAACGTTTTTTATTAAGAGTTTTCGATATTGTAACAAATAAAATTAGGAACTCTATTCTAGTACCAAATTCATATTTTTCCCAAAACCTCGAATGATACTGATAAATTTTAATAGTTGATCATTTCAAATTAGGTTCTAGAACTGGAACTTGTCTTCCCTAAAACAATAAATATATCATTGATTATTTTTATCATACAGAATAAACGTCATCATTGTTATGATCCAAGGTGAAGTTCAACAGTGATGTAATATTATTATAACGTATATAATAAACCTATTTTAATGTTATATTTTATTGTATTTTATATTATTGGAATAAAAAAAATAATATTAATATATTCTATAGTTTATACAGAATAACGGGAATCTTGGCGCTGATGAATAGTATAACACCCTGTAGCTGATATAAATATACCTCGGTATAATATCACTCGTGTCTTGTACGTTCATGTGGAAGCCAAGGTGTGAGCACACTTGAAAGGGTCACATCAAATTCACTAATTCATTGCCAAGTGGATTATTCTATCAAATTTGACGGAGCCTGTATCAATCATTAAATAGTACATTGTGTCTAGTAGTAAGAGCAAAATGTAAATTGTTGGCAGAGGCCAACAAGCATTGAAGTCTGGAAATGTGCTTCTACTACGAGGTACACATACTATTTCTTTTGAAATCGCAATCAACATAATCATAAATTAACGAATTTTTACAAACGCATAACAATTTTTGATTACCATCTTATTGCTTATCATTTTGTGTTTATTGATGAGACAAAAGTCAGAGATTCACTACCTATTTCGGTTTAATGCCTACTTATCGCAAAAAAATATTGAAAAATATTTCAAATGGATAGTGATGATGATGTTCAGGTGTGCGGGACACCACCAGAGTTAGTAAATGCTGCTGAAAATGTCATCTTAAATTAATTGCCGACTATGAATACGCAAAATATGAATACGCTTACAAACGTTTCATAAATTATTGCCAGAAATATAGACGACCTCCCGATCTGAAAATGTCATGATTGCATACTTTTTCGATTTATCTACAAAGTTGAAGGCTTCTACTTTATGGTCGAATTACCCCATGCTAGAAGCTACAGTTAGTACAAAAAATTATATTGATTTTACAAAATATTCGAAATTACGTGGTTTACTGAAACGTCAAAGTGACTATGACTATGAACCAAAGTTTTGTCAGATGAACAAATTGGAACGTTTATTACTCAAGCACCAGATTATATATAGAGTGAGTGGGCCATTGAAAACGAAACAGCGGCTCTGTAGGTCAGCAGAACCGAATTATATAAAAACGCTCGGCACGTCAACTACATTTCCGAGAGGGACATCGGTCGCGATGAAATTCACACGAAATACATTCCATCCCTCGGAGATGTGACCGCCACCCCTAAATTTTCAAATGGCAACCTATGGCAAGTGATTCCTCATATGGAAGATATTTTCCTTCTTAATATCAAACAACAAAAATAAATTTATTCTATTGATTCGTTTTAGAATATGAGAATTTCAAAATTACCTAGACATTTATGTAGTGTTCACTTTTCAGTCTGCCTTAATATTTGGTGCTGCCGGTGCATGTCGCCGTGATGAACTATATCAATTGGATGTGAATGACATAAAAGACTTTGGATCTGAGCTTTCGATTAGAATACCCGATAATAAAACCAACAAACCAAGATCATTTTTGATTAACGAAACTTATATGCCATTGTATAGAAAATATGTTGCATGTCGTCCAGAAAACATTTGAATTTGCGCTTTTCTTTTCAATATTCAAATGGAATAGATTGCAGGCAAGTGTAGGAAAACATAACTTTGACAAAATGCCTCAAATCATCGCAAATTTTTTTAATTTGCCACATGCACATGAGTACACAGGACATTGTTTTCGTCGGTCCTCTGCGACAATTTTGGTAAATGCTGGAGCAGAGTTGCTTCAAAGAGGCATGGGGGATGGAAATCCTCAACCGTTGCCGAAGGATATAAAGAGAAATCTTCAACAAATAAAATAGGCAAAGCAGATAAAATATTCAGAGGGGGAAGTGACAACGAAAAATCTGCAAATACAATAAGTGGTAGAATAAAATAGCAATAACGTCGCTGACTATTCATGTAACATACCAGATGAATTTAGAGGGAAAAGTAAAAAGAGAATGACTTCTCAGGTAGAGTTCAGCCTATGTTCATTAATTGTATTTATCTGCTGTGTAAAATGTATATAAAAACCCGGCAGGGACTACTTTTGACGGCTCAGGCCGAGAAAGTTCGTTGCTTAGCAACGGCCTGAAATACTAGATTAGCGTATTTTAGAGTCTAAAGTTGCTCCGAGAAAGTGGGCAATCTTAAGCAATTTCAGAAAATAGTATTTTTCTTCTTCCGACCGACATGTACCAACCAATAATCAAAATGCCAATGATACGAAAAAGTATTTGGAAACTTAACAATGGGTATGCAATTCGGATATCACGAATAAAAAAAAAACAAGAACGGCTGAATACGGTATCAGTGTTCAGTTGACGGATGCTTTCTAAGCGACATGAAATACAGAGATTTCCACATAGTCTGGATAGTGAAAACGATACTCATCAATAACAAACGTTAATCCCGGAAGGATGATTTCTTAACACAAAAGATAGAAAAACTGACTGGAAAAAGCTCACAAAAGCTTCAATCCCGTCAACAGCATGATCCCGAATCTCAAGCTCCGGGAAAGTTTAAAAACTCAAATAAATAAGTCTACGACCAAAATTGAACTGACTCTCTATAGTAATACGTCCTAGGATGATAAGTTTCTATGGTAGTTTCCTCAATATGGGTAAGTGATCGAAATCCTCCATGGAAACATGTATTTTGATAGCCACCCGTGCACATAAAAATATTTCAGAAACATTTGTCCCTTACCCAGTCTGTGGAAAATTCTGATTTCATATTCTTTGATAGGTAACATAGGTAAAAACTATACGGTGAATATTTCCACAACGAATCACATAGAATCAAATTACCAAGTTCACAGAGGAGTATATCCAACTCAGTCATAAGTAATGAGACTTCAAACGGTTTCAATGAAATATCTAAGAAAATGCTGCGTTACATCATCCTCCGACTCAGGAAAAAAATGAAAAATGTTGGAGAGACAGAAAGAAACTGGATATCAATACCATACCTGATCCAACTGCACATACTAGCGAACACTGACATAGTTTCGATTTCACAATTTTATGAATTAACGAAGCTTTCCGTGAGAAACACGATTTCAAACTATTTTAATCAATATTGCATAAAAAAGAATTCAATTTACTTTGACAAGAAAGCAATAGCATTAATTTTCCTTATGAATAAAATAAAAAAGTTTTGAATAACTCATTTCCACTGCCTCTACGCAATATCTCCAGTGTTTTGAATATATTTCCAGTAAATTTTTATATGGAATAAGTTGGTTCAATGTTTGAATTTTTTTGGAATTTACCCCAATTGCACTTTATGAAAACACTAATGCCACAATTCCCATATTGATCTGAATAATGGAAAGTTCCAGGTGGGTTTCCTCAAATAATGTTTCCTAGGAATATTCATCTCTATTCATCCACCAGTTCGGATAAAATATGGATGCCAAATTGGAAGTTTAATGCAGAACTAAAAGCATGTACAGACTTTGTAACGTGATGAAGCAACCATTGGCATCATTAATGCACTCTCGTGGCAGGACGCTTCCTTCTCTATTTGTATTGAGTTTCATTATGAAAACAACATCTATACCTATTTCGAATGCAGAGGTTGAATTATTTTTTGAGTTGTTCCTGATGTTTTCCTTGTTACTTGCTTGTAATCGATCGGGTTTGGGTTCCAGATATACGGCTGGTACATCTTAATAAGATGCTTCTGGATAGTCATAGATAATTTTTTCAAAACTTTCTATTTGGCTATTTCAGCTATACACACTTTGTATCTGTATTTGTTCAACGAATATTTCGTAACAGCATGTATGAATAAAGGAATAAAAAGAAAATATGTTCCAGATAGCTGTAAATGATACTGGTGAAACCTGTAGGTGACCCAAACAATACATTTGGTATATGGTGTCGTTCATTTTGGGATCCTTCGTTGATTGCCTTACAATGAAGTGTCTATTCTGCAGATACCGTTCAAATAACTGTAGTACTGTGTACTCCATCAGAATTCACTAATTCTGATAGAATATCATGATTAACTTGGTCGAAAACTTTGCGGATATTTCTGAAGACTTCATCTAATTGGGATTTATTCCGTAATATTTGAAATAAACTCTTGTAGAAAATTAGTCAGTTTGTGTTTATCGATCGTTGTGTCAAGAAACCGAGCTGCTGAGACGATACGCATTTACTTATATAAGTATATAATTTGCTATGAATAATTTGTTGAATAACTTGGATGGAGCGCACTTAATTTATATTCCTATATAGTTCTCACTTTCTTGTACATTACCTGCCTTACAATTCGTCCAGGAATTGAATAATGTTTGCTTATCACTTTGTATGATATGTTGAATGTAAAAACAATCTATCAAATGTCAAGATAACAACACATTGCCAAAATACATTCCACTTTCGAATAACAATATAATTAAACTATCGAATGTCTAAATAGTGACACATTGTCGGAATACAGTCCACTTTCTAATATAAGTCATAGAATTCAGTCAGAATTCAATCAAATCTTTCCAAACGAAGCATATTTGGTCCAATTGAGCGAATATATTCCGACATCTCGCATTTCCTCCTTGTGAGGATCATCAGTCTGTTACGCCACTGGTCTATTGTGTATTTATATAGTACGATGGTTAAATCCTTCGACAACGTCCCGTGGTAAGCTATAGCAATGAAAAAAAGTGTATAAGAATTATTACCACTCTGATTACTCCCGCTAGCCACTGGCTGGTTATCGGAAGAAATATTCAACACTGATAAACCAATAACGCTAAGGAATTCTCAAATATATTGTCCATATACTCGAATAATCCTTCTTTGTGAAGTTGTTCGTCAAAGTATCAACCTTGAGGTATAGGTAGCATCAATTACTTGGGTATAATTGAACCGAAATTATTTCTCGAGAGCCGCTCCAAGAAAATATCCTTTTCTCTCTATACTTTTTCTGGACGAACTACCGATCTCAGAAGTTTATACCAATAATGCACTCGGAATCATGATGAATATATTTATATAAAATGATGAAATATGGGTACATGTCCTGTCAATCATCGCATCAAGCTGATGGAAGCGAAGTTATGAAACAGAATTAGCAAACTATGAAGAAAATAAAAAATCATCCTTTCTGAATAGTCTTGACGTAATAGAAATCGGAAAATGAATAATATTAAAAAAAACATGTCAATAGAATATGAAGAATACTGGGGATTTTATATTACAGATCTCTCATATGAGCACGAACTATAGAGATATGTGTATGCCAAAATAACAGTCATTTTAGATCCCTTGACCCAAAACATAAGTTCAGAAAAAACGAACAGAATACTTACTCCAGACCATCAAACTCGGTATTTTTATTTCACACAAGGAATCTTCAATGGAGTGATTATTATGGTATTACCCGAAATTACGCGTTTGAGTTATTATCTTGCCGGAGTATCTATTGTTTTGGCAACCTCAGGATGGTTGTTTCGTTTTGATGCCTTTAAATTGATTATAATTCACTATTGCGAAACTGGCTAGCACATTGATGAATTTGGTTATTGAAAATTGCTGTTTTCGTTCTCTGGTTGACTTATCACTGCATTGTTCTAGATCTCAAAAACTATCACGACCGACTGAATAGCCATGTTACATAGACGTCAATGTATTGTACTATGCACTGAATTGACATGTTGCTTGAACGACTTCTGTACCGGATTAATTATACTTTGCCGCGGTTCCGTGATTTCATCTCCTCCTTCACGGATCAGCTTTGTTCGTTCGCAGGCCACATTTCTCACCTTGGCTTTCTTTTACTTGTCATAATAAATCAACTTCTCAGTGATCAATGGCTCGTTACGGTAGCAGACAAAATGTATAAAAATTAGTGATTTATCTATTTCGTGGTCGTAATGCATTCAATGAGCTGTCAAAACCTATTATTTATAGTTTCTTTGTTAACTACTGAAATTCCTCAGATATGCGTAACATCGGAGGGTGATGAGTTGTTGATATTTCCTTTGTAAAAAGAGTGATTTTTTATATGTATTCCCTGTCTTGTAGGTGTATAGATATTCTTAAACGGGCCTTGTGTATCAGTTTGGTCGAAGATTTGATTTCGAAATTTATTTTTATTCCCAGTGAATTATTTTTTGGCCATGGAGTTCATATTCATTAATAACTCGTTTTTACTTATATTTGAAACTTTTTCTGTACTAATGGGGCTATGACAAGTCCAGCGCGGCAGTTAGGAGGAACAGATAACAGGCAGTAAGCACATGCATGGTTCATCACTGGAGGAGAGTAGTCAACTGAAAATTTGAATGGCTGCTGAGAAAAAAATCCAGAAAACAATGAAAATAGGTATTTTTCAAGGAAATAAAATTTATTAAGCCAATTCCTGTCAAATCCTAACCAAAATTCATATCCTGTCAAATCCTCACTGAATTCTATCCAATCCAACAATCTATGTAGTTGCTCACGTTTTAAGCTACATATCATTTGCGTATCGCGTTTGTCAATCGGAAGTCAAGCGCATATATCGAAATGACATCTATTCCTGCTTTGAAATCTAGGCGCGGGATTATAAAAGTCATTCATTCTGCAAATCGAGAATGCCAAAAAAACTTTTCAATAAAAAATTATACCAACGAAAAAATCAAATGAAAAGCAAAAAATTAAATGAAGCTTCTTAGCCTCAATGATAATTGAGATCCCAAACGAATGTGAGTAACTAATTTTGAGTCGGCGCCAAATAAACTAGCAATTGAATTAGGTAAAGCGTAAAATGATGGCGGCGGGTTGCACGGCGGCGCGGCGTTTTGATTACTCCTTCAAAGTAATATAATGATCTTTGTTGATTGTTTGTTTGGCGTCGACTCAAAATTAGTCACTCACATTAGTTTAGGAGCTCAATCATCATTGGGACTAAGAAGTTTTATTTTATTTTTTGCTTTTAGATTCTTCCGTCGGTTTAATTTTTTGTTGAAAAGTTTTCATTTTTCACTTTTTTGAGGGTAGAATCAACTGATAACTATCTACTCAATTGATTCTGGGTATCCATTATGTTGTAGTGTCATCAGGACTACCTATATATGTGCCAAGTTCCAACAGAATTGGTTCACATATGAAAAAATTATTAATCCCCTATTTTTCTACCCTTGGGCGTGACTCATTTCTTTCCAATTCCGAAAATGACCAACTCTGAAGTATACCTCCTGCTATTTGATTTGATCTGTTAAAGAAGATGAAATTCCCAGCGGGTTGAAAAAATGTGAGGAACTGTGGGATACTTTTGACAGAGTTCGATCGAAAATTGAGAGTTTAGATGAAACAGAGCTTGAATCTGAGAGAAAAATGCTTTCGAAGAGCTTTCGTACGAAATTACTTCTCACACCAAAACTTTAATCGAACCGATTCAACAAGTTAACTATCAAACATCTCATGAAATCACAAAGTTCTCGCAAAGACCATCAGTTTCAAGTAATATCAAATTGCCTACTTCAGAACTACCACATTCCAATGGGACATACTCATCACAGTGGGTCCAATTCAAGGAATTATTTGCGGCTTCAATACATTCAAGCAATATTCAGAAATTTTATTATTTGTGTTCATGTCTAAAGGGGGGCGCAACGCAGGTGATTCATGCATTAGGAGTACAAGATATCAATTACGACATAGCATGGACTCTTCTCGAGAAACGATTTGAAAACAAACGGTTGATCATTCACAACCATGTTAGAGCACTTTCTGAATTAAAACCTTACTGAAAAATTCATGGTCATTCACCAGAAAATTATTATACGAACTCAAGAAGAACCTACGCCCTTTAGAAACGTAAGGCAGCCTATTGACCCAGTGGTATACATTAATCATTTATATGTTTTCAAATAAGTTTGACCCAATCACCAAAATGTAATAAGAAAAGAACTATTTTATCAAATGAATTACCTACTTTGGAACAATTATATGACTTTCTTGCAAAAAGATGTCAATTATCAGAACCAGTCTGTCCAAAGGGGGCAAATAAACTGCAAATGCAAAATTTCTCAAAAACAAATGATAATTCAATATATATATACATATATATATATATATACATATATATATAGATATATATATATATATATAAATATATATATATATATATATATATATGACTTTAGTTCCATTTCCAAGGGACTCTATGGTTTTTTTTCATTGTCAAAAACAGCAAAAGTTCATTAGGCAATTTTTGTTTTCAAATTTGACTACACCACTGGATTTATAGTCGTTATAAATGGAAACCATCAAAATTTCATAACAACATATTGGTTAACAACGAAGTTACAACAACTTTTATTTTGGAAACAAAGTATTTGATTACAATTTTTATTCAGATTATTGACATATTTAAAATATGGCAACACTGCCGATACAAAGCAGAACACCAGTGAATTTGTACAGCAAAAATCCGAAATCAATAGCTCGTTCCGTTCTACAGTTATAACTCCTGAAAGTATGGTAATGTACCAAATCACAGCCTACTATTGATTTAGTACAATACCTATGCCTAATGTATTAGTTCAGCTTTCCCCAAATTATTGATACCTTCTCTAAAAGCTTGTTTAAGTTGAGTTTAGCAGAATTTAAAAGGAACATTTTTTGTCCTGCTTTCTGTTTTATTATTGAATAAATAATTTTGATACTTTAAAACTTGATTCGGTTCATTTCGTTTTTATCGGCTATGAGAGACTGCATATCTTGAAAATGAATTTTTAATTGTGTGTTATTTCTGAATACCCTTATAACCTAAACTTAAATGAATTATTTTAAGGGAATATAATTTACAAATCCAGTGGCGTAGTCAGATTTTTATTATATACTAGATAGAGCATCGAAGTACAAGTAAGCAAACACATATTTTTGTGCTCCTTAATAGATCAAATATAACAGTAGTTACAAGTTGTGTAAAAAGCTACAAATGGGACCAGCATTTGGTTAAAATAAACCCTGCTAAATCAGTGCATTAGATTGAGTAAAAAGTATTTAACAAAAAAGTGCAATTTGAAGTAAATAGTGCATCTTTCTCCCATTTTAAATGTGAAACCAACATAAACGACAATACCAGATGAGCTTTTTCATATTCCAGCAGTGAAGAGTGTGAACAACCCAAAAAACCAGGTATACAAATAAGTTCTGACATTGTACTACAGGAAAATTAAGCAAATTCTTTAATTCCTTCACAAATCAGTAAGTGAACCAAAATAAAAGTTTCCAGTGTGGTGACCTTACACTTCGTTTGTGGTCCGGTGGAATGTCAGAACTGGATAAAGCGATTGAAATCATTCGGGAAGAGATCTTGAGCAGCCGTACGGATATAGAGAACTGCATCGTAGCTAGCGAAGCACGTCTTCTTCTTAATATTGAAGATTTGAAAAATAATTTGGCAAATTTGGAAAGGGAAAATTGCAAACTCAAAGAAGAAGTAAAATATCTCAAAAGAGCCCAGGATAAGAATAACATTTTAGTAATCGGTCTAAAAAAGAAGAGAGAGGAGGTTGTAGCGGAAGCATTGTGCGGAGATTTCAGAGGTTTACTCGGTGTGAATCTGGATACAAGTGATTTTGCCGACGTTTACCCACTGGGCAAGTCGGACGATTGTCCCATTAAAATTGAGTTTGTCTCAAACATAAAAAAAGGGTAATTCTCAAAAATTGTAGCAGATTGAGGGGAACAAATATTTCTATCGCTCACGATCTCACACCGGCACAAAGGAGTGAGAACAACATTCTGAGGAAACATCTCTCCTTCGCCAAACAAGAAGGAAGCTACAAGGAATATTATATAAGGAGAACTAAACTCATTGTGGATGGAGTAGCTTATGGAGCTGAAGATTTGGAGACAGGCGCCACTTCTGAGAATCAAACAAATAGTGTACCTTCTACCCCTACAGCCGAGTATGAAGATTTTTCATCGGCACCGCAAAAAGTCCCTACTACCCCACGGATTCCTTCACTGAATAGACCAGTTCCTAAGGCCAAGGCTTTGCATGAGAAATCAAAAACTCGTTCGTTTAACAAGAATTAGTCGATTATGATTAGGCTCCTCAATTGTAAGTCTGTTTTTAGATACTTATTAGTTGGTTGTACTAGTATTTAAATTTTTATTTTCCTTTTCTTTTTTATGAGTGTATCTTTTGCGAAATGCGAAAAAACATCGGGGTAATGCATTTGAATGTCATCCGGATTTGCTATTTTGAGGGATTACATTCCCAATAGTGATGTCGACATTGTTGCCTTGGGAGAAACATGGCTAAATGAACGTAGTGATTTAGATTCAGTGGCGATAAATTGTTATAAATTTCTGCATGAAGATAGAGTAGGGCTTGGAGAAGATGTGGCTCTATAAATAAAAAATCATTTGAACTGCGCTATTCTTCATTTACATATTAGTACATATCTTGAGCAGCTTTGGGTTTCCATAAAATACTGTCACAAAACAATTATTTTATCTGTTGTTTATCGCCCGCCCTCTGCCCCCATAAATATCTGCATGAGTGAGCTAGAGGACGCAGTGGTCAAATTTCTGCCTGAGAGTGACATATTTCTCATTGTAGGAGATTTGAACATTGATGTGATGAAACATGATCGCAAAAGTGATCTAATGCACTCCTTTTTGGATTCTTTCAATTTGCTCCAGCTGATCAAGTCACCCACTAGGTTAAATGACACGAGCCAAACACTCATCGACTTGATTATCGTGAACAAACCTGCATACATCACATCCACAGATGTTATACATGGTATTTCGGACCACATGGCTTTAATTTGTGAACTTGATCTGCCGTCATATAAGTATGATAAACTTATAACCCATCGCGACTTCTCCAATTTAGACATAAACTTATTCATAGCTAATCTCTCAAGTGTTGACTGGGACAAAATTTATTCTTATAATGATGTGGCCGACATGGTCTCGTTCTTGAACAATAGTCGGATTGGAATATTTGATATCCATGCCCCGTACCGTACATTTAGAGCGTCCAAGCCACCTAAACCATGGATCACTTATAACATAAAACAAATGCTAGAATCCAAACACAAAGCCCAAATACGGTATAAGAGACTGAATACACCCGGATCATGGATTTACTACAAAGAGCTACGTAACTTTGTATGTGGTGCAGTTCGCCGAGAAAAAGCTGCGTGCCTCAATTACATTCTGCGACAGAAAAACTCTAGAGCTACGTGGAACACACTCAAATCTCTAGATGAAATATCGCCTGCCATACCAGCACATCTTCAAAATTTAAACTTGATGAATAATCATTTCACCAATGTGCCGATTTTAGATAGAACTGTGAGTCAACTCGCCCTGATCGAAACGTATGACAATCCAAAACATGAGCCTGATTTCATATTCATCACCATAGAACCTGAGACCGTAGTGAACCATTCAAATATAATCGAAAGCAATGCGATAGGCTCTGAGGACATTTCTCTCAGAATGCTACATATGGTATTACCTCACTTATCGCATCATATAACCTTTATTTTTAATTACGCCATTTCATCCTCCACTTTTCCTTCACTGTGGAAACACGCTAGAATACTCCCTCTATCTGAATGTAATAACCCGGAGGAATTTTCCGACATAAGACCTGTCAGTATCCTGCCTACTTCAACGAAAGCCTTCGGAATGTCGCTTAAAGAACAGATGACGAAATTCGCGGATGAGAAAAATTTGATAACGGATGTCCAATCGGGTTTCCGCGCACAATATAGCACTACTACAGCGTTGAGCTTGATAACAGATGACATACTCAAATCCTGGGACGGAGGAAACTTCACCTGTCTTATTCTTCTTGATAATAGCAAGGCCTTCGATACACTCGACCCATTGGTTTTATTCAAGAAACTCCGGTTCTTTGGCTTCTCAGATACAGTTATTCTGCTATTGAACAGTTATTTATCTAATCGGACACAGAGTGTATTTCTAGATGGAAAGGAATCAAATTCCCTTGCGAAACCTTTTGGCGTCCCACAGGACTCTATCTTGGGACCACTACTTTTCAGACTTTGAATTCGTGACTTCTATGAATCCAGCAGGTGGGGCATCATACATCATTATGCCGATGACACTCAACTTTATAGCTCTTTCACTTACCATGAGTCTAAACTCGCCGAGTCTGACATCAATAAAAACCTAAAATCTCTGTTCGATGTATCTTGTGCGCACAACTTGAATCCAAATCCAAAGAAATCACAAGTTATGCTTTCCGGACCCAAAAGAAAGAGAAATGACGCGTGTCTTTCTCTCTCCATTCGAATCAATAATGACGTCATATCCTTCGTGAATGAAGCTACGAATTCGGGTCTCTGGCTTGACACAGATTAAAGGTACACTAAGCATGTTAACCATTTATGTGAAACATCGTTCAATGTTTTGAGACAACTCTACCCCAGTAGAGGTATATTATCGAGAAGCATGAAATTGAGTCTCTGCGAGTCCCTCATCTTCTCCAGATTGGCTTACTGTGACAGTATTTATGGTCCAGCCCTCCTATAACGAGAGGCATTACGACTACAAAAAATTCAAAACAGCTGCATTAGATTTTCTTACGGTATCCGTGAGTATGATCACATCAGTGCATCGTTTGAAGATTTGGGATGACTGAAATTAAATAATCTGAGGAGAATGCACTCGCTTACACTAACTCACAAAATTTTGAATTCTGGTAGCCCGCCGTATCTACGCAAGAAACTAGTTCCGCTATCTCTCAAAGATTCCTCACGAAACAAGTATATGCTATTAATCCCTAGACATACTAAGACGACCTTCACCCGAAGGTTTTCCTATAACGCGGCTAAACTTTACAATACGGTACCGGTAGAAATCAAGGAATTTTCACTAAAAAATTTCAAAAAACGGTTGAAAGCCTTGTTTTTGGCAAGGCAGCAATAACAATGCACGACAACTCGATAGTCTACTTGGTTATGATATACATATACTTATAAGTTTTTGTTTTTATTTGTATTATGAAGTCATTTATGATACTTGCTACGGCTTAGTATGGAAGCTATTCGAAGGTTAATGTAGTTTATATTCAGTTTGCGTGTATGTGTTTTTATTTGTATTATGAAGTCATCTATGATACTTGCTACAGCTTAGTATGGAAGCTGTTCGAAGGTTAATGGAGTTTATATTCAGTTTGTGTGTATGTGCATATTCTACCGGTAGGGTTGAGAAGCAGCTTTATAGCTGAACCCCGTCCTTTCATTATTTTTGTAATGTTAATGAGCGAATTACTATTGTAAGATTATTGAGCAAATAATGAATAAAGACATATTATTATTATTATTATTATTACAAAATCGCTTCCACCACAAATCGCTCACATTACCATACTTTCAAGAGTTATAACTGAAGAACAGAATGGCCTATCAATTTCGGATTTTCGGTGTACAAATTCACTGGTGTTCTACTTTGTATCGACAGTGTTGCCAGATCTTGAATATGTCTATAATATAAATAAAACTTATAATCAAATACTCTGTTTCCAAAATTAAAGTTGTTGTAACTTCGTTGTTAACCAATATTTTTTTATGAAATTTCCATGGTTTTCATTTATAACGACTACGAATCCAGTGGTGTAGTCAAATTTCAAAACAAAAATTGCCTAATAAACTTTTGCCGTTTTTGAGGAAGAAAAAAAACCATAGAGTGCCTTGGAAATGAAACTGAAATTATGAAAATTTGTGTAAAGATATAGTTTTTGATGCTTGATATTCAAATTTTTTTTTTGAGAATGACTGAAAAATGCGTATTCTACAGGGGTGGTTCCAATACCATATTTCATGTGTATATATATACACATGAAATATGGTATTTGAGGTCTTTGCTGCAAATGAAAAAATATGTGTTTCAGTGTTTTTGAAACCCCTACAGGGTAAAATGGATTCGAGGTTCCAATAGTTTTTTAGTTAAGGTCATAAAATTCTGAATTATTTGTATTCGAGGTCTCTGTAACAAAAAAAACAATACGTATTTCACTATCTTCGAAAATTCACTCCCAAAGGAATGAAATGGGAGGTGAAAATTTGTATAGGGGTTCCGTTAGTTTTCAACTTGGGGTCATCAAAATTGGTGTTTTGGATCCCTATCACGAATAGAGAAATCGTGTTCAACCTAATTTGAGAATTCTATCCCTGAGGGAGTGAAAAGGGATAAGTGCATTTGTAAAAGTCCTCACAGAGCAGTACAGTCGCTGTCAAATCAATTAAGCCAACCAAACGTGATAACTGGATAATGAGAAACGGGATAACGTGGTAATGGAAAACGGGATAACAGGAACCAGGATAACGGAATAACGAGAAATGGGATAACGAAAAACAGGGTGGCGGGAAACTACAGGTATAAGCTAGATGAAACAACGCAGAGCAATACATAGGAAGTTTCAATTTCTAGGATATAATTTCCCAACATTTTCATGAACTACGAAGGTGTCTCCGTTTTCTAGGAAATGAATTACAATAATCCGGTGAAACATTTGCTCAAGATTGCACCGAGAACTCATTCTACTTACTTGATCCAAGTATTATCATTATATTGCTGAATTATCCATCTGGTCAGATCTTTTGTAACCTTCGAATACCTAGAAAATAAATCACGATAATCTTATAGAACATTTGCTCAAGGTTTTAGAGACAGACTCATGATACCACCGGAGACCATATATGTTTTAAGTTGCAATATTGCTGGTGAAGACAGTAAATGTGAAGCCAAAACAATGAAGCATGACGATCGCTTGGACTCTCTCCAATCGGCAACGTTGAATTCATCATCGATTCCATACTATTTTTATATTTTTTGTTGTTTCATTAGTTTATAGTTGATTCTAGTTAGTAGTGTTCGAGATTTTTGGGTTTCGTCCATAGACTTTATCAATTATATCAGCGAAAAACTCACAAATTTGTTTTCTTCATCGGTAAGAAATCAATAATATGTATGAGGATGTATAGAGCTGGAAAAGGTAATGCAAACAACAATGTCACTGAAATCCATCACAGTTGTCAAACAGCATCATCATTTCAATGGCAACTATAATTCAGTCTCAAATGTTAGTTTTAATTATCAGTTAAGGATGGCCAAGCTTTCGTTGACCCACTGCTGTTCCCTCCCATTTTTTAACGCGTATTGGAATCATATGAATGATTTTCCTGAATATCAACCTATCAGGAACACAGATCGCATCTAGAATTACATTATGTGAAGATTAAATTGGACTGGAAATAACGCCGAATAACAGCGAGCTGTCACTTCTTCCAGCTTCATACTACTCTTGGTCTGAGTAATTCAATTTTTTTATATGATATGGGCTGAAGCAACCTTGATATTCTTTGCCATGTTATTTCTCAGGAAATGTATGTTATAGATTTGAATTTTCATGAGAATGAAATGCCATGTTCTCATGGACTCCCAAGTTCGTGTAAAGTTGAATGTAATTCGAATACTTTTATTACATGTTTATTCTGTTTAAACTTTTTTTTTCATCCATTCGTGGGTCCAATGTTACAACTGGACTATTATTTTCATAGAAATCGCTTTATACATATTGTTCTATTGTGAATGTTTGCTGAGAACATGTTAGAATTTCAACCTGACATTTTTTTTAATAACGAATATATTTTAATAAAATTCTGGTTACAACTAATTGAAGGAATTCTGAATGAAGTGATGTAGTCAATTTCCAGTTAAAAAAATATCTAATGAAAATTTTTCTCGAATAAACATTTTTTTCATTTTCGTCTAAACATTATTTTCATAGTATGCCCTGGAAACTGGAATAAACATTCAAAATCCCGCCCCACAGAAGATTTCTTGCTTGTTAATATTGAAAAAAATGGTTGAAGAAATCGATTGATTACTTCAAATTCTTCAGGGTTATTTTCAATCTGAATGGGTCACACAATAAATATAAATATATATATATATATATATATATATATATATATATATATATTTATATAAATATATATATATATATATATATATATATATATATATATATATATATATATACAGGGTGTAACTTAAATGATGTCATTAATTTCAGAAGGTGATTTCTTGTCATATGTCATGGAAAAAAGTTCATATAAACGTGTGTCCTAACTTGCTTCGTTTCCGAGTAACGAGGTGTTGAAGTGTTACTATAAAATAGGTTTTTTATTAATAACTCAAAAGTCTTCACGCCGATTTTGATGACACTGGGTAGGTTTGTTAGCAGTAACAGGAAGCTTCTCTTCATGGAATTAGTTTACGGATTAAAATTCCAGTGTCGTCACAGAGGGTTACCTCAATGATATTCATGGTAAAAATCATGTCAGCCACTGTTTTTCTATAACTTTGATATTTTTATTGAATTGAACAATTAAGAAAAATTATGCAAATACATTCTCCCATGGAAATGCACTAAAATGGAAAAAATAATGTTTTTCATTGTTTGATCTAGGACATTCTGTAACCGATTCAAAATCGTGCCGTGCACGATTTCCAATTGTGTATGCACGGTAATCCTGTTACAAAATAACCTAGACCAAAAAAAAAAAATCCTTTGTTCTCCTTAGTGCATTTGTATGAAAGTTTTTTTTAGGTTTTTTCATTTTTTAAATTTTTAATCATTACCGAATCAAAGTAAAAATTGATTATGTAGTAAAATAAGGGATAAAAATTATTTACTTTTAAATCGAATACATCTCAAACCCGACAAAGTCGAAATAACTTGTGACATTTTTACCGGAATGACATTAATTTTTAAAGTTAGAAATTATTTACCCACGACACTGGTTGTACGAAATTATTGATTGTTTGACATGATGTTTATAGTTTCTTTTTCAGATTTTTCGTAGAATTTGAAACTGATACCAGCGATAAAAAAATTCTGATTGTTTTACACAGTAGGTACAAGTCACGAGTATCATGAAATTGTTTGAGCGTGCATGCAAACACGATTGTTTACATACTATCAAGTGAATATGAACACCCGTGCATTAGCGCAGATGCATTTTGTGTATGGACTTGCCGATGGGAATGCTGCAGAAGCCCGTCGACTCTATCGAGAACGATATCTGAACAGAGATATTCCAGCAGAAAGAACTTTCACCAGGTTATATGCTAGACTGTGTGAAACCAAATCTATAACTAAACAGGCTGAGCGTCCTGGTAGACCGAGGACAATTATGTCACCACAGTTAGAGGGAGCAATTCTCCAAGAAGTTGACAACAATTCATCATTAAGTACCTGAAAATTAGCGTTACAGTTCCATGTCACTCATCAAAGTGTTCGGAAGGTTCTGCATACGAATTTATTATATCCATACCACGAACAACGGATGCAGGCACTGTTACCAAGAGATTTTCCCGGGCGATTGGAGTTTTGTCAGTGGTTTCGTCAATAAATCGTAAACAATCGCAATTTTACGTCTGAAATTTTATTCACAGATGAGGCAAGTTTTTCACGGGATGCCATCATGAATTTTCACAACAATCATTCTTGGGACTACGAGAATCCTCATGCCATTGTAGAAAGTGGATCTTAGCAGGGGTTTTCGGTCAACGTATGGGCGAGAATTTGTGGCTATCATCTAATAGGGCCGCATTTTTTTCCTCATCGTCTCAATGGTGTGTCGTACAGACAATTTCTAGAAGGAACATTGCCAGAATTGTTACAGGATATACCTCTGCTAGTAAGGCGAAATATGTGGTTTATGTACGACGGGGAACCTGCTCATTTCAGTGTTACCGCTCGTGAATATCTCAATGATACTTCTGCTCACCAGTGGATAGGTCGTGGGGGACCTCAACGTGGCCACCACGATCTCCAGACATGAACATTCTGGACTTAAGGATTTTTTTTTTTTTTTTTAATGGCTTTGACATTTCGTCATTTCGGCCAGTCACAAGTTGAGTATTTTTATGTATCATTTCATAGTGTTCTGGGTAGGCCTTGTTACTAACTCCATACGCCACCTAGGAGCAGCACTGTTAATTTGAACGCAACAGCGAATCGTCGAGGACCATCCTCGGCCCGGCTACGAAATTTAACATTTAATTCTCTCAAATTAAATAGAAAAATCCCTGCCCTGGCCGAGAATCGAACTCACGACCTTTCGATCATGAGTCGGACGCTAACCCACCGCGCCAATCCCCCCAAAGGACATGAGGAATAGAATCATGCATAATTCTAATGTCATACGCAATACCCCAGGACTTTTTGAACGTGTGCGGCAGTCAATGAGAAGGAGACTAGATGCTTGTATTGCAAGTGGAGGTTCCCATTTTGAGAATCTGCTTGAATTATTTCTCATTATTACCTATGCTGTGTTTCGGATGGATTAGACATAAGCTAGCAGTTTGAATACTTCTTCCATCTACTTGCCAAACCAAACAGATTTTCATTTCACAATATGTTCAAATGGCGACGAATAGCAAAACACATTTTTACACTCAAATGATCGTAACCCCCCATTTTAACGCCACTGTTTAGCCATCAATTCCAAATAATATCAAACTCAGCGAAAACATTAGCGTACAATATTTATTATCGTAAATATCAATCTGGTTACCCTCTGCGACAACACTGGAAACGAAATTCAAAATCTAATTTCATGACAAGAAGCATCGTATTACAAATAAAACACACACGAAGTTAAATCAAAATCGGCGAAAATAATTTTGAGTAATTCATAAAAAAACGATTCTTCATTAAACTTTGGACACCCCGTTACTCGGAAACGGAGCAACTTAGGACACACGTTTATATGAACTATTTTTTCATGAAATATGACAAGGAATATCCTGGAATTGATGACATCATTTGAGTTACACCCTGTATATATATTTATATATATATATATATATATATATATATATATATATATATATATAGTGTCGTACTTGGCATCTCGAAAACGGTCAGTGATACGAAGTTAGTTGAATAAGACAAAAGTTGTCTATTTTAGTATGCAATGTTACGATGTTTCAAAATAGAAAATATCACGGACCGTTTTTAAAATATACAGGAAAAACCGAAATGGTATATCTTCTTTCATTTGCGCTGGCGCCTTTTCTCAGGAATATGGAAATGTGTTAAATACACTTTCTTCTCTGTTTTGAATTTGCTTCGATATGCTTGGTTTCCGAAGGACACCCTTAACTAATTTTTTTCGAATACGGACCTGTATTTTTTCTTTATGAACTTAAGTAGTTCTTATCTTACGGAGTTCAGATATGTATCTAACCTTTTTTTTTCCCCACATTTCTGCCCATAAACTCCGTTATTAAGATCTAAACAATGAAAATTCCAAAATTTATTTTCTACTGATTTTGCTCTTGGCTTCGCGGGCAAAAGGCGATATTCCACTTTGAATTGCACATGCACTATTCTTCAAATACATTTTTGCTCTGAAACGTGTATGTTTGGGGCAATTTTGAAGCATTCGGGGAGTTATAGCCATGCATGCTAACAATTGAGTTATCAGATTGCATAATATTACTTCGTTCATTTAATGTTTTTTCATACCCATATATAACTTTGTTTTTTTTACATCTTACATGTTTGTTTTTCAACTCCTTCATTTTTGACAGACAGAATAAAGTTTGATTTGCAAGTCTTCTATTTGTTAACGTATCGAAAAAAAACATTCATGTAATAGAGGGTTTTAACAACATTACATGTCAAGGATCGAAGCAGACACATAATGTTTATAGTTGGAATCAATGAATGTATGAAAAGTTCAGAAAACATTACCTATAATAATCCAGAATGATCTTATTGGAAAGATTCCAGCGGTATGCGTGAATTCCAAACCTGATGGATTATGAGCCAGTTATTCTCACAAAACCTATACATTTAAATTATAGATTTCTCAACAACAAGAGGGAACGTAGCGTTCTGCAACGAAATAACATTAGTGCTGCTAATGGATATTTCATTACGTTAGAGAGTCTGTACATGCTTTCAGTTCTGAATCTTACTTCCGTATTGGCAATAATATTTCATCCAAACTGGTTGATGAATAGAGATGATTATTTCATTCACGTACGGCTCCACCTATAAAAAGTCATGAATTTAGTAAGATCATTTGCAATATGATCGACTATCCAGGTAAATAAAGGAATATGAGCGGCTATTTTGTTCGATTGTATGATGCTATGATGAATGCCAAAATTTGAGTAACATTCACTCAAAATTGAAAATGTCTCGTTTTGGTTTATTTTCCCCTACGGAAATTTGTGAACATATAAGCAAATCCATCCCAGAAAATACCAAAAAAAGTAGAGAGTCTGTCTGGAGACATGGTTCTTGTTATTTATGAGTAATTGGTGGTTGTTGAAAGTAAGTTGAAAAGAGCACTATCAACTGACTTCACAACATGGCGGGAACAACAAAGCATTTGAGTGTGTGTGGAGGTCATTGTTTTTTATGTTTGTTATAGATTTGTTGTGATTTTTATAAACTTTGTAGACATTTAGTGAACATATTTTCTGTTGATATAGTGTAAGATTGCTTTTTCCATTGAAAAATCCAATAATTTTGCTAATTATTTCCTAATTATGCCTCTGGAGGGAAGTCGGATGAATCTCACTCGCACGTCCTGATTGGATCGGTTACATGACAGCACAAAATCTCAAAAAACAATCTATTTTGGTGTACTATTATGCTGACAACGTATTTTTAAACATGGAAATCCATGTTTATATTACCTCTATAGGCTTTTGCACATATTTCACAATATTCACTATGAACTATCACAACAATGTCGAGAATATTTTTTTAGGATACCATTTTCCGGGAAAAGTTCAGAAGAAAGACTCACGGACTCTAATGGAGAAAATATTTGCTTTCCTCCTCATCAGCTATTTGACAACTGTCAGATTACGTCACTGACAGTTCTCTATAAAATGTTGATAAACGTATATGAATGATTGGCTTATTTTTCCATTAGCGAAAGTGACAAATATGACCGGAATCTCATCAAATGATTCCCTAGAGGTGAATGAAGCCTTCGAGCGTTGTTCAGATTATTAATGTTCATATGGTCTCATCAACTTTTTGAGTTACAAGGTACTCTCGATGGAATTATGATGAAAATAATAGTCGACTATTTGTCATAGTCTTGGGATATCACCTGCGAATATTCCTAGGAAGCATTATTTGAGGCATACGACCTGGAACATACTTTTATTCGGCTTGATAAAAGGATTTTGATCCCATTAGGAACAAATGAGGAAATGCTCCAATTATTCCAGATGTTGGATCATTCCATTCTATTGCAACACTGACTGAGAATCGCTGCGAATGAAAAAATTACTTATTTCATAGCTCAACGCGCTACAACCTCTATTTTTCAAAACAATAGAGATTGCATTATTGAAAACCAAGTATTCCCTTGAATGAGAATACGTATTTCACTCTACAAATCTAACATAATGATGTTTGTTTTCAATTATGAAATTATTGCCTTATTGTCAAACTAACTGTGAATGTTGATGTTGTACCTCTGTTACTGATATCATTTGGAATATCATAACTTATGACTGACTTGTATTTGATTCTTTTCAAATCTGGAACATCGATTTCATATGATTCGGAGTAGATATAAATGTCCCCTTATTTTCATCGTATTTCCCTCATTAAATTGAATCAGTATTTTCCACGGATAATGTTCATGAGTATTTTTGAATCCCCCGACCGACAGTAAGTGGATATGTGAAATAACTCACTGTCCTAAATTATATAACCATATAGACCAAGAGCCCATGACACTTTCAAAACGTATCATAGTTTACGCTCATTGGAAACGGAAACTTTTACATACATTTTTCTGGAGCGAAGTGATGGTAGGAGGGATGCTGATTTGTTATGGAGAAGAAGGTGAAAAATATTAATAGTGAAAAACAAAAGTTTACAATGAAATAAAACGACAGTTGATGATTGCAGTTGTTTCAAACTTGGCGTTCACCTGCTGCAACGTTCAAAATATGTCAATAGAACAGGCCCGAAAAAATTTGAGAGTTTACCACTGACAAATAGAGAAGTCTTACCATTTGCCTTTGAACAATGTAAATTTAAAAAAAAAATGTCATCTCAACACGTTCAATGGAGCCCAGAAGGCTAATCCAAATAATATATATTGTACATGTTTTAAACCTTTCAAAGTTCATCCTCATCAATAGGTAGAGCTTCAAGAAAGAGAAAACGACAATACTTGACGAAAACATCTTCCAGCACAACATGGGGGCTATGAAAGATATACTTACATGATAAATTTATCCTAACATTGAATACATGTTGAAGTCGAAGTTACTAGCTGAAAGGTTGAGAGAATGTCGAGTTGTTGGAAGTTCCAACAAACGATGAATAATCATTTGAATTATCAATAGAATTAATGTAATGTGTAACCAACAATTATGGTCAGATGACATTCTACAGTGGCGCTGCCGAATGTGGAACCATGGAAATTAATCATAAGAACAAATGGTTATTGTTGCGCCATCTGATGTGATGATATTTACCAAAGGGGGGCGAGAACAGAATAAAATCATTTAAACTTCAAGTGAAGGCAAGGAGAAACACCTTTTTTTTTAATATATATTCGTGATGTGTGAAATAGCAATTATCGTGTTATCGAAAATGTAAATATTGAAGAGGGAAATACAGAGTTGACTTGTTCGTTTGATGATGTTATGAGGGGATTTCTAATATTAGAATTGATTTCGAAAATTTCAAGAGTATTCAATAAATAACCTTTGTTAGAACGGAGCATTATTTTTATATCTTTTTTTATGTCGAACGAATGATTGGTATAAATTATATGGTTGACGAAGGCGCTATCAGAATTGATCTCTACCATAGAAGTGTTTTGATATTTCTCCGAATGTTTGTCTAGAATTTTCTCATGTTCTTTCACTCTAGTAATGATTTTCCCACCACATTGGCCAATGTGCTTGGCATTTCAAGAGGGCTCGGAGCAACTGATTTCCTATTCACCTGAGTTGTCAGACGTTTTATCCTTGTTATCGACTAAAATGTTTAAAATAGTGTTGTTGGTGTAAAAACAAATGTAACAATCTTCGTTGAAACGTTTGAATATGTTTTTAATGTCATTAAAAACTACACCGATGGATGGGATAAAATGATTTATGAAGGTGTGGTTTCTACGTTGTGTCTATGAGTTGTAATGGGTAGCCATTGATTATCCCAATGTGTTTGATGATATTCAATTGAGGGTTGGAATTTTATTGGTTCGATGGAATAGAAAACAATCCGTTGAATGAAGAGTTGAACGCAGCCAATTTATTTGAGGAAATATGATTAGATGAGAAAGGACTGATTCTATCTGTGTGGGTGGGTTTTCTGTGAATGGAGAATACAAAATTTTGGTTACTTTTTCAATCAATAGATCAAGAAAAGGTAGGCCATTACAAGACTCGATCTCCATCGTGAACTCTATGGAGTTATGTAGAGAATTCAAGGAGGATAGTGGTAAATTCAATTCGGATGTGTTTCCCTTGTAAAGGACAATGCAATTATTCACATATCGATAAAAAAAATGTCAAAAAACGTGGAAATGGGGGGGTTGTGATTCTGGGTTATGGAGGAATATTTCAGCGAGAAGAAGTGAAAGATTGCTGTCCAGAGAGTTGCTAGAAAATTCCATATTTGGATTCGAAGAAATGTTGTTTTGACTCGATGTCCAGAGGATGGCACAAGATCAAACAGTGGAGAGCATTCACACCACAATTAAACAATAGATTCCTAACTAGGGCGATGCAGTACTCCAGCGGAACACTGGAAGAGAGGTTAACAATATCAAATGAGATAAAAATTGAGTATGTGTGGATTAAGGTGTTGGAGATCTTGTAAGTGAGATCTTTGGAGTTTTTCAGAGAGTTGAGATTATGAAAGTCCGTCAGTTCTCTGATAAGTTTGTTTAGTTATGCTGCAATTGTGGAAGTGGGCAAGTAACAAGAGGATACTACCGGTGTGATCGGGATGTCAGGCTCATGTATCTTGGGTAAGCCGAATAGTTGAGGAGTGCTGAGGTTCGAAGGGACTGAATAGCGTTTATGGGAATGAAAGTGATTGATAGTGTCGTTGGTAATATCAATATCGAGTTTGGTACTTTTCATATAATCAATTGTGGGGTCTGAACTGAGCTTGCAGAATCCATCGGTATTTGAAAAATTTGAAACTTTGTTGATATAGTCGGTACGGTCTGAAATATCCACACAATTGCCCTTATCGGCTTCAGTGATCACAAAATAGTTGTCTTTGACTTTTTTGTTGATGCTCCTTGATAATTTTGAGGTAGGCAGATTATTGCGTTGATTAGTGAGTTTGTTAGTAAAATTTCTGTTTGAGCAATCAGCAATCTCACTTCTGACCAAATCTTTATTATTAAAATTATTGATTTCTATCATTTTTTCGCATTCAACTGCTAAATGAAAGAACATAAGGAAATTATAGAAAAACATTTTAAAAAATTTCAAAACGCTTCTATGGTAGAGATCAATTCTTAAAGCTCCTTCGCTAACTATATTATTTATTCTAATCATTCTTTCGATATCAAAAAACGTATAAAATACGTCACCGTTCTGGCAAAGGTCATTTATTGAATACTCTTGAAATTTTCTAAATCAATTATAATATCAGAAATCATCTCATAACAAGATTATTGCAATTCTACACATCATGAATATATATTCAAAAAAAAAAACGGTGTTTCTCCTTGCCTTTACTCGCCTAATGTTTGAATGATTTCATTCTGTTCTCGCCCCCCTTAGTCTGGGGAATAGCATCACAGTAGATGGCGTCATAATAACCATTTGTTTTTATGATTAGTTTTAATGGTGCCACACTTAGCAGCACCACTGTAGTATGTCATCTGATGATGATGATTGTTGGTTACACTTCACAATAACTTGTGCATTTATTAATAATTTAAATGATTATTCACCGCTTCTTCAGTTGTTGGAACTTCCAACAACGCGACATCCTCACAACCTTCAAGCTTCCAACTTCGACTTCAACATGAATTCAATGTTGGATACATTTTTCATGTGAGTATATCTCTCACAGCCCCCATTTTGTGCTGGAAGCTGTCCTTGTCAACTATTGTGGTTTTCTCTTTTTTAACCGACGAAACCAAAAAGGAGGAGGTTCTGTAGTCGACGCGTATATTTTTTTTTTATGTATGACCACACATAACTTTTCACTGAGACCTCCGATTCCGATAATTCTCTTCCCAATGAATAGGGTGTTCTTCAAAGTCAGACTGGTCCGTTAACCGATTCTATCAGGCATAACTTTGTACTGGGTTCTTCGATTCGGGTGATTCTTCTTTTAATAGATAGGGTATACCTCATAGTTGATCATATTTTGATTTCGAATGGAATTATCTACCCTTACGAGTAGAAAAATAGGAGATAATTGATTTTTCACTGGTGATCATTGGCACACATATGTAGTTGACATTGACAGATCCCCCCACATCCGTCACTATAATCAAATTTTATGAAAGGATGGAATTAATTATATATAAAGTAATAAATTCAACTAACCGAAACATTGAAAAATAATTGATATTATATACCAATACACTTTTGTTCTCCTACATCCGTCACAATCGTTATATTCTATGAGAGGATGGAATTATATACAAAGTGATGAAATAAACTAACCAGAAAAACGAAAATAATGTATATAACAACAAATAGTGAGAGTAGATAATCGTATTATTTTACTGGTAATAGTTGAAGTAAGGTGGGTAAGTAAGTATTTTGGAAAAAAAAAAAACATTAGTAGATTTCAGTCACAAAAAATTGAAAAATAAAAATTGTTTAACAAAAAATTAAACCGACGAAATACGGAACTGAAGAGTAAAGAATAAAATAAACCTTCTCAGTCTCAATAACTGAGCTCCTAAACTAATGTAAGTAACTTATTTTGAGTCAGCGCCAAACGAACAATTAACGAAGATCATCGAATGATTTAAAAAAAAAATCAGAATGTCACCACGCAACTCGATGCCATCATTCTACGCCTAACCTGATTCATTTGCTTGTTTGTTTGGCGCCGACTCAGAATTAGTTACCAACATTGGTTTTGGAGCTTAGTTATTGAAGCTGAGAAGGTTTATTTAGTTTTTTACTCTCCAGTTCCGCATTTCCTTGGTTAAATTTTTTGTCAAAAAGTTTTTATTGTAGCTCTACCTATTGCTGAGGATGAACCTCCAAAGGTTAGAATCATGTACAATACATATTAATTGGATTAAATTTCTGGGCTCCATTCAATGTACAATACGTTTTTAAACTGACACGAACTCTTGGTCTGATAGATTTTCAGACATATCCATTCCCAACATAGAGTGAAGTAGAAAAAAATTAATAAAAATCCTTTTTGAAGAGAAGATTCCATTCGAATGCACTAAAAGGTGAAAAATAATTGCTTTGGATGATTGACGTAGGTTATTCCGTGAGTTATAGATTAAAACACTATTAAATCAATTATTTTCAACTTTTTAGTGCATTCGAATATGAGCTTGTCTTTGAAAAGGTTTTCAATTAATTATTCCATTCTAACTAAAAATCAATAATATCCGACTAAATTCACAATCTTCGACCCCAAAAACCCCGACATACTATTTTGAATCGAGTCGGGCCATAATTACAACACTAGTATGCCGTCTTGAATTCGTGAATTTTCATACAGAATTAATAATATCTGACTCCGAAAAACCCACATACCGATTTTGAATAGAATCGGACCATGAACATAGAGATCAGAGAGAGAGAGAGAGAGAAAGAGATTCATTAACTACGTCCATATATAAATACATTTAAAGCAGGTCCTTGAGAAAAATATTTTCTTAGATTAAAAGTTACAAGTTAAAAGAGTAAAACTTAGTTGAAATAGTAAAACTAAATTTCCTACGGTGATACATCACATTACAACACAGGAATAAAATGAGGTTAACTCAGAACTAGTCATTGTAAACAATACATGAAGGGGTATAAAAGTTGCAATGACAAACACATTAAAAGCCCATTAAAAGCCCAGATCATACACGTTAAAATTATAGTTTAAAAAGTCCTTCACGGAGTAAAAGCAGTTCATCAGTATACAAGATTTCACTGATCTCTTGAAATTGTAAAAGGTCATATTTCTTATTTCCAAAGGTAATTTATTGTATAGGCTTATATTCAATGAATTTTTCTGTGATACAGAGAGTCTATATCTTGGTGTTTTCAAGAGGTTTCCTGACCTTGTTTGGTGCTGATGCGTGTCCGCTGAAAGAGCAAAATCTGATCTTTTTTTATGTATTTCAAGCAGAGTGGAATATATGAACGCGGTAGGAAGAGGCATGATCTGGTGATGAATAAATAGAGCGAGGCAGTGATCTCTGTAGCCCGCCCCTGATATTATTCGAATAACCCTTTTTTGTAAAACAAAAATTTTGTTCGAATGGGACGAATTACCCCACAAGACAATTCCATAAGTCATAAGACTGTGAAAAAGTCCAAAATAGCTGGCTCTCACAGTATCTGCACCAATAAGGATTTCCAATCTGCGAATCAAGAACGTGACGCTTGATAATTTTTTCGACAGATTTTCCACGTGACACATCCAGTTGAGTTTGTCATCAATGGATATACCAAGTAACTTGACACTTTCCCCACCTGTTAGTGAGGAGTTTGAAGATATAATAAGATTCTAATTTTTAGCAGAATTAAGCTTGTTTGAACAGAACCACTCATCTGTCATTTGCAAGGTGAGTTTGGAAGAGTCAATCAGTTTCTCTTATTGACTATTACGATCTATCAGTGTGGTATCGTCAGCGAAGAGAATGCATTTTTCCAGTAATATATGATAATATAAATCATTGATATACACAATGGATAGGGTTGGTCCCAAAACAGAGCCTTGTGGAACCTCATGGACGATTTGTATTAATGCTGATTTGGTGCCTTCAACCGAAACACACTGAGATCGCCCATGCAAATAAGACCTGAAAAATTTCAATGGAAGTCCACGAATGCCATAACAGAAAAGTTTCTCAAGTAATATATAATGGGAAACACAATCGAAAGCTTAAGTCAGATCACAAAGCGTTAAGAAAGAATGCTTCCCCTTCGCGAGTCCATCAACTACATTTGCAATAATTCTGATCTATTTTTTCTAGAGCCAAATTGCTCAGGACACAGCAAGGAGTTTGTTTCCAGGTAAGATATCAACCTTGTTTTGACTATGATTTTCGCGATAACTGGAATTCTGGAAATGGGGCAAAAATTTTCTGGTGGGTGGGGTTCTTCTTTTTTCAGCAATGGCAAAACAACTGGAATCTCCAGTGCATCTGGATAAACTCCTAGAGATAAGCAATCATTAATTAAAATTGAAAGTGGAGAAGCAATAATATCGGCTATACCTTCAATCACCGCGCTGTTCAGTTCATAGAAATCCGAACAACTTGAATCCTTCAAAGATTCAATTGTGTCCATCACTTCGTCGGGAGTTACAGGAAAAAAAGAGAAAGAATTTACAGGTGATCTGAGATTTTTCAAGTATTCCGTAGGTTCGTGATTCGTCTCAGGTAGAGACGAGATCAATTTTTCAGCAATATTGCTGAAATAATCATTGAATTCAGCTTCCGTGATGCTGGACTCCTTTTTTTTCCATGGATTTCTGTTACACTCGAAGTTGATCAATCTCCAGGAGTCTCTGCGGATGTTCGAGGAATTTTTCAAAAAAGTTTCATACGCTAACCTTTCTGTTTCGATGATGGAATTCCTGTAATCCTTACGTAAGAAAGTGTATGCATCCCAGGTCACCTGATCCTTGTTTACATTATGAATCAGTTTCACGTTAGAGAGTGTCTGACGTTTGTTAACTAATTCTTCATTGAACCAGCAACCAGGCGATTTTTGTACATTGCAATCCCTGGTTATTTTCAGAGGAAATATCTTTTTTATATGGAGATTCACCGAATTAATAAAGTAATCAGTCACGGTGTTAGGATCCTTGATCAGAAAAATATCCCAACAAAGATTTTCGAGATCAAACCGTAACTTTTCAATACCGGAAAGGCTGATTTTTCTCTAACAAATAATTCTTTCCACGAGTTTTACATCGGACTTATAATACATCACTTGGCCCAGGTGATCTGATAAGTAGGGGTCCAGTACCTGAGTATCAAATTGATCATAGGCCATCTTGGAGCCGCCATTTTGATTTTATGAATTTTGAAAAAAAAATCATAAACTTTGACCCTGAAAACCCTCATATACTAATTTTGAATCGAATCGGACCATGAACTTAAATCTCTTTCGCCATCTTGGTGCGCCATTCTGTTTTTTTCTATAACAGAAATTCCATGAGCCGCCATTTCAGTTTCATGAATTTTGACAACCAGTTCATAATCTCCGACTCAGAAAACCCACACATACAAATTTTGAATAGAATCGGACCATAATCACAAAACTTCTCCGCCATTTTGGAACCGCCATCTTGAGTTCATAAATTTTGACACAAAATCTCCGATGCCGAATACCCCCAGATACCAATTTTGAATCGAATCAGACCACAATCACAAAATTCGTCCGCCATCTTGGAGCCGCCATTCTATCTTTTCCTCTGACAAAAATTTCATAATGCATTGTCACCAAAATAACGAACACCTCCCAAATTTCAGCTCAATCGGAAGTCGGCAAGAGCTCCATAAAAGGATTTCAAATTTTGAACCGGAGAGAATGACAGATTGACATACGAAAGAGGAAAGTCAAATGAAAACTTGCATAAAAAAAAGTAATACTTTGGGCTTTAACATTTTTCCAAAGCTTTCAATACGGAATCCCGCGTGATTTCATCCTTTTCGATTCGCCCATCTGCTCCAATAGGTTTATTCAGTGAGTTGCTATTTATTCATCGCGAAACTGAGGTATTTGATATTTGGATATATTCCACGTTTCCTTTAGTGTAACTGGAAATCATTTCTCTAGATAAACCGTTTTTCATTCATAGTATCTTTCAATATCAGGAGTACGTACTATTTGAAATCCGTGAGAACTGTAGTCCGTGTTGACATTGAAACCGTATTTGACTGCTTTGGTGTGTTTGGACTCATTCTGTGATATTTGAATTCCACACCCATATTTTGTTCCGCATTTTTGATATACTGGTATCAATACCTACATGTCGGTCCAACGAAATGAAGTCATTTATTATCCATGATAAAGGGAATAGAGTTTTCATTCATTTTCGGAAAAAATCACCATCTGCCTACAGGTGTTTCATGGATTCCAAATTATCGGAAAGGCTATGTAGTTCCCTTCGAAATCAAACCACAACTTTGGCAAAGGACGAATACGTGAAATACACAAACTGGAGATACGACATCTATAATTTGCGAAAGGAAGTTCAACCTAGTGCCGTGGAATTCAAAGGCAGAAAAACGCACATTAATACGTTGTAACGAACCTAGGCCGGCCCTGTCGCCTCACACGTTGCCATCGACAGCGATGAGATCATCCCCGGAGATATTCGAGAACCATCCAGTCGCTCTTCCGCGGAAAACAACGGTCAATATTGGAAACAATTGGAACATGCCGTCGCCAACCGTCCGAATTCGAAACATCGAGAATGCTGTATCGGAGATAAATAGACAGCCCTCAAGAGGGAGTAGACAGTCTGAACGAGGCCATACAATCGAGCTATACAGTGGCGTAGTAATATAAATTAAGTTGTAGAATAAGTGTGAAATAAATTATTAGAACCAAGTTAAGTTTATTTACGTTACAATTGGTGTCGGAAGTGAGATTTTGAAAATAAACAAGTGATCGTGGAGTGGATAGTCAGAAAAATAAATTGATAGACCTTTCTGTACGCCCAAAATAGACAGTGGCCCGGTTTTCGCGAAGTGGACAATTGTGCGTGGGAATATAAACTGATACGCTGTTCGCGTGAAACAGAAAATAGACAGTGGCCCGGTTTTCGCGAAGTGGACAATTGTGCGTGGGAATATAAACTGATACACTCTTCGCGTGAAACAGACAATAGACTGGTGGCCCGTGGAAAAGAATTCGCGAAGTGAATTTTTAACAAACTTTTCGTGTAAAACAGACTGATACCTCGTCAAAGACAAAATGTGTTCAAGAAAAGTGCGCCTTGCGGATTTGAAGGTAGCGGAATTAAAACAGGAATTGGAGGAAAGGGAACTGGAAACAACAGGTAAAAAGCAAGTACTCCAGGAAAGACTTGCAGAAGGACTTATACAAGAAGGTGAGGACCCGAAACATTTTTATTCGAAGTTCCCGGAGGCGATTTAAGTTTGGTAATGAATAAACTCGAAGAAACTACTAAATCCGTGAAAGAAGAACTGCAACAAAATTCGAGGACTTTGGAAGAAAATGCTAGAAATCTGGAAGAGAAGCTTGAAGAAAATTCGAGAAATCTGGAAGAGAAGCTTGAAGAAAATTCTGGAGAGAAACTTCTAGAAAATTCAAGAAGCCTGGAAAAAAAGGAAAAGCAAATGCAAGAAGCCTGGAAGAGAAGTTCCTGGAAAACACAGAAGGCCTAAAAAAAGAATTGTGTGGTGTGGCTAATTTTCTAGAAGGAAGAATGGGAACCGTTGAGACAGAGATAGATAAAATGAGGGAGCAAATGAACACGGAAATAGATAAAATAAAGGAAACGATCAGTAAGCTGGAAAAACGAATTAATAGTGCGCCCTCCACAGAGATGGTTAACGAAAATGCAATGCTGGACTTGAGTTTGAACTTGGATAAAGTTCAAGAGGGTATAAAAGATGTCAAGGTCATTTCTGAAATAGGGAAGCTTTCCATGAAGCCGCCTCAATTCGACGGAAAACTCCATGGGAAAATTACCGCCGACAGTTTGAAGCAGCGGCCAAAGCAAATGGATGGAATACAGGGGAAAGAGCTGTAGCACTTACACTTGCATTACGTGGAGAAGCGACGAATATTCTACAAACTCTTACCGCCCAAGAACAGGAGGACTATGATCAGCTGATTAAACATCTAGAATTACGATATGGCCAGGCCCATTTGGAACACGTATACCACTCCCAACTGAAAAATCGCTGCCAAAAATCGGGCGAATCCTTACAAGAATTCGAAGCTGACATTGCACGCTTGGTTCGTCTCGCATATCCAGCCACACCGGAGAATGTAATGGAGCGATTAGCGGTTCAGGCATTCTTGGATGGACTCCGTGACCAAGAAACCAGACAAGCGTTGATATTAGCTCGTCCAACACATCTCGTAGACGCACTGGCACGCGCTTTGGAATTCGAAGCAGCAAAACAATGCTGCGAAAACCAAAATAAAGTTCGAACGATTGAGGAAGACTCACAGGAGCCTGCTAACTTGGAAGCTGCCATAAGAAAAGTGATTAAGGAAGTGCTGCCTGAGAAAAGACAGATAAGAGGCTGGAATTGTGGCAAAATTGGACATGTGCGTAGCAAATGTCCAACATTCATCGACTCCGATGCAGAAAAACTAAAGAAGGTCGACGAGAAGGGGCAATCGTCGGCATGTGTCCGGCAAGCCCCGGTTAACAACGCATATGTCGCTATCCTTCAACGACAGGTGTCTTCGTAGACGGTCTCATCAATAACGAGCCTTGCACCATGCTGCTAGATACAGGTGCGACTAGGACAATTCTCGGGCCTTCCTTTGCCAGAACACCGGAACGGATTGAACCGACAACTTGGAAGCTACGCACAGCAAAAGGGGAGCCAGCTACTGTATATGGCGAGCTGCCGATTGAAATAATTTTGGGCAGCACTAAAGTGAAACATCAGGCACTTGTAGCGGACATCGAAGACGATGCAATCATCGGAATGGACATCATGAATTCCAGAGGGTTTGAATTGGATTTCAAAGAGGGCGTCCTACGTGTCAACGGAGAAGAGCTGGTGCTTCATGGGAGGAGTGAGGAGTTGATCCGTGTGCTGTTGGCTGAAGATGTAAGCGTACCTGAGAGGGCTGAAACCATTCTGGAGGCTCGCCTGGACGGGAGTGCGAGCAGTGGAGACGTGGTGATGTTCGAGCCCAAACTTCATGATGAGAAAATTGGACGAGGGATTGCACTAGGGAAGACATTGTTGCGTGCTGACAAATTTGTGCCGGTAAGGGTCATGAATGTCAATTATTTCCCAGTGACCTTGAAGAAAGGAACAATTTTGGGGCACTGCTCGCCAGTTTCCTCAGTGATCCGGAGTGTACGAGGTACGATTAGCCAACCCAACAACTTGCCCACAGAACTAGAAAAATTAGTTGCCATCTCTTCCGAAGATATAAAACCAGCTCAACAGCCCAAACTAAGAGATTTAGTTAAGAAGTACCAAGACATCTTCGATACCGGACAAGAAAAAGGAGGTCGAACTAATGTGGTCCAGCACAAGATTGATACTGGGGGTGCCCGACCGATCCGGCAATCAGCAAGAAGACTTCCTCTTGCCAAGAAGGAAGAGGCTGACAAAATAGTCAGCGATATGGGAAAAGAAGGAGTTATCGAACCATCTGACAGTCCCTGGTCCTCTCCAGTCGTACTGGTGAAGAAAAAGGATGGATCGACACGCTTTTGTGTAGACTATCGCCAACTTAATAATGTCACGGAGAAGGACAGTTACCCTCTCCCGAGAATAGATGACACCCTAGACACGTTGGCTGGTTCCACGATTTTCTCGACCCTTGATCTGAAGAGTGGATACTGGCAAGTAGAACTAGCTCAGGAAGATCGAGAAAGACTGCTTTTACCATCGGCTCAGGATTGTGGCAGTTCACCGTTATGCCATTCGGGCTCTGTAATGCTCCCGCCACATTCGAAAGATTGATGGAAACAGTACTGAAGGGACTCTCATGGAACACGTGTCTAGTGTATCTCGACGACATAATTGTGGTCGGCAGATCGTTTGAGGACCACTTGAAAACTTGGAGGAAGTATTCTTGCGACTGAGGAACTCCGGATTGAAGCCGAGCCCTAAGAAATGCCATCTGTTCCAAAAGAAGTACGATACCTTGGCCACGTTGTCTCTGGGAAGGAGTAGCAGTGGATGACCAGAAGATCAAAGCTGTTAAGGATTGGCCCATCCCAAAAGACATTTCACCAACTTCGAAGTATCCATGGTTTATGCACAAACAATCGCCGATATGTGCTGGATTCGCCAACATCGCTAAACCACTGACCAGGCTCACGGAGGGCCAAACACAGTTCCAGTGGTCCGAAGAATGTCAAGACTCATTCAGGAAGCTGAAAGGAGCTTTGATCAACGCACCTGTACTGAGCTATCCCCTACCCGAAGGGAAATTCATTTGGGTACGGACGCCAGCAACGTGGGACTTGGAGCTGTCCTATCTCAGATCCAGGAGGGACAGGAGAAGGCATTGGTTATTTCAGCAAGACGCATCAAAAATCCTGAGGGTCAAGTAGCACGTTGGATCGAGAGACAACACTTCTACAAGTACGTGTATGGAAGAAGATTCCTGTTGAGAACTGACCATGCAGCTCTCAAATGGCTCTTACAGTTCAAAAATCCTGAGGGTCAAGTAGCACGTTGGATCGAGAGACTCCAAGAATTCGATTTCGAGATCGAACATCGAGCCGGAACTAGCCATAAGAATGCAGATGCCTTGTCGCGAAGACCATGTCCAGATGATTGCTCACATTGCCGACGAGCAGAAGAGAAAGAAGCAACACTTTGTAGAACCGCGGCAATGGATGACAACTGGAATGACAGCAAGATCCAGAAAGACCAAGAGAGAGACCCCGACCTTGGCTTAGTCGTCAGCTGGAAGAAGGGCAATCGAAGACCATCATGGCAGGAAGTCGCAGGTTACTCGCCGGCTGTTAAGTCCTATTGGGCACAATGGAACTCTCTTATTCTGGACAATGGGATCCTGAAACGTGTGTTGGAGGCCGATATTGGTGGGGAAGACAGACGCCAAATCATTGTTCCCAGGAACAGAAGAGAGAAAGTGCTGCGGGAAATCCATGATGGAGTCGCCGGAGGACATCTGGGAGTGACGAAGACCCTGCAGAAAGTGAGGCAGCGGTTTTACTGGGCCAATTGTCAAGCTGACGTCCAGGACTGGTGCAGAAAGTGCGCTGTATGTGCTGCTAGCAATGGACCTCGAATACGACCCAAGGCCCCGATGCGTCAGTACAACGTAGGCAGCCCGTTCGAGAGAATCGCCATTGACATCGCCGGCCCGTTTCCCGTATCCGACCACGGGAATAAATACATCCTTGTGGCAATGGACTACTTCAGTAAGTGGGCGGAAGCCTATGCCCTGCCCAACCAGGAAGCCATCACCGTCGCCGACGTCTTGGTGAAAGAATGGATATGTCGATTCGGTATTCCAATGGAGCTGCACTCGGATCAAGGCAGAAATTTCGAATCCAACCTTTTCCAAGAAATATGTCTACTGCTGAACATCCGCAAGACAAGAACCACGGCCCTACATCCGCAGTCCGATGGAATGGTGGAACGGATGAACAGGACGATCAACCGCCACTTGTCCAAGGTTGTCTCTGACCATCAAAGAGACTGGGACCAGTATATTCATTTGTTCCTGATGGCCTATCGATCCGCAGTACACGAGTCAACCGGTCAAACTCCTGCTAGTATTATAATGGGCCGAGAACTGCTACTGCCTTGTGACCTGAAGTTTGGGATACCGCCAGGACAAGACACTGCGGGAGAGGACTACGTCAGCAAACTTCGGCAGAGAATGGACGACATCCACGAACGAGTCCGGTTGAACATCCAGAGTGCCAGCGATAAAATGAAGAAGACCTATGACATCAAGGCCGACGCTGGATGATTTAAGGTTGATGACCTGGTTTGGCTGTACAACCCCAAACGTCGTCGTGGACTATCACCAAAGTTGCGGAACTCGTGGGAAGGCCCGTATAAAATCGTGAAAAGGATAAACGACCTTGTGTACCGAATCCATAAGCCACCCCGAGGGAAACCAAGGGTCGTCCATTTCAACAGGTTGGCCCCTTACGCTGGAAACCATGACCAAGTTCGCACCCTCAATCCACCGGAGGATGATATGACGTTCGAGAAGTTTATGTCCTTGTATTCAAACGGGCAGAAAGTTCTACATGGGGTTACTAGAGAGGAGTCACGAGACCTTTTCGAGGTGCCTGCTGACTACGCACTAGCGCACTGTGTGGCAGAAGATCTTCGAATGTCCAGGGGCATCGCCGTAGTGTTCTCCAAGAAATTTGGTCAACTCCAAACACTGCGGGAGCAGAATCCAGAAGTTGGTGGGGTGCTACAGTTGAAGAAAGGCCAGAGAAACATCTACTACCTAGTTACCAAGAGGCATTCCCAAGATAAACCGTCCTATGAAGATGTCTGGAAGAGTCTCACCAAACTAAGAGATACTATGGTGGACCAGAATCTGGCGGATCTAGCAATTCCAAAACTATCCTGTGGTATTGATGGGTTGGACTGGAGAGTCATAAGAAGTATGCTGGAGGCGATATTCAGATCCAGCGGCGTCAGGATTTTGGTTTGCTGTAACCCTCTTCCACAACCGATCATGAAGACCGTGGAGTGTTACTTCCATCGAACTTCACGGTGCAGATATGGGGAGTCATGCAGATATCGTCACACTCCAAGGATGAAATTTCGGGACGAAATGTCTTTAAGAAGGGGGCAATGTAACGAACCTAGGCCGGCCCTGTCGCCTCACACGTTGCCATCGACAGCGATGAGATCATCCCTGGAGATATTCGAGAACCATCCAGTCGCTCTTCCGCGGAAAACAACGGTCAATATTGGAAACAATTGGAACATGCCGTCGCCAACCGTCCGAATTCGAAACATCGAGAATGCTGTATCGGAGATAAATAGACAGCCCTCAAGAGGGAGTAGACAGTCTGAACGAGCCCATACAATCGAGCTATACAGTGGCGTAGTAATATAAATTGAGTTGTAGAATAAGTGTGAAATAAATTATTAGAACCAAGTTAAGTTTATTTACGTTACAGTACTCTAATCAAAGTCTTTTAATGATATCGGCACTTGTTTGTGAGCCTAAATATTCGTGTTATGTTTGTTGTATTTCATACATACACTGTGTTATTCTATTTGACGATATTTTTGTTACCTCTTGACTCACCATACATCCATTCCAACCTGTAAATATTGATCTCATTTTATAACCTTATACCATCTCAACGTGTAACCTTGATATGTTTTGAATTTTTTTCAACCTAACCACTCATTCATGTTGCCCTAGTCCAATTTCCAACTGATATGAATTATATGTATACATACTTCAATCCATTTTATAATACGTAATTTTTTTTGTGAATATCATAACAACTGAAAGATCACTTATCGATTATATTTTCGTTCAACCTTATTCATTGTAATTCCACTATTTTAAATTTATACTGAATGAAGTTTTTCAATTATAATAGATGTTCAACGATTCTTTGGTATAGACACCAAAATTCAAGCTTCTAGCGCGTTCCGAGTAACGCCTCGAAAAGTAAATGAAAGAGAGTTTGTGGTGTTACTCGGAATGCGCTTGACTTTTGGTATCGTGGACTGGTCTATACCAACAAATCGTTGGTTACCTATCAATGTGCAGAAAAATTTCAGCCGTTGTATCCCTCGGCACAAGGTTGAGCTTCCTCACGCAAACTATAGACGCCGTATATATAATTTGTATATTTCAGATTGTAATTATACTATATTTTAATTTTTCTAAATATTATCATCTGTCAGCATTGAGGCAACGTTATATATTACTTTACTTTTCATTTTACTTTTGGCTTTGTTTAGAAACTGTTTTCATGTGATAAAACTTTTTATACTTACTTATGTCATCCCTTATCTGCATCGTGAAATACTCAATTCATCTATTATCAGTTATTTATATTATATATATATATATATATATATATATGTATATATATATATATATATATATATATATATATATATATATATATATATATATATATATATATATATATATATATATATATATATTATTATATATATATATATATATATATATTTTTTCAAAAAGAAAAAAACCATAAAAAGAATAATTAGTAAATAGCTATTAGTTTCAAGAGATTGTTTTTACATGATTTTAGAAGTTCTATTTCCTTTATAAGCCTATGTATGATATGAAAGATAAAAATGTCCAGATTATATAACACAATCAATTTCATACACTGTCAGAATGATTACAACCCATAATTCTTCAAAAGAGAACAAAAAGTCTAGATTTACAAAATTTTCCTAAATAAAATCTACAAATTTATAAATTTGAAACATACAGTATATGAAATTGTAGCTAACTAAAAGTAGCCAATGGTAGAACATCAAACTTTTTGATGACAATAGCCAATCAGGGAACAGATGGTCACATGTAGAATTTGAAATTGTAAGAGATAAGAGCGGGAAAGTATCAGAGGTAATTATTATTGAAAATTGTACATAGTTATTAAGAATGGAAAAATAGTTTTATGTATAAGTTATGACACATAACCATAAACAGTGAAAATGTGACAATATAGTGCGCGAATTCAAAAATTCGAAAATGAATTTAAAACGGATGCCACGTTATATTTTTGGGAGCAAAAAAAATGGAATAATTTCCACATTATAATTGGAAACCAAGATTACCTTATTTGTACACCGTATACAAGTATCCAAGGCTGATTGCTGAATTTGTATGGTCCTTTTCCATTTGGTATTGGAGTTCCTGATATCATTGGAGTGAAAGGGAATCCAAATCCTGCTTGTATTGAACAGCGACAGTTCCAGACAGGTATAAACCTTCCATAGTGCATATTCCGAACTGAACAATTTCACTAATAACGCATATTCCATCGGAAGAACTTTATTTCAATTGATTTCGAACTATTAAAGAAATTTTCACTTTCAACGTAAAAGTGAGGTTGTGTATATTTTACCAATTAACTTTACTCATGATTATCCATAAATATTTGTAGATTCACCTAAGAGTAAGTTATCTTTCGTAGGCCAGGTAAAATTAAGTTTTCCTGAATAAAGGAAATAATTGCTCTTTGATACTTTGTCGTTTGTTTTCTACAATGATCAACAGTCATACTTATGAACATTGAATGAATTGGAATTTGACATATCAAGCAGTGGCTAGTGGCTCAATTGCCTGAACCGGCTATCTGAGACAAGGGGCGTACCAACTGAGCTTAGCTGTGGTAAGGAAAATGATAACAATTGGCAGCAACGTGACGAGAGAACAGAGACGTAGCTAGCAATTATTATTACATTGCAAAATATATTATACAGGGCACAAATAATTATCTATATCATAATAATTTGGCTCACAAAGAGGAGCGAAAATTATTAGCAATTTTCATTACATAAAAACAATTATTATATTTACAATTTATCATTACATTACAAATTGGCACCCAAAACGTGGGGCGAAATAATAACAAAATAATTTGTTATAACATCATAACATAACAATATATATATATATATATATATATATATATATATATATGTTATGAGATACCAGTAATACATTTTAAAAGGAAAAAAGGAAACAATTTCTTAAAAAACCACACACACACAAAAAAATAAATATTAAAGTTATAATATGAGATATTGTTTTTAATTTTATTAATAATATATAACAAGTTGCGCCCAACGCGGTGCGAAAATATTTATAGTAAAATAATAATAAATTAGTATTTTTACAATTTGTTATTATATAACAATATAACAATATATATATATATATATATATACAGTGCATTCCATTTAAAAAGAGCCAGCCTGAATAACTTTTGGTACAATGATTTTCAGAAAAAATAAAAAAACACGTCAACAATAGTATACAGGGAGACACATTTTGACATATTCACATTTGATGTTACTTCCACTATCGCACCCCTAGAGCATGTCACCATTTTTTTTAAATGGATCACCCTATATTGTTTTGCATTATCAGATGCTCCATGATGAGCAGATTTCAACAAAGTATAAAACATATGGTCTGACACATATGGTTCGGGAGCAACAAATTATTTTCCATTAGTCTAACGTGCCCTAAAACTGCAATAGAAATAGCTTCATCGTTTACAACTCCTGAACGGGTATGCTTTTAATTGCTAACAGATCCAGTTTCTCTAAACTTGTTGAATAATTCCGAAACGTTCAGGAGTTGTCAACGATGAAGCTATTTCTATTCCAGTTTTAGGGCACGTTGGACTAATGGAAAATAATTTGTAGCTCCCGAACCATATGCGTCAGACCATATGTTTCATACTTTGTTGAAATCTGCTCATCATGGAGCATCTGATAATGCCAAACACTATAGGGTGATCCATTTTAAAAAAATGGTGACATGCTCTGGGGGTGCGATAGTGGAAGTAACATCAGATGTGAATATGTCAAAATGTGTCCCCCTGTATACTATTGTTGACGTGTTTTTTATTTTTCCTGAAAATCATTGTACCAAAAGTTATTCAGGGTGGCTCGTTTTAAATGGAATGCACTGTATATATATATATATATATATATATATATATATATATATATATATATATATATATATATATATATATATATATATATATATATATATTATATATATATATATATATATATATATATATATATATATATATATATATATATATATATATATATATATTTATGTATGTGTAGAGAGAGCCTTCCTTTAACTTCCTTGGAAGCCAAACTGCAAATATATAAACAACGTGAATTCAGGACACTGAAGATTACCAAAGTACGAATCCAACTTCGAAGTTCGGAAAGTAGTTGAGTTATTATACGTTTCATTTCCGCTGTGGGATGACAAATGTGCAGAATTAACTAGATGGAACTCTACGGAGAACTTGTTCCGATTAAAGCGCACATACATTTGTATTTCCCAGTAGGCCACTGCACCTGACAATGAAATTCATTACCTATTCGAAGCAAAATACTGCACATTTTCTGTTGAATGTATATTTCAAATATAGGCGTAGTAATCATTTATTTTCTAGTTGTCAAATTACTACGGTACCCCAACATATATACAGGGTGTTAGTGAATAAGTGCGACAAACTTCAGGGGGTGATCCTGCATGAAAAAATAATGACAGTTTGCTGTATAACTTTTGTCCGTAAATGCTTCGTTTTCCGAGGTGCGGGGTGTTGAAAATTTTATGTTCATCATTGGCGCGCATACGGGTAATGATCTCAATTTGTTTGAAGAAAAAAATGGTACGCCACTATGATATTTCAAATTTAGAATCATTTTTGAATTCTGTCTTTCTTGTATGGGGCGCCGTTTTTATGCAAAAAAGTAATACATCTCAACGCGTGGTTTTTATCTCTTTAATACATTATCAAGGCCAATCTAATACAATAACGTTGAACCAGAACAATAACAGAAACTAACACTCATGAATAAATAGGCGCAAACCTACAACAAATGATCAAAATGACCTCCCTCAGATGTGATACAAGATTCAACTCTTCGCCTCATGGATTGTCGTATTCGTGCAAATATTCCTGGTGTTTTTTTATTGTCTCACAGCCGGCTATAATTATATTCCTCAGGTCTTCAACATTTTCGACGGGAGTGTAATGAACTATTGACTTGAGAGAACCCCAAATGAAAAAATCTAGAGGATTTGAATCTGGAGATCGAGCAAGCCAATGTTCCGTACCTCCCCTACCTATTCAACGATTTGGATAAACTGTATCTAAGTGATTACGTACAATAATGCCGAAATGGACTGGGGTACCATCATGCATGAACCAGAAGTGTTGTCTCAGCTGTAGAGGAATTTCTTCAAGAATAACAGGTTACTCTTCCTGTAAGGAATCACCTGTTAGTCGTTGTGGGAGGAAATATCGACCGATTAAATGATCATCAAGTAACCCATGCCATACATTAACTGCAAACTTATGCTGAAAATGAGCTTCAAAGATTCCATGTGGATTTCCACCAGCCCAGAGGTGATTGTTATGGAAATTTCGTATACACTGTCGTACAAAATAAGCCTTGTCAGTAAACAAAACGCCATGTAAAAAATTAGGAATTTGAGCGATTTGATGAAGAATCCGATGAAAAAAACAAGGCGCGCAGAAAAAAGTCTCTAGGTAGTAGAACTTGCACACATTGAATATGGAACGGATACAATTGCTGTTCTTTGGGAATTTTGAATACAGTGAGGTAGCTTACATTCAGTATGTGGGAAATTTTTCGAGTACTTGTTTCAGGTGACTCCGCAATTAACTCGAGAACTGCTTATTCTAGTTGCACAGTTCATACTTCTCGAGGGTGCCCGCAGTCCGCCGTTTGTTTCTTAAATGTATTTTTGGCGGAACGTTGGTGAAGACTAGCAAATATTGTGTGATGGGGTACCCTACGTCCTGGATACAACTCAGCGTACACTCGTCGAGTTTGCCAACCAATTCCATTACTTCGACCATAGACAAAATGCATCTCTGACAATTCCGCATTTGTTTAATTTTGGATTATTTTCGATAGAAGAAAAATTAATTACTTATTATCATTAATGTTATACCAAACACTAAAAGCTTAAAAATGAAGAAACGCCAATTTGACATTTTGTTGAAATATTCGTATTTAACAGAATGTTGACAGTAACCTACTAGCATAGCTACTAGATAATGTATTAAAGTAATGACAAATACGAGTTAAGATGTTCCAATTTTTTTCCATAAAAACCATACAAAAAAAAGACTGGAGAAATTTTTTGTCACAAATTGAACGAGGAATTCAAAAATGATTTTCAATTCGAAATATCTTACTGGCGTACCATTTTTTCTTCAAAATAATTGAGATCATCACCCGTATGCGCGCCAATAATGCATGTCAATAACTACCTTTGGGAACTCACCAAATTTCATCCGCATATCCCGACCGGTTTCAGAGCAATAAATAAATAGTCAGTTTTCAAGAAAAACTTTAACAGCCCGTTTTTCGGAAAACGAAGCATTTGCGGACAAAAGTTATAAAACAAACTGTCATTATTTTTTCATGCAGAATCACCCCCTCAAGTGTGTCGCACTTATTCGCTAACACCCTGTATATTATAACGGAACTGTGTCCGTGTCTCAAGTTGAAAATAATCGAATGAGTTCAATGTTCGTTTATGTGGTGAAGTTTCTAGTATTGAAATTCTCTAATAAAAATCATTTCAAGTATTCCTATATAGAAGATACATATATTTCATATTTGTCAGATTACGACGATACCCTTATATACAGGGTGAGTCAGAAGTACTTTGACAAACTTCAGGAGGTGATTCCTCACAATATTCTACTATGAATTGTCCAAATAAATATATGTCCGGAAACGCTTCGTTTCCAAGATACAAGGTGTTGAAGTTTTATTTTTATTTTCTTTTTTTTTTAATAACTTTTGAAATACTAACCTCAATTGAACGAAAATTGGTATTGGAAGGTTTTTTGAGTTGTCAAATTCGAATCTTCCATTATTATTGCTCTCACTTGTAGGAAGCGCCACCGACACGATCAAATCTACGTAAAAAAACCACCCCTGTTACAAGTCGCTATAAGCAACCGTTTTCTAGATATTTGGACTTGAAAATTTCGAGTCGAATATTTGATAATCGATGCGTTTTGAAGTTATTACCATCATTTTGCATTTTTCACAAGAATGCTCAGGAAATGAGTTTGACGTTTAAGTAAGTAGTTTTGGTAATTACATAATATGTGACAGTTGAACGTTTTGTTGAAGTTTATGTATGTTTTGAATTACTAATTTTGGAGAAATGGATTATTTAAACAATAATGCTCACTAAGCCGATATGCATATTGTTCATGGCCTTGCGAATGGCAATATTTTCATAGTCTGCGTTAACCTCGACTTGGGCGGTCTTTTCGGCCTCGGACCCGCTGCCTGGCTCTCCAGTGTTCTTATTAGGGTTAAATATCAATTTTCTTTACACTTTTATTATGTTTTTCAGTTTTTCGGTTCCACTTGGTGCAAAAAATGAAACACTATATCGCATCTTTTTTGGAGTTCTTAGGCTTCTAGTACCAAACAGCTGGCGATTTCGCTGTATTCCGATATGAGTTTTGCCAACACAGTGTTTTCACAAATATTTCGGTGGTTTGGTGGAATGATGTTCTTTTCACAGTTTTTGTTACTAGGTAATCCATTATGGCTTTTCGTTTTCAATTTATCCACGCTTTTGTTGCGATCTGCACCTCCATCGCTGGATTTTTCCATTGGGGGGCATTCATTGAACTTTTCCAGCAATCCACCTGTGGTTGTTTGTGTCCTTTCACCATATATAAGAGGCGAAATTGTTTCCACTTTCGTGGGTTTTGAAATCCTCACCTTACTTTCTCCCTCTGGCGAACCAATACACTATTACGCTTGCCTAATATGCACACATATGCAACGAGAAAACAAGAGATTATACTAGCACATTACAACTGTACAGAATTGGCAAGTCCTCTATGGATACTGGAGTGAAATTATACAACCATATTCCCGAAACACTGAAGTTAATGTCCAATGGCAAATTCAAAACTGAACTGAAAAAATTCTTTATCAATATGTATTTTATAGCATCAGCCAATACTTTCGAACAGACTTTGTATAAAAACTGTAAACCAAATAACTTATTTTCCTTTGTGGAATTTGTGTCTGCGCCGTTTACCACTTCTTTTGGCGTATATCCAGAAAAATATTTATAACATTGTTAATACATAATAATTACATTGTTACATCACATTATATTGTTGAAATATAATTATTACATTGTGAATATTTGCCTATGGAAAATGAATCTATCTATGTAACTATCTATCTATCTATCTACGGTCGAAATTTCCGTATTCGGCGGTTATGGAGGGTCACAATGGCCTGCAGTTTTCCAATGGTCAGATATCGTGTTAGAAACACTATTTCTACTCTTTTTAGGCATTAAGATCACTTTCACTACACTGTTTTATTGTTTTTAAGTTAACGAAGGAGTTCATAATTCACTTTTTCAACACATTGGTGTTTGAAGGGCACTTTAAACTACTTAATTTCACGAAATTCGTGGAGCACATTGAAGCTCTACCAGCTACAAAATAATACAATCAAATCATTCATTGTCTCACTTGAAAAACTGAGGCTTTCTAACATGCGAAAAAAGAATATTCGAATTCAAATATCTGATCACTATATGTGGTAAGTTCAAACTCCCTTACCAATTTAGCTTTCCCTATTTCCCTATATAGGAATTAATACAATAAAATTGTAGTCCAGAATCGATATCACCCACATGGAATCGGGTAGTAGCGCTTTTTTCACAGTATGTATATATTACTAGAGCTGATAAAAACCATACTTTCTCCAATGTACTAGAACTTATTTTTTTTTGACAACCATTTCTTCCTCTCCACACCTCCTCATTGTCACTGTTAACAGGTTCACTCATCGCACGCTCTCACCATCGCTGTTACCAGGTTTAGGCATTTATTATTCAAAATATTGATTCGTTTCAATTATCCACTTCTTGCATACTAATGTGGGTTTTTTTCGATACCGATATGAAATAGTTGAGATTTATATGGAATTGTTAGCGTTGAGTTCTTGTGTATATTTCCAGAAAAATATTAACCAAAAAACCGGCTTCAAATAATTGTGTTTCCAGCGGTTTTCACCCTATTTTGTTATTTTTCTTGGGTATAAGAGAAATAAAAAAAAACAATTTTTTTTTCAAAGTCAAGCTTTTATTTATACAAATGCACTTGAAAGAAACCAATTGTCCCTTTCATTGTTTGATCTAGGTTATTCTGTCAGTAACAGATTCAAAATCTTGCCGCGAAAGAATACCTATTTTGTATCCGCGGCAAGCTTTTTTACTCACGAAATATCCTAGATCAAACAATGAAAAAAATTATTTTCGCCTTCTCAGTGCATTTGTATGCATAAAAGCTAGCCTCCAATCCTTTTTCGGTATTTATTAATAACTTTTCAGTTCTGTTTTCATTAACAAATAACGAAAGCTTATTTTTTAAAATTTTTCTTTTTCGTTTATTTATTTTTTATTTTCCAGTATTCACGATGTTAAATGACTAGTTTAATGAATTCTATCTGATATATTTTTGAAAAAAATAATGATCTTCGACCACCTCAATCCCTAGATACCAATTTTGAATGGAATCGGACCACAATCACAAAATCTGTCCGTCATTTTGTATTCTATCCCAAAAAAAAATGTATAATACATTGTCACTGGGAATATGTACATCTCCCAAAATTCAAATCAATCGGACCGTTAGAACTGGGTCAAATTTATTCTGCAAGATTTGATCACAGACAGTCACACGGGGGGGAACCAAATATAAAAGTTCGTAAAAAAAATTTTTCGACCTCAAAAAAATACCATACAATAACATACAAATTTTGAATAGAATCGGATCATAATCACAAAAATTGTCCGCCATATTAGAGCGCCATTTTGTTTTTTCTCTCAACAAGATTTTCATAATGCATTGTAACCAGAATTATGTACATCTGCCAAATTTCAAATCAATCGGACTGTTGCTGCTGAAGATTATTGATTAATTATTTGAGTTTAATTCGTTAATTCACTTTGTATGTTTTGATCACTTTGTATGACAAAAACATGAAACTTGTCGAGTTTGACAAATATTGTCAATAATAATAAAAATATAATTCAAACTGAAAGTTGTCAGTTATTAAAAAATCACAATTCATATAGAAAAAACTGGTTTTCTATTGAAAAATATAAATACTGTAAGCATTGGGGCTTACATTTGGTCCTTCGAGCACAACTGAATAGTCCTTGGAGAGATGTCCCTTCCCAGACGAAGTGAGCGACTGATGGAGAAGTGTGGAAAGAAATCAGAAGAAAAAGCAGTTTCTTCAAAGAAAAGCGATAAACCTGCAATGGAAAATGGGCCAGGAACTCAAAAAGACAAGTATATGGCAACCTCGAAGTCAAAAAGGTTTAAAAAAAAAAAAAATTAGAGGTAAGGCGATTAAATTAGAGTTGAAACAGGCAGAAATATGCAACTCAGATTCAGAAAATGAACAAGTAGAAAGCATAGAAATCTTAGAGAATGTATATGCAATGGAAAATGCTACCTCGAGTAAAAATATCAATCAGGTTCAAGAGTGGGTGAATTACATACCAACAGAAAAATCCATGGCGGTTGTTGAGTCTGATGAATCTGTTTTTTCTAAGAGTTTCGAGAAAAAAGAATGGGTGCAAAGTGTCCGATCTATAGAAAATAATAGATTTGAGACATTTTTGGCAAGTCAGTCAATGAGTAAAGAACTTCCTATATTATCTGGCGATCCTACAGAATGGTTACGTTTCATCACTCAATTCGGGGAAACAATAAACATATGTAACTTTAGTAATCGGGAAGATATATCAAGATAACAAAAATATCTTCGCGGAAAAGCTATAGAGAGTGTTGAAGCCTTGCTCACGTTCACGTTGGAGGTGAATAAAATAATTTCAGTTTTGGAAAGACGTTTTGGGAGACCGGAAATGATTGTAAATGATTTGATCAACACAGTACGAAAAATTCCAAATCTTAGGGAAGATAAACTACAGTCAATCATAGACTTTTCGAATTCCATTCAAAATTTGTCTGTCACTGTGACAAGTTTGGGAAGTCAACAATATTTGATGAATCCGCAATTGTTATCCGATATGGTAGCAAAATTAACTCCGAATCTCAAAATGGAATGGGCAAAAATAGCAAATGAAATATATTCGGACAATGGCACAAACTTCCGTGGAGCGGACAAGGAACTCAGGCAAGCCCTAAAGGAAATGCGGAAGGAGTCCATTATTGCAGAAATGACCTACAGGGGAATCGAATGGCATTTCATTCCCCCAGGAACACCACATATGGGAGGTAGTTGGGAGCGACTTGTGCGATCAGTAAAGACAACTCTGAAGGTTGTTTTGAAGGAACAAGCTCCGCGCGAAGAAGTTTCATGGACACTGATGGTTGAAGCTGAGCACATTGTGAACTCACGACCTCTGGTGCATGTATCGATCGATCCAGAAGATGAGGAAGCTTTGACACCAAACCATTTTCTAATTGGTACCTCTAGTTCTGTCTGCCTGTTCAGATCGTTTTCAGAAAATGATCTTGTTTCGCGAAAACAATGGAAAATCGCCCAGTATCTAGCTGACTGCTTTTGGCGAAGATGGCTCAGGGAGTACTTGCCTACGCTGACCAGAAGAACCAAATGGTTCCAGAAAGATCCCTGAAATGAAATTTAAAAAGGCAAGACAAAATCAGGGATATTTCGACGTTCTGTAGTGAAGATATGTGTCCTAGACGTTGCAGAAGAGAAGAAAGAAGAAATAAGAAAGTAATGAAGCGAGTTCCATTATCGAGGGAAGTGTTGCAGCTGAAGAGTAATGAAGCGAGTTCCATTACTGGGGGGAGTGTTGCTGCTGAAGATTATTGATTAATTATTTGAGTTTAGTTCGTTAATTCACTTTGTATGTTTTGATCACTTTGTATGACAAAAATATGAAACTTGTCGAATTTGACAAATATTGTCAATAATAATAAAAATATAATTCAAACTGAAAGTTGTCAGTTATTAAAAAATCACAATTCATATAGAAAAACTGGTTTTCTATTGAAAAATATAAATACTGTAAGCATTGGGGCTTACACGGACGATTATAAGTGGGTCAAATTCAACTTGCAAGATTTGATTACCGACAGACACACAGACAGACACACACACAGACACGCAGACTTATACACAGACAGACACACAGACAGACACTGGGATAGGTGAAACTGAATAGAAGCTTGTAATTGTAAAACAGTTGGTTGAATTGGGATTTGTACCTAGGAACTAATGTTTGTTAAGCTGTTTATATATATATATAAATATCAAATCCAGAATGTCAAGCGTATTTATGTGTCCGAGAAAAAAATTTATGTGAAAAAATACGTCTGAGTATTAATGGATAAAAAATACTTCTAGCAGCATTTACCTTGGCACACTTGTCGTTTCATGGATATGTTCTTATAAGGAACCCTGTAGAAAACCTTAGAATCGTCCGGGGGTTTAAGGTATATAACTCTACTGGGCTCTAAGTCTCATTGTTCAACATAACCAATATATTTTCGTCTTCAAACCACCTGTCTTCCCAAAACCTCTGCAGCACGTACAATTTGCCAGTATAGCTTTGGAAATTTTTTTATTAATGAAACTATTTCATGTTAGTATTCCACCCCAGTTTTTGACTTTCGTGGGAAGTGAGAGCTGAGTTCCACTTAGGTTCGGGGCTTGCGGTTCGCATTTTTGCCTCTCTGTTGATGGAACCAGTATTTCTACGCTGAGATTTACATTCAATCTCTCCATTGCCCCCCAGTAACTGATGTCTGTGGCTGTCTGTATGTAGTTGGATATCATTCCATCATGTTTGCCTCTCATATTTGCCGTGAACTCTTATAGCTCAACTCAAATTGTCTACGACTACAGCAAATGCGATAGTACCCCCATTTGGGGTAACTTTTTTCTATGTCATCCTGACCGTTTTCTCGTCGTTAGCAGCCACAATGATTTCGCTTCTCAGCATCCTAGTGATCTCGTGATGGATTCATGTGAGGTGTATCGAAGACACCATCCATATCGAATTACCTTACTGCAGCTTGATTGTCGAAAAGAAACACTGATCAATAGATATACTTGAACTACGAATTATTCCGAATGAACTTTCCCGTGTTCGTGATAATAAGAGGAATAAATTCACTTAGTCAACTGTGGAACTACAGAAAGAGTTTTTATTACGGAATATATTCATGGGGAGTGAGAAATTGTTGTTTCAGAACGATTTTTATCATTATGTAGAAAGATCCTATCAAGTACATATAATAATCATTTTTTAACCGAATACAGTTCCTTTTCAAGGAGTGTTTTCACTTTTTCGTTAATATCTTCATTTTTTCATATGGAATGAAAAGGAAGAACATTTTTGGTTCTCAGAAAAATTCATCCTTGGCAGTTTATAATTTTCATCGGATTTCAGGTGGAAAGCTAAGCTTTTTTAGACATGGACTCAATACAGTATCAAAACTGTTGGTGGTCGGATCAATGGGGAGAATAGGTTGCCATTTTTGTTGATTCTACAGAGGAAACCTCACTTCATCAATAGGGAAATAGCAGCCAAAACGGATATTTCTCAAAGTAGTGTGAACCGAATAATATTGAATCATGAGTTCCACCATTGACATTTGAACCTACATCAAGAATTGTATGGTCATGATTTTGCAAATTGAGTTGCGTTTTCTACTCAACCAAATGGCATGAAGACAAGATTCATATGAATTGGCCGCGAAAAATATGTGAATTCAGTCGTGCCTCGGTACTCATGAAGTAACATACATATGAAGTTAGCCTCGAATTTATAAAGTGAAATGAAATACAAAAAATAATTTAGAAAGTGCATCGACATAGAACCGAAACAGATGACTTTTATAAAGTGTCAGCTATCCAAAAAATCATTTTACTGTTGAAACGAAAGTTCCTTAACCTCGGTACATCGAAACAATAAAGAAATCACAACTCAAAAAGACAGACCATCATAAATCACGAATGCAAAAAAAAATCCGATGATTCTGTATAAGGCATCAGCTGAATAGACATATTCAATGCATGAAAAATTTGTGACTTGGGCTCTTGACTGTTCTATTTGAATTTATAAATTGACTATATTTCGATTGATATAATGTATCTCCCGACCTAGTACTATTGAATAACAACGGCGTATGCCGATTTATGAATGAAATATACCAGGCTACAGTTGTATTCTCAATTTCATTCGTATTGAATGTTGATTTTTTTCAATATTGTGTTGACTCTATGGTGTGTGCCTAGCGAACTGAGAAGTCGTCTCGGACCCTTTTCTCTATACTCATCTGATCTGTATGAATTTGGGTCGTACTAGCCGCCCAGGATGACTGAAAACTATGGAGAATTCATCTTAGCAGGTGGAAGGTGCGGCTGGTTAAAGCGAACTCTTGGTTAGACCAAGAGGGTTGTTGGAGCTTGAGTGGGTCTTCCCTCGCATTTGATTGTACTTATAATACTTTTTCGTTATGTTTGTATATATTGAATCAGTTTCTCACGAAATAAATTATGGGTATGATCACTAAGAGAAAAATAGGATGTTCAATGAAGAAAATTGTACTGCCATTTCTTTTTCGAGTCACCATGCATGAAAGCCTGTATTTGGTAAGAAATAGGTTCATTCACTTTTAATTTATAATAATATTCAACACGAATTCATTCTAAAAGTATATTCTGAATAATGAAAGATGATGACTGATATTCATGTTTCAGTCGAGATTCATTTCACATTTGATTTTATGAACATGCTGTTCAAATCTAAATAAAAGTAGTACGTGTAACCTTTAGACTCGGTTGAAGTTGAACTTTTTTAACGTTATGGTGGATATCATGATGAAACTTAAAATAAATGGGTCATGGTGAAATGTAATAGTATAAATTGATAATATAAATCACAGTAAGCAGTACATATTAGGTAATTCAATTATTATTTGAATTTGCTTATGAAATCGAAGGTTTATGATAACTCAAATGAGAGACATAAACTCTGCTTTGAGTTCTTGAGAAAACTGCATCAATTGTCATATTATATATTGTTGTTGATCAAAGTGGAGGATAATTCATTGTTTCATCAAATTTTTTCTTTTGATCAACCAATTACTGGTTGAGATTCTTCAAAACGAAAGATAACATAAAAATCTCCAGCAAGAATCATAGGTTACTCATGTTCATTGCTATTTGAAGAACTGAAAAATGTTATGTTTGATAGAGTTTTATTTGGAGAAATGAAAAGAAACAACCATAATCAAAGGTTGATCGTGTACGCATTTCTTGCATTCCAATGTGGAAATCTCCTCCAAATGAAAATATGGGTAATTGTCGCTGGCTGGAATATAAAAATAAATTTTCATTTTATCCCAAATTTTTTAAGAAAAAATGGTGAATACACGGATCTCGAACCGAAGCCTTTGCCTGAAATTGGAATAACAGAAAACAACAATGAAAATAATTGAAAAGGATAATATAAATGACTGAAATGACTAATTGATAGATCTCCACAACTTCCGGTACAACTTAACGAAAAACAAGGCCATAATGGAAAAATTAACTAATATCTATGGAACGCATTTAGCGCATGGAAAAATTGAAAAATATAACTAAATGGCTGTTGAGGTGGATGCCATTATGGTTCAGATGCTTTCAAATTAGGTGAATCCCTATAGTTTTGACAATTATTACCAAATAACATTTCATTTGATTGATTTGTTGAAAATATATACAGGATGTTCATAAATTCAGATGTGGAATAATCTGCGACTGAAAGATAAACTTTAGTCACTATCTTCCATCGTCAAGATAACCTCTTGTAGAGTATTCATGTTAAAAAGGGATTGAAAATGCAAATTTTCAATTTCAGATTTTTTCTTTTGAGTTAGGGCTTTTTCAGAATATCTACCAGATGTAGTTCAATGTCCAGCGTGGCTTTAGCCGGGAAAGTAGTTGTTTTCTGTTAGAAATTGACAAAAAATAACTTCATTTCAATCGTGGATTTTTCAATTCACAGAAAAATCTTTTTATTAGTATTCAATTGAGAATGTTTCCATTTTTAACATTTTATTCGATATAAATAATGGTTCGCAATACAGAAATGTAACAAATTGTGAATAGGGATTGAAATTATTCTGACGTTATGGCAGATTTAAGGATTGTAACACCTCATATCGAGCATTACAAATAGATAATTGTAATTATTATTCAAATTCAGGTATGAAAGCACAAGTTTATGACTTAAATTAGAAACATAAACCCAAGCTTGCATATTTTTCAAATTTCTGGAGACCGCATCAATTTCCATACAATATCTTGTTGTTTATCGATGTGGAGAATTATTCATTATTAAGTTAGATTTTTCTATCAAACAATCACTCAATGATTGAGATTCTTTGAAACAAAAATCATCATTGGAATCAAGAATCCTCGGTAACTCATGGTTATTGCTATTTAAAAGATTTAAACCTTCGAAAGTAAAGTGAAGTAATTGCTGATGAATAAATTCGATTATGCTCAATGAAGTTTCATTTGGAGAAATGTGAAAGACCGTAATCTCAGGTTGATCACGTATGTTGACACACCAAAACCCAGCAATGTCATATTTTTTAATATAATTATTTTGAAGAAATATTTTTATTATAACGTTAATTAGTGTACAGCAAGTGCGAATTGTTCATTGAAAAATATTCACTACATCTAACCTTATTCCATTGATCATGTGAGATATAAAATATTCCATACTGACTTGAAAAACTTGATTGTTGGTTCAATAAATAAAAATGTATGTTTCTTGGGCGCCATTAGATTCTAATAGATGAAAGTTCGAAATGAGCTTGTTCTTCAGCCAATTCAATTCAATCCAGCACTATTCTCTGATGTTCTCATGATATAATTTTTTCAAATATGTTCTTATTACTTTCACTTTCAAAAAGTACTCACTCATAAATTGAAAATCGAAAACAACACTTCACAAGTACCTGGTACGATTGCAATAAAATGTAAGATCATAATAATCTGGACCGCCTGTACGTTATTCCTCTGAAGAATACACAACGGCTAATGCAACGCTTGTTCACTTTCGTTACCCTTGCCATCCAAAGCATTCAATTGCCCCTTAGTCGCGTCTAGAGAAATTCAAATATTTCAAATTACTCATTCATCCTCTATTCATAGAGATAATATCGTCAACAATTTATTTATTGCATAGCAGCTCCGATCAGGTAGTAGAAAGAAGTTATAGATACAAATGTACTTGATACCCCATTCTTTCGAAGAGTAGAATTGAAAATTGGTCCTCCAGAAGCTCAAAATCCAATGTGCATTTTTTCGAAATAGTCCAAACCAACACCCTTCAATCACATTAGCACTCGATAGGACGCAAATTTGCAGCTCTTGTACCAATGAAAGTGAAAACTTGAAATCCCATACTTGTTTCAAATTTTTCATAGCACTTGTGTATCCCCATTGATTCACATCTCTTACAGTAAGAGAATGTTTCTGCCCTCACCCACGAGACAGACTTACTACCAATGATTGAAATTATAATTGATTTACCCGAAATTATGCACATGTAACCAATCAGTATCCATTCTATATTTCGCTGCACCTACCAATTTCGAAAAAGTATCTGCTTTCCATCGATGACACCAAAATATTTCTCGAAAGATTAATTTATATTTTGATGAGAAATTAATATTCTTTATAACTCACTTGAAATTGCGTCCCTCAATAATATTAGGTGGTGAAGAGGTTGTCGAATTAGGACCAATAATTATCCTCCAATTTTCAGCCAACGTTTCGCTTATTATGTATAAACTTCTTCAGTGCCTCAACTATTCTGTTCTAGTTGATGGAATCATTTTATTACGGTGAAAAAATTGATTTTTCAATGCAATGCTAACATTCATCTGATTCAAATATAGATCCATCTATCGAAACAATCCCCAACTCATATCTTATGAAAATTGGTTACAACACAAATATATCATTTCAAAGTGAAGAATATTATATTGGTTGAGTTATATGCGTTAGATGGCTGAGCGTTAGCACAACTTATCCTGACGTAGTCATATAACCGAATGCAAAGCCAACTCATCATCGTGCGACGTCTGGACTTGAGTGTCTGGTGTAGGCTCTCATGCTCGATTGCTGAATTTGTCGATTCAGCATTAACAAAATGATTACACTAATTTGAATAAATATTTTTTGTGAAAATTTCGCACCAAAATTTTTCTACCAATAAGAACATTTCGTTTCAGCTCGTTACTATATCAACCACAAAACTTTGCGGAAGTTCTCCCCTCATGGGTCTTCTGGGCGTGATCACAGCAATAATTTTTTTGTCAAATGCACAGCCCTCTATGCGGTTTGTAAATAATTATTTTTATCTTTATCTGTCTATTTTTACAAAGGAAACATGCTATCAATACATTTTTATTGTCTTTCTTCACTTAGTATAATAGAAAAGTATAGAAAAAACGATTTCATTTCTTTAAAATATATTTCCATTTTCAATAACTTGCGTAACATTATTTACATTATTTAGATTATAATCCCTTCAATATCCGAACAAAATCTCAGAACAGAAGAACTGGGAACATCTATATTTAGATCTCTTCCCCATATCCAAGAACTCCAAAACTAACAAATGTATTAAAAAATGAAAATGTCAAAATCGCGAAGAGAAATGTTAAAACCATATCAAAATTACACACAAAAGTGAAAAGTACGATTCAAAATAAACAAAAATCTAATGTTGTTTATAGAATACCGTGTAGAGACTGTTCTAAAACATATGTCGGTCAAACATCAAGAACCCTTAACAGTCGTATCATATCCCATAAGAACGACTGTAAACGTAATGTTAATTCATGTGCTCTTTCTGAACATGTAAATGAAAGAGATCATCGGATGGACTATGATAATACGGAAATTCTAGATAACGAGACCAATGAAAACAAAAGAATAATTCTAGAGATGGTTCACATAAAAAATGATAAAGAATCAATGAATAAAAGTACTGATTTGAACAATCTCACGCAAATTTATACTTATTTGCTAGAAATGAATAACAGAAAAGATATATCGCCCCGTGATCAAAATTTTCCGCCTTGATTTTGAATTGATTAAAAAAGAAGTTGTCATTGTCAAAATTTATTTAATCTTTCATGAATTTCTGTTCATTTAATGTGCTAATTTTACATCAATCTCACGTTAGTAAGTAGACAAATAATATATAATTTCATAATGTAATCCATACAATTGTAGTCGTCCTGAGGAAGGCAATAAAGATTGCCGAAAGCTTGACGGATACCAAAGAGTTTTACTAATCAGCCCCATACTTGACTGCAACCCCACATAGAATCAGCTTGTATATATATATATATATATATATATATATATATATATATATACTTCAGGAAGTTTTCTTGGGGTTGAGGTTCGTTTTTGTGAAAATAATTAGTTGCTGAGGTTTGTCTTCATTATTGATTTAGTTCTTTATTGGTCGACATTTCGACATATTTCGACATATTTTAATACAACATTCATAATTAAACTTAAGTAACAGGACGGTTTTTGAGCTGTAAGTAAAAATGGTATTGTTTATACAATTGTTATCGATATGGGTTTTTTTGTGCTTACCATCAAAAATTAGGGTTTGACACGCTCTGTTTCCCGTGTAAGGTGTAATCTATGGTATTGTAGGGTGTGGTGGATCCAATTGCAAGTACTTTTGTCATTTTTGAACAATTAGTTGTACGTGAAGTACAAATCAAAAGGTTCAAGAAACATTTTCAACATATATATATATATATATATAATATATATATTATATATATTATATATATATATATATATATAATATATATATATATATATATATATATATATATATATATATATTTTCGTTAGATATTTATGGACAAATGAAAGGTGTTCCTGGAATTTTAGTTTCATGATATAATTAAAGACAAATTGATAAAACCTTCAGCAGTTCATTTCAATTTGAGTTTTGATGCTAAAATTCACCGAAAATATAGTTTTCGCAAATATTCGTGATGATAGGGCTATTTTCTTTAAATTTATAATAATTATATTGAATCTCTATATATAGGTACCCAAAGAATATGTTCCTAGGATTCTAGAAGTATGAAATAAATAGGAGGCTATGGAATTATCACATTAACCTTATTTTTCAAAATGTAATTTTGACGCTGCATCTTAATAATTAATGTTATTTCAAACACTCGAAACCGAATGGAAAACTTAAAGAAATATAATCTGTGTATTTTGTGTGACGAAATGAATGATTTGAGAAAGTGTCATCGAAATTTGAGACATTTATCTTACTTGCTTCAAGAACCCTGTGTTCAATCATCGCAAGACATGTTGTTCCGAAAAATTAGTATAGTGTTACTTGAAATTGATGAATAATGTATTCATATTTTAGGTCTGCTAGTATATATATATATATATATATAGTTTATATATATGTAGCTAACTAAAAGTAACCAATAGTAGAACAGCAAACTTCTTGATGAGAATAGCCAATCAGAGAATAGATGGTCATATGGAAAATTGGAAATTGTGAGAGAATAACAACGGGGTGATGTCATGAGCAATTATTATTGAAATTTGTACATAGTAATGAGAATGGGAAAAAAGTTGTATATATAATTTATATAAGATGAACCCAAACAGTGAAATGTGACAATTTGGTGCGCGAATTCAAACATTCAAATGGAAAAGAAGAGGGAAAATTGGTATCCAAGGGAGCAACAAACAAAGCCACAAGGAGATCGAAAATAAATTTACAGGGGAATAGGACACAACATTTTGGGAGGAAGAAAAATGAAATAATTCCAACATTAGAAGAGAAAAACCAATATTACCTTAATTATACAACATATCCAAGTATCCAAAGCTGATTTCTGTATATGTATGGTTCCTGATTCATGGTATTGGAGTTCCTGATAGCGCTTGTAGTGAGAAGGGATCCAATTTCAGGGCATATCTTGAGCACCGACAGTTCCAGCCAGGTATAAAAACTTCAATAGTGCACATCCGGTCCTGAACAATTTCACAAATAACCTATTTCACATCTGAAGAACTGTATTTCACTTTATTTAGAACTATAACAGAGAAATTCACTCTCAAGGTAAAAGGGAGGTTCTGCCTATCTATCCATGATTTGATTTTGATGATTATCCGTGAATATTTGTAAATTCACATTGGAACAAGTTATTTCTCGTAGGCCAGGTACAATGAAGTCTTCCTGAATAAAGGAAATAATTGCTTTTTGATACATTGTTGTTTGTTTTCTTACAATGATCAACAATCATAACAAAGACCATTGAATAAATTGGAATTAGACAGCAGTGGCTAGTGGCTCTATTGCCTGAACCGGCTATCTGAGGTAAGAGGCGTACCAACTGTTGCTTAGCCGTGGTGAGAAAAGTGATAACAATTGGCAGCAGCGTGACGAGAGAACAGTGACGTTTGCTAGCAATTATTATTACAGCATACAATACATATACAGGGCAAAAATATCTATTTATATAATATCAATTTGGCTCACAAAGAATAGCAAAAACTATCAGCAATCTCCATTATATAACAACAACTATTATTATTCAATTCAATTCATCATTACATTACAATATATATATATATATATATATATATATATATATATATATATATATATATATATATATATATATATATATATATATATATATCAAAATCAAATCATGGATAGATAGACAGAACCTCACTTTTACCTTGAGAGTGAATTTCTCTGTTATAGTTCTAAATAAAGTGAAATACAGTTCTTCAGATGTGAAATATGTTATTTGTGAAATTGTTCAGGACCGGATGTGCACCATTGAAGTTTTTATACCTGGCTGGAACTGTCGGTGCTCAAGATATGCCCCGAAATTGGACCCCTTCTCACTACAAGCGCTATCAGGAACTCCAATACCATGAATCAGGAACCATACATATACAGAAATCAGCTTTGGACACTTGGATATGTTATATAATTAAAGTAATATTGGTTTTCCTCTCCTAATGTTGGAATTATTTCATTTTTCTTTCTCCCAAAATGTTGTGTCCTATTCCCCTGTAAATTTATTTTCGATCTCCTTGTGGCTTTGTTTGTTGCTCCCTTGGATACCAATTTTACCTCTTCTTTTCCATTTGAATGTTTGAATTCGCGCACCAAATTGTCACATTTCACTGTTTGGGTTCATCTTATATAAATTATATATACAACTTCTTTCCCATTCTCATTACTATGTACAAATTTCAATAATAATTGCTTATGACATCACCCCGTTGTTATTCTCTCACAATTTCCAATTTTCCATATGACCATCTATTCTCTGATTGGCTATTCTCATCAAGAAGTTTGCTGTTCTACTATTGGCTACTTTCAGTTAGCTACAATTTCATATACTGTATGTTCCAAATTTATAAATGTGTTGATCACTTTTTATTCATGAAAATTTTGTAAATCTAGACTTTTTGTTGTCTTTTTACCAATTATGGGTTATAATCATTATGACAGTGTATGAAATTGATTGTGTTATAGTATTTTGACATTTTTATCTATCCATATTATACATAGGCTTACAAATGAATAGAACTTCCAAAATTGTGTAAAAACAATTCTTGAAACTAATTACTATTTATTAATTATTCTTTTTATGGGTTTTTTCTTTTTAAAACTCATAACTGGCATAACATAACAATATATATATATATATATATATATTAGTAGTACGTGAAGTACAAATCGAAAGGTTCAAGAAACATTTTCAACATATATATATATATATATATATATATATATATATATATATATATATATATATATATATATATATATATATATATATATATATATATATATATATATATATATATATATATATATATATATATATACTAGCAGACCTGAAATATGAATACATTATTCATCAATTCCAAGTATATATATATATATATATATATATACTAGCAGACCTAAAATATGAATACATTATTCATCAATTTCAAGTAACACTATACTAATTTTTCTGAACAACATGTCTTGCGATGATTGAACACAGGGTTCTTGAAGCAAGTAAGATAAATGTCTCAAATTTCGATGACACTTTCTCAAATCATTCATTTCGTCACACAAAATACACAGATTATATTTCTTTAAGTTTTCCATTCGGTTTCGAGTGTTTGAAATAACATTAATTATTAAGATGCAGCGTCAAAATTACATTTTGAAAAATAAGGTTAATGTGATGATTCCATAGCCTCCTATTTATTTCAAACAAAAATGTTCATTATTTTTAACGAATACCTGACAAACAAAAATTCTAAAAATAAAGCTTCCATTCACTTCAGAAACACAGACTTGTTGATAGCTGATAGCATACATTATTTTTAATGAACAATGATTCGTTTCATGCAACTGAAACCCTACGAAGGTCTTTCTTGGATATAGTAACCCAATATAATCACAAAATGAAAGAAAAAATGTTTCTATCAGGAATATTTCGCAAAAAATATATTTTTAGCAAACTTCAGTAGTTGAACTCAAATTAAAATGAACTCTCCAAGGTTCTGTTGATTTATTTTTGATTATTTCATGTAACTAAAATTCAAGGAAGGCGTTCCATTTGTGCCATGAATATCTAACGAATTCTTTGCAAAATATAATCACCTGACAAACAAAAATTATAAAAATACAGCCTTCCGTTTACTGTAATGATACAGATTGGTTGATAGCAAATGAAATACACTATTTTAGACGAACAGATGTTTATTTCATACTTCTTAAATCCTAGGAACATCTTCTTTGGGTACCTATATATAGAGATTCAATATAATTATTATAAATTTAAAGAAAATAGCCCTATCATCACGAATATTTGCGAAAACTATATTTTCGGTGAAATTTAGCATCAAAACTCAAATTGAAATGAACTGCTGAAGGTTTTATCAATTTGTCTTTAATTATATCATGAAACTAAAATTCCAGGAACACCTTTCATTTGTGCCATAAATATCTAACGAATACTTTGTGAAATAAAGATGTCTATATACCTTACAAAAAATTAAAAAAAAACAACATGAACAGGTATGGAAAGTATTTATTGAACTATATTAGAATCAAAGTTGAATGCCTCATATTACAGAAAATAATCAATTAATTATCAATATTGTTTTCATTATTCTGATAATTATTATTAATGTTAAACACACAGTTATTATAAACAATTTCTAGTTGGTTTTCTAAACCTGATAAGACACTGCGACTAGTACTGGAAATGTCTCTCATAGCTTGAATAACGCTTTTATGATGATCAATGTCCATTTGTAAATGAGACTTAATCTATTGGCTATTGTTATGTCCTGTGATCTTCATCCACTGCTGATCGCTGATTCCCCCTTCGCCAAGCTGGAGACTGCAGTTGCCCTCGCTGAATGGTGAGTAATATTTACTCATCCCTCGTCTTCGACTCTGAATAATTAAAAAAAATGCATGCCAAATATTTCCGATAGTAAATCGAGTACTGGGGAGATTACTAGTGAAAAGATCAGCTCATTCTGTTGAATTGACATTTTATTGAATTCATTAATTCGACATAAATACTTGTTTCAATGAATATTTCTGTTGAAGCTATCAGCAAACTTTGTTGATCTGATTACTCGATTCAACAAAATAATAACATGGTTGAAACAACATTTCTGCCAAAACAAGTTATGGATAGAGTTGGTCGAATAAGTTATGGAAACTTCAAATTTGATCCAAAACCAAGAAATGATTTTACTCATTTTGAAATTATATTTTGTCGTGCATATACGACACTTTTATTCGTTCGATTCAAATAAATTTTATTTGATTCAACAATGTGTTTCTCTCTATGTAGGAGCAATCCTTCTGTAATAATTTGACGGTCATACTTGATTTTCTGGATAAAGATGGCTCAAAATAGGCAAACCATTGCTCTGCAAGGACTACTAAAACTCCTCAACATAATATAGTCAAAGTATTCCCAGGATTAGATCTCACACCAAGACACCTTTCGATATTTTTGGATCGTTATTCACAGATGAAATGTTGAATATTCTATTAGAAAGTACAAATATCAAGATTACATCAGTTCAGGAGAGATATAGTCAAGAAAGGGATTGTGAGCAAACGACTTTGATAGAATTAAAAGATCTACTGGGGTTTCTCATCTGGCTGGTGTTCGAAAGAGAAATCATACAAATGTAAATGATATGGGGCGAACACATGGAACTTTTTTGGTGTTTGAGATTTGATAACATCCATACCAGAGAAGAAAAGAAAAGTGTTGAAAAATTGGCCCCCAGATTCTTTATGAGTTTGTAAGGTTTTGTAAAGCTGCTTGTAGACATCCAGAATTAACGAAAAACTAGAAACATTCAGAGGCAAATGCAGTTTTCGACAGTACATACCAAAAAAAACAAATGAATATGGCATTGAAATTTGTGTGTTATGTGATGCAAGAATGTGGTATACAAGTGCAAAGTGTATGTCGGACAACAGCCAGATGGTCCTTCCAGAATGGAAAACTATGCCAAAGCAATTGTTGAACGGCTAACGGAGCATATAAGCGGTTCCTATTGGAACATAACCACTGATAATTGGTTTATCAGTGTTCCGTTACCTGAAAGTTTGAAATCAAAAAAACTAGCCCTTGTTGGATTCCTCAGAGAGAACAAGCCAGAATCACCAGCAGAATTTAGAGCAGACAATGTAAGACCAGCTGGATCCAGTATGTTTGGTTTCGAATCTGATTGCACAATTTTATCATATATCCACAAGAAAAAAAAAACGTACTGTTGCTCTCAACGACTCACCTCGACGATGAAATTCCAAAGGAAAATGGGCTTCCAGAATCAACTGTCGATCATATGACACCAAAGGTGGCATCGACGTTGTCGACAAGCTTTGCAGTTCATGCAATTGTGCACGCAGTACTAGGAGGTGGCCCAATGCTGTCTTTTTCAGTATCATGAACGTTGGTGCAATGAATGCTTCAATTCAACTATCTATGAGTTTGGCAATATACTATATGAAAGAACGGGCGAATTGGTCATGCATTCCTAAAACTGTGAAACCAAGAATTCGGGGGTTCTGTGGATTACCTGCTCTACCTTCACCCAATGCGAAAGAAGCAGATGAGCATGACCTTTGCTTCCATTGCGACAGAGGAAAGAATAGAAAAACACAATACTATTATAGAAGTTGCAGAAAGTTTCTATGTATGGAGCAAGTAAATGCAGTTTGTATGGAATGCTGCCAAATTTATTATATTATATCAAAATGAATTATTGAAGTTAATGTTATCCCTGTTAATTTGTTAACAAAATTTCGGGAGTTTTTTTCTATAATGTACTCATTAGTTATATTATTGAAAAAAATGTTTTGTCAACCAATATTTTTATGAATGAACGTATTATGGAAGACTTCGTTAAGTGTTATCATTACTCCAGAAGCAATAATAATGAAATTCAGCTATTTTCAATTATTATGGCTTGTGAGACCGCTGCGTCTAACCAAGTACTTCTTATCAATGCGTGTGCTGAAGGGTTAATAACCAAGCTCCTAGTAACTAATTTTGAGTCGGCACCAAAACGAACAATCAACAACATTATATTACTTCAGAGAAATAATCGAAACAAAATAGAAATGCCTAATAAAACCTCCAGCGATGAACAATAACATTACAAAAATGTGCTCTCCATAGGACCACTCGTAACGACGTGTGCCCCCAAGTGTGTGACTGTTCGAATAGCTGTCACGCTGCTATTAACTTCGAGAACGCTCGGCAATTTCCCATGAAGGAACGCGCCACGCATCCTGCTGCCATCATTCCACTCTTCACGTAGTTAATATGCTTGTTTGTTTGTTTGTTGCCTTCTCAAAATAAGTTACTTAGTTTGGGAGCTGAGTTATTAAGTCTAAAAGAGTTTATTTTATTTTTTGTTTGTTTGTTTGCCCAAAAAATATTTGGGCAAAGTTGCTTTACGCAGCTTGCGAAAGGTGTTGACTGGTAAAATTTGTCACTTAAGAAAGAAGCGTTATACCCCCTCCATGCGACTTCCTCCCTCTCTGTCTATCTCATTCTATTATATACGAGTATGGGTGACAAACGTCTAGCCCTTGCTCATATGATTCCAAAGCTCAACGAAACCTTCCGAACTGCTGTTCTGCTTGCGGTTAATTCAAAATGGGCGGTAGGATATCTATGCGAATACACGTCGGATATTATCGTTGAGTGATAATACGAGAAAGATATTTTTGTTTCTTTTTTATTCCTATATAACGTGTGTTTAAATGATTTTATCCGCTTTTCGACATAATTTATTGAGTTCTTCGTATTTCGAAGTTGGATGAATGGTTTACATCGAACATGTGGCACGCCAATTTGATATAATATAACAAATAGTATGATCAGGAATAGAATAGCTTCAACTTTGGCAGAGGAGTTTGGGAAAAGGATATATAGGTATAGTATTGAATGCTATAATGACAATTGGATGTGATGGTATAAAAAAACGTTAACTTCCGAAGGGAAAACTATTGGGAAAAAACAAACACAAAAGGGTGGCGACATGAAATTGATGGCAACATATTCTGCTACTTCGATATTATTTATGATTCACTATTTTATATCTAATTAAAAAAAAAATTGACTTGATTCCTTGGCATCGAAAAAATGGTAGAAAATTAAAAATAAGAATATACATATTACAGCGAGAGAGAGAGAGAGAGAGAGAGAGAGATAGAGAGAGAGGGGAAGTCGCATGGAGAGAGCATAACGCTTTCTCCCTACGTGATGATAAATCTCCATATCGAATTATATTTGAGTTGAAGAAAAAGCGACGGGGGTCTCTCGATCGCACAAGATTTTATTGTTGAAGAGGATTCAATATCAACAAATGAGACAATAATGAATGAAAAATCAATAACCCAAAAACATCTACCGAAAGTAATGTACAATAAGAAATAATAGTTTGAAAAAACTAAAAAACACGCTTCTATAGAAAACCAGACTAACAAAATAGAAAATAAGAAAAAAAAAATTTATTTCAAAAAAGCGTGGGATGCATGGTATCGCCTCGGTGTGTATTGTACTATATAATAATTGATACCATGCACCCCACGCTTTTTTTTAAATAAAATAATTTTTTTTCTTATTTTCTAGTTTTTTAGTCTGGTTTTTTATGAAAGCGTGTTTTTCAGTTTTTTCAAACTATTATTCATTTCCTACTTTTTAGTGTGGTTTATTTATAAAAACTATAATTTTTTTGCAAATTGAAAAATGGAATAATCTTATCAGATTAGGTAATCATAATCTTCGACCCCAAAACCCCCCCCATACCAATTTTGAATAGAATCAGACCATGACCACAAAACTCGGTCGCCATTTCAAAGCCGCCATTTCGAATTTTCCAATTTTCACAAAAGAATCATAATATTCGACCCCAAAAACCCCCACATACCAATTTTGAATAGAATCAGACCATAATCACAAAACTCGGCCGCCATTTCAAAGCCGCCATCCTGAATTTTCCAATTTTTACAAAAGAATCATAATATTCGACCCCAAAAACTCACACGTACCAATTTTGAATAGAATCAGACCATAATCACAAAACTCGGCCACCATCTTGAATTTTCCAATTTTCACAAACGAATCATAATATTCGACCCCAAAAACCCCCACATACCAATTTTGAATGGAATCAGACCATAATCACGAAACTCGGCGGCCATTTTGAAGCCGCCATCTTGAATTTTTCAATTTTTACAAAAGAACCATAATATTTGACATTAAAAACCCCCACAAACCAATTTTGAATAGAATCAGACCATAATCACAAAACTCGGCCGCCATTTCAAAGCCGCCACCCTGAATTTTCCAATTTTTACAAAAGAATCATAATATTCGAACCCAAAAACCCACACGTACCAATTTTGAATAGAATCAGACCATAATCACAAAACTCGGCCGCCATTGTGGAGCCACCATTCCGAATTTTTTTATTTTCACAAAAGAATCATAATATCCAACCCCACAAAAACCTAAGGAAACCAACTTTTGAAGCGAATCGGATCATAATCACAAAACTCGTACGCCATATTGGAGCCGCCATTTCGAATTTTTCAATTTTGACAAAAAATCATAATCTCCAACCACAAAACCTAAGGAAACCAACTTTGAAGCGAATCGGATCATAATCACAAAACTCGTACGCCATATTGGAGCCGCCATTTTGTTTTTTCTTCACACAAAAATTTCTCAATGCATTGTCACCGGAATAATGTACACCTGCCAAATTTCAAATCATTCGGACGTCTGCAAGTGGGTCAAAATTGCGCCCAAAGGAGTCGGTTACAAACAAACAAATATACAAGTGAAGCTAATATAAAGCGTGTAAAAACGAACTTACCCTCCAGATGAAGTCCACCAACAAACGGAAATATTCGACCCAGTACAACTCTTTTTTCATCTCAGCAACATAAAGATCCACAAAACAAAACATGAGCTACAAAAAATTAACCACAAATATAATACTAGAAATAAGGGAAATAAAACAAGATTTCCTTTTATGAATAAAGCTATCTACCAAAAAAGGCACAGATATATCAGCCAAAAACTCTACAACCACCTACCAGACAAACTAAAAAACAAGCAGAATACAAATAGATTCAAGAGAGATCTGAAAAAATATATCCTATCCAAGCCCCGCATTGATATACATACTTTAGATTGGATTTTATGTCACATTATATATTCTTATGGTTTTTTCAATTTTAAATTTATATAACTTTCTGTATATTATTATTGTTCTATATGCATATGTCTTTACCTCACTATATCATAACATAATAATCTTTTTATCAACATCACAAGTATCTTAGTACTACTGTCACACACAAGCTATTATTTCGTGACCTACCTACGTTTATTTCAATTTTTTTCAGATTATATATCACTCCTTCAGTGTAATGTATTTATATAGTACTATTGCAGTATAATGTACTTCACCTTCGGAATAAACGTCTTATTATTACTATTATTATTAGTGAAAAGTGAAATCAACTAGATCAAATTCACGATATATATTAACTATTTGTCCAAGCAGAAAATATGTACACTATTCATGAATAATTCACATTCGCAACATAAATCCAACACCACGTCAGATATTGAGCATGTAAAATTATATGGATGTTTCCAGATATAATCTCGAATGTCAACAATCAATAACGATATTATGCACATTTGCCAATTTTTCACTATGCCACCACCAATCAATAACTTTTTGCATGATGTTCTGTGCTGACCAGAAGCTTTCACATTTGATTGAATTCCCGTTTACACATTTTGGACGAATACTCAAGGGAATATGCTGTGAGTTCGTCATATGGTGATGAAGTAATTTTCTGGGTTGCTTTGATACTGATGGTTTTGCACTTGTAAAGGGACGTGACATTTTCAATTCGAACGAATTTGAATGTTCATCGTAATGTGAATTCGTGTTTCAGTTTCATTTTACTCTGATGTTTGTCTAGCAAAGCGAGGGATAATTGGAATCTGTAAACAAAATCCAAAAATAGAGTATTTGAATGACTCTGGGATATGATCTACAATAAATTTTGGTTGACTGTAGTAATTGAACGAAGCGAAGCGAAAACATTCCTCCATTTCCAATATCTTCAATGTGTTCGTATTGCATAATTAATTTAATTCTTGGGTGTAATTATAACTCTTCTGGACAATTAATAAGATATAAACCTGTATTCGTCCACTATTGGTTCCCTTCTAGATAATTCCCATATTATTGAATAATCGAATGTCATGGTCACTAACATCAAAGATAATTTGGCGACTACTTACCGTTTCACCATTCATTTGAGATAGTAGAAAAAATATGCTGACCTACACTTTCCGCAAAATCACGAACACTTTCATACCTGAAATTCCGGAAAAAGCAGATATGGATTCCATTACCAGCCCTCTCAAATGAGATCCCACCCATCGTCTACGATTCATATTTTCCTGTTAGCAAATTGTCAGGTGAACATTTTTCAAATTCTATTCATTGCAAATTGGAGTAATTATCGAGTATCATCACTATGCCAAATATTTCGAGAACATTTACCCATAATTACTGCTGCCTCTCTCTCGCTCTCTCTCTCTCACTCTCTCTCTCTCATGGTTGGGAAAACCGAAAGCGGAATTTTCCGATGTCGTATGTTGTTTCAATAAATATTCAACGCTCCAGACTAGCATTCGAGATGTGGAATGAATGCATTTTGTATTGCTAGGATATGCAATAAAAAACCTTTATTTTTTCCATACAGCTGTTTCTCAGAAAGTTCTTGAATATCAGAAGAAGGTTTTCAAGAACGTAATCGTTGAAAGACATTTGAACTCAAAAGATGCACAAGTCCGCTATTCGTAATCAAGGAGAATGAAATGAGCCTTTTTTCTGAAAATAGTGAGACAGCACTTGTGGTAGGGACAACCATCAAACCTTCTTCAATTTACATGCTGTGATTGAAGGGATCCAGTTGAATTATTTAAAATAATTGAGTAAATAATAGTATATTCTTCAACGAGCGTATAATGATAATTACGAATCTTGCCTACGGCTCGTTTCGAAATGTTTATCCCCGAGAATGATAGCTTTCATTATACGCGAGTGGAAAACTACACTTTCTCTACGACTATAGGATGGTCAGAGTTTTGATGCAATCAATATTATTTATAAAATAAGAGATACTTATTTATTCTCTGTTTCAGATTTATTTGATGGAAACATATATCTTCTACAACGATGATGACTTATATTTCTCAGGGAGATTTGTGAAATAAGCGAGGATATTTTCCGGGAATGGATGTACCTGGTTCAAGTTTCGCCAATCCATGAACTTTGCGAATGCCTTCGAGTATTGCTTTTTTTATTTTTCCGGCAGTTCAGAGTTTTTCGCCATTTCCAATGTGGTGTATAGATCTAATTTTTCTCACTATCACTGCTTTCCCAATCACAATTATTCATTCTATATTTTGATTGTGACAGATCGAAGTTAAAACTAAAAAAACAGTCAATCTGACATTCACGGAAGCCAAGCCGTGACATGTCGAATGAAGCAAAGCCTTCTTGAGAAATTCGTTTGGTAGATTTGAGGTTTTGTCATTAGTCTAAACCTTTCAGTTCCCGTGGATCCTAAGAATTCTGAATCTGTGATTGGTCGAGTGCTGTTGGATAATGATTCGAGATCTACCAATATCAAATCAATATAGAAGACGATAGTCGTGGAGATTTTTTTTTTAACCACAATGCCTACGAAACATTGTAGTTTTGCGAGATTTTCTTCGGATAATCGATATGCAGAGGAAAACGTGTTTTTCATTCCATTCGTGAAACTTAACCTTGATGAGGTTAGATGTAATGAATGGATCGATGCCTTGAGGAGAGTAAATTTAACAGAAGAAGAAATGAATTAATATTCGTATGTTTGATCCTAATATTTTATTGTTGGTGAAGGTGAATTTAAAGTAAAAAAAAAACATTGATAACAAAAAGTTATAACCTCTGTATTGGTTGCTGAATCATATTCACTGTAATGTATTGGATTACCAATTATATTAATTCATTTTTCATTCTGAAATCAATTAAAATTTATGATTATTTTTATCGTATCATTGAAGATTAAGACATTTTTATATGAAATCTTTATTAAAAATTATTAACATCATGAACGTACCAAAACCTACATATAACCCTAGTTACTCATGATACATTAGTTACTAATTTATTACGTTAGTTACTAAAGAATAATACGTTAGATAACAAATAATATTAGAACTAGTTTTCATGAATATGTAAAACAATATTTTGACAGTTTTCAAATTTGATGGATACACCTTTGCCTTTAGCGTCCACGATCATAGGTATATCCTCTGAAGATTGATTAATGACCGATTTCGTGCGGTTCCGCAGTGCTTAATCCACTGCCGGAAACATCGCCGATTTGAATTTTGCGAGCAATGGAAACTTTTTTGGTCACACTTTCTTCTGAATACCCTCTAGCAACCTTCGCCGATTCCCATCCACCAAGTTCTTGTAGGTCTAATATATCTCCTCCAGCATCAACAAGAAAATTTGCCAAAGATCTAACGCAGTGACCAGTAAACATATTAGGATCTTCAAGTGAGAGATACTCAGCTATTTTTTGATGTATTTTAGAGGAGAAATGAATGCCACAGGGCTGTACCGTACATTTCCTTTTTCTGTATGATACAAAGAATCTTCGGTGAGTACCATGGACTGGTCTTAATATTGCGTAATTCATAAATGAAAACACAGGATTGACTTTGCCTTCAGATACCATAGCAAAAATCCTCCTTGCGGGTTTTTGAGTCGGAAATAGTAGCAATCAGCTTGTCCTCTAAAACGTCAACATCTTCCTCGGTCATCTTCGCTAATTCATTGGTTCGACAAGTGCCTCCAATTCCAATTAAAAAAGCCACTTTCATCATTAAAAACTCCTCGTCTGGGGCAAAACGCACAAATTCGTTGACTTGTTCTTTTGTAAATACTTTTGATTTTTTTGCTCTATATCCAACGTTTTTTTTTTGATGAAACGTATAAAGGCTCCGTATTTGTCTCTCGTTAAATGGATATTTCGGTCATAAGGATGAAGCAGAATATACCTCAGAGAGTTCTGCGGAATACGTCAGCAACACCATTCCTTCTGCACCTTGGACATGTACTTCGTTTCGCCACTCATAAAACTGCCGATATTTTTTTCAACCTTATAGTGTTAGCTGCAGCTAATATATCGTCAGGAATATTGAAATCTTGCATGATTTTAATGATGACTTGTTGAAATGCTAGAATGAAATGACATAAAACCTTGTTGCTTTTATTTTCGTCGCCGTTGTAATGATACGGTAATAGCTATTAATATAACGAGATTATTATGCGATTTATAATAGTCGAGGACATTGCTAGGTGACGAGGCGACAGCCGAGTCACCGCGATGTCCGAGACGGTGTTGAATCGCTAATAATCGAGTTACATTCGAAGCTTTATCGTATCATTGACAACGGCGATGCGAAAATAAAAGCAACAAGGTTTCATGTTATTTCATTTTGGCATTTCAAAAAGTCATCATTAAAATCATGAAAGATTTTGATATTCCTCACGATATATTAGCTGCAGCCAACACTATAGGTTGAACTTCATTCCGGAAGAATATCGGCAGTTTTGTAACTCTCTGATGATCGTAAACGCTAAAGGCAAAGTTGTATCCATCAAATTTGAAAACTGTCAAAATATTGTTTTACATGTTCATGAAAACTAGTTCTAATATTATTTGGTATCTAATGTATTATGCTTTCGTAACTAACGTATTAAATGATGGTAACTAATGTATTATGAGTAACTAAGGTTTTATGTAGATTTTGGTACGTTTTTGATGTTAATAATTATCAATAAAGATTTCATATAAAAATGTCTTAATCTTCAATGATACGATAAAGATTTGAATGTAACTCGATTATTAGCGATTCAACACCGTCTCTGACTCTGCGGGTGACTCGGCTGTCGCCTCGTCACCTAGCAATGTCCTCGACTATTATAAATCGCATATTAATCTCGTTATATCAATAGCTATAATCGTCTGATATCAGAGTTCAGAAATACCGCTGCATAATAACTGAACCTTGCGTACTGACCTGTCAATTAATTTTGTTTTATCCCGGAAAATTCAAGATTACGACGAGCAAGCCACCGTTTTAATATTGCTACACTATTATCCTTCACATTTGCAAATTTTTTTTATGTTTATTTTCACATGTTGTAAGAAGTAAATTATGTAATAGAATCCTAGACTATCCAGTGGAGAGCGTCGTGGAATCATTTGGACCGACTTGCTAGTTTCAAATGTATTTATGTTTCAAGCAAAGGTTTTGAAAAATTGTAATTTTGAATGGACGCCAGAATTTTTTGTTGACTAGGATAAAATTATTCTAGCCAATAATAATTGCGAATCAAAAAATGTGTCCTCTGTAAATCACTACAACAATAAAACGAATACGAAATTTTATATTCTATTCTATACAATTTTAAGTTATACAAAAAGTATTTCTGCTGTACAACTTTGGTTGCTAAGCCTGTCGGTTTTATCGACGACGATGTACCTCTGATTGAGTGTCGTGTAGCTCGTAGCTCGCAATCAGGGGGTACAAATGGCTGCTGGGCGACCGATCAGGTGGAACGGACAAGCATCAGCTTCTTGTCCATGGGATGATTGTTCTCAGCAGTACAACATGCAGAACAATATTGTTGGTGTCAGAATGTTTACTTACTGAACATTCAATTTCTTGGAATTTGGAATCTCCCAATACACTCTTCAACGCACAGTTATAGATCGGTATAATCTCATCAAAAGATTATTGCTTAAAATTATTTGAAGATACAAATCAGCCTGTGCTGAGATTCGTCATTAATATTCAATGCTGACATTGCAGATTCAAGATTAAATTGTGACATAGACAAAAATTGATCTTTGCTCTATATAAAGAAGAGGAAAGTTCTCCTGATCTTGATCAGCCGAAATTATATTTCACAAAGAATAAAAATCAGAATTCAGCACAAATGAGTTTGGAGACTTTGATATCCGTAAATGACTTCAATTGCAATTATATTCAGAGAGGGTGTATAAGAATTATCTTCGACCAATCGTCAAAAACTTCTTCATAAAGTTTCCTATATACAAAAATACATCCCCAAGACCATGAAAAGTATATATCACTCAACTTTATCACATACTTCTTATGATTGACACCAAAATATATCCAAATACAGTGTAAGTAATACTATTATTTGAGAAAACCCTCTTTCAACTCCAATGAGCCCTTGTCAGAGAAAGCAATCGAAATAGATGAGACTGAACACAGATATCTTGATTCAATTCGATAATATTACAGATGATTTATATAGTTTAACATGAACTCATTCGAAAGATAGATATGGTATTGCTCTGACATCAGACCATCTGCTTGATCTAAATAGTTGTAATTGCTGTTTACTGACTGAGGCTAATCGATGAATCCAGATGATGAAATACGGAAAAATATTTCACGTTCACGTGAGAGAATATTTCTACATGATATATTGTCACGCTCTACTTTGGGTGACCCTGTGAAACGCTGGCCCCCTAACTATTTAGGGTGCCCACTAATTATCTTGCTTGGCTTGCGAGAGGGTAAAACATCTTAATTCTGTGATTGTGACTTGTGACCACCCTGGTATAGTGAAAGAAGTGAAGTGAAAACTATTATGGTTTATTGAAAATTATAAAAGGGCGAAAATAACACAATGGTGAATACGAAAATAGTGAAGTGAACAATGACCATAACAAGTAGAATACAAGTACCACTTACATTATAATAAAAACCAAGGGAAGGAGATGTGTCACCATGGACCAGCAGCATAAAACTGAAGAGCGCGATTAAAAACAAACACTTTCATTTATAGGAAATATATCGCTGACTTGCAGAATCAGCGTTCTTGCTATCGATGAATGCAATACCGGACTGAAACCCAATCCCTGTTCAATGACTGGCGTTGAACTTTGAATTTGCAGAAAATACTGTATTTCAATAAATGTTATACTAGATGATGAATTACTGTTGAATATATGAACTACGGATTTTTCCACTTTGGGTTCAATTATATTTGAATTTTATTTTCAAGACAGGTGAATTAATTCAGAATTTTGAAAAAGACATGATTGCTATATTTATATCGGGTGATATCTTTCATACTTGACACATTTCCCCCCTTTAGAAAAGCTGGCCTCCAGCTTCAAAAGAATAATATAATTGAGGAGTGCATATATCTCAACATACAAAAAAATGAACTCACGATATTATTATGCAAGAAAAAGAAACTAGAAAAACAAATGAACAATATCGACAATAAAACAAGAAGCTGAATTGATATGAAACAAAACAAAAAATAACCATTTATCAGAGTTCTCACGTGGCACGAAAAAATTGTAAGTCCGGCACTGGTCACAAAAGTCTGGTATGATGTCTATCATCTCCATGCAATGTATTTCGTGGCTTCATCTCTTGGTGTTGGGTCTCTTTCTTCTTCTTCTGGCTTCGAGCGATTCAACTGAAGTCGAAGCCGTTGCACCCCCACATGGAACATTTAGGGATTCTGCCTGACGGAAGACGGCTCGGCTGTACCCCAAAATGGTTTGCTGGACGACTGGTGGCCGCTTCTGGAACTGACGGCTACGGATGACGGGATGCTGTTTGTGTTTGGTTTCTAGTAGGGAATTGAGTATAGCTGACTTTGCTCGCTTCGGGATCTCCATTTTATTTAAAAATGTATATGGATGCTGCACCGATTATGTTTGTGGTCGTGGAGTGTGGATAATGTTAACTGTGCTCCAATACTTCTCGTGAATGTTCACACCCTAGGACCTAGGATGTTCTCGTGCAGGTACGTTAACCAGATTCTGGAATGTTTGCTTTGGGATGTTTGTCTTCTCGTCCTAGCTTATGTGACTGTTTCAATATTTCCATCAACTGAACCATTTTTTCTGTACAGGGGATGTATGCCTTCCTCGCAGAGCTCAATGTTTGCAATGGGATAATTGGGATGCCATGCTGCTCAGGTGTGTTTCTGTAGATGGGCCATTCCTTTTGGTTTGTGTCAGTGCCTGCTGCCGGGACGTACCTCCGTGGTCTTGGTGTTACATACAACAAGAAAATAAATAGCAGTGAGTATTCTTAAAAAAGTAGTTGGATTATTAATTATGGAAGACAAATATAACTTATCATGAAAAAATGACAGTATTATCCTCAAACTATTTAAAAATCACTAAAACATTTGAGTTCTATTCAATATATATTTTTTTTTTTCGAAAGTAGCTTATATCACATGTTGAAACCTGATAGTGATATTACTATGTTTCAGAAACCTCGAACCAAATTCATCCACTCAGCTAGGGATACCACAAGAGGGGAAGGGCAAGTCTCATCAGGAAATCATATTGTCCCAATGTTGAATCTCTAATAATGTGAAACAGCTATGGGTGAATATTAAACTGGGCCAACTACCTATGTATTTATATTGTTGGTGTCATCTACAGACCTCCAAGATCGAATACTCCAGAATTCTCAAGCAAATTCGAGGAAAGCCTCACTTTAGTTGCTCCTCAATCAGATAATATCATATGTATGGGCGATTTCAACATCAATGGTACAGATATTTCAGATAAGAACTATATGCAACTCAACGATATTCTAGAAACTTATGAACTGAAACGAATAAAAGAATCTCCAACTAGGGTTACAGTCTTCTCCATCTTCACTGAACTATGTCACTGCTCACGAGAATTTAAAACGAGATTATTGGGAAACAGACTTTCATCATCTAACAGACCACTTTTTGGTCTACTGTGATATTGGGATTATGGAATATGCCGAATAAACCCTGAAAACTTTTCGCAACTTCTAAAACTTTAATATTGAACACTTCTCAGAAGATCTGAATTCGTTTCTTTGGGTTCCCATGAATATAATGGACGATATATATTATAATATTGATTACTCCAATCTCCACATACTCAGCCTATCCGATAAACATGCCCCATACATCACACGGAACTTCAATAGACCCTACACTTCTTGGATCACCGATAATGTCAAACTCATGATGAAATTAAGAGATAACGCTCGAAATGGGTTCAAACATTTTCTGGGATTACATGTTCATCTTGTGGAGCAGATCGATCTGGCGTACTGTACTGGGTCTTGGTTCAGGGGTAGTATTTTGTCCTTGAACGTCTTCGGATGGATGAAGTTTTTCTGGTTGACTATTGGGGAATATAACGATTTCTTTGTTTTCAGGAGATATGGCATTGGTTTCATGGAGAATACCTGATTTTCTGTTCAACTGTTTGCCATTGTCAGTTTGTATGATAGTTGATCTTAGGTTTTCATTTTTCTGTATTATTTCTCCTCCTCTCCAACTTTGATGGTCGATTCTGTACCTTATTTTCCCTCCCTCTTCTAATTCTTTTCCATTCTTCCTATGTTGGTCTCCATACTTCTTTTGCTTCACCTTCAGTTTTTTCCGCTCCTCCTTTACATTTTCAACCATTTTTGGTTTTAGGTTTTCTATAGATGTTGGTTCAGTAGATCTGGTTATTCGACTAACAATCTTCGACTTGGGGTTCCAAGGATTTGATTTCTAGGAGTATGTCTACAGTTTAGTAGTACTAGTTCAACATCAGACTTGTCCATGGAACACTTTCGTGAAATGTTTTTTGCTATCTGTACCCCTCTTCCAGCCAATCCATTTCATTGTAAGTGGTATGGGCTACTCGTTTGGTGTTCGAAGTCCCATGCAAATTCTTTGAATTGTCTGCTTGAGAATTGTGGTCCATTATCAGACTCGACTAATCCGACTTCACCGTGTGTGGAGAAACAGTCTTTCATTATTCCTAAGATTTCGTTGGATGTGCTTGTCTTCAATATCTTAAAATTGATATATCCTGAGTAACTATCGATGATGGATATATAGCATTGTCCTTTATAGGTGAACAGATCTGTGGCTACTCTCTGCCAAGGTCTGTGAGGAATTTCTTTCATCATAATGACTCACATATTACACTTTTTGTAACAAAATTAATAATATCATCGTATTGTCCTTTCCACTATATTAATTGCCTTGCTCCTTTTGAGTCACTTTGTATTTCAAGATACCCTGTGTGTATTTGGGTTGACATCTCTTCTATTCTGGATTTTGGTACTATTACTTTCTCTCCTCTGAATATTTATCTATCTCATAGGTAGAAAGTTCTTCTCGAAAATTAGAATAATGTCTCACTATTTCAGGCAAACAAAGTCTATCATTTAGAAATCCATTGTTAATATAGGTTATGAGAATTTGGAGTTCTCTATCTTGCTCTGTAGCTTCACAAGAGATTTTCCACACTTTCAGACATAGTAAGATTATTTGTACTACCAACTCTTCTCCTTCAGTTTCCTCATGATTATCTTCTGGTTTGATGTCAGATTAACAGATCGGCAATTGGTATTCCGTCTCCATTTTTGTATATAATTTTTGGAGAATATATTGAAACATGTAGTAGTATTCTCTGAAGTCTTGCTCATGCGAATTGAATTGGCTTTTTGAATATAGTTTCAAGTGGTTTATGGTCGGTTTCGATGGTAATTTTTTTTTCCAAATACGTAGTTATGGAATTTACGACAACCGAATTTAATGGCAAATGCTTCCTTTTCAATCTGTGACTGATTTTTTTGTGGAGCCGTGAATGCTTTAGATGCATATGCTATGAGTTGATTATTTTGAAGTATAGCTGCTGCTAGACTTTTTGAACTTTCATCAACGGTTAGTGTCTTTATTCACATCATAATACCTCAGAGCTGGTGGAGTCGTTAATATTTCCTTTATTCTCCGAAATGCTTCTTCTTGCACAAAATTCCACTGATATACAACGTTCTCTTGGTACTCAATGGTTCAGTGAGTTCAGACATATTTGGTATGAATTTATTCAGATGAGTAATCATACCCAGAAGTCTCTGTATATCTGTCACATTCATGGGGGTATTCATGTTTGAATTGCCTCCACTTTTGATGGATCTGATGAAATACCATTAGCTGTGAATATGTGACCCATGAATTCGACCAATTTTGCAATTTTGCAGTGAAAATACATTTTTCATAATTTAACTTCCGGCCAGCATCTTTAAATTTTCTCGTTCTGTTATTTTTTTTTTTTTACTTTTTCTACGTTTTCTGCAAATATCAAAATGTCGTCCATGTAACATTGAACATGTCTCCAAGCCCACAATTAATGGCTTCCTGGAACACCTCTGGCGATGCTGATATTCCAAATGGTAGTCTAGTGCAACAGTATCGTCCCCAAGGCGTGGAGAAAGTGAGTAATTTTTGTGTACGATCGGTTAATTTGATTTGCCAGAACCCTCATTTAAAATCCAATTATGTGAATTACTCTGCTCCATTCATTTCTGCTGACATCTGTACAATTGTTTTTAATGGATAGTGCCTCCCCAAAATGATTTTGTTCACATCGGTAGGGTCAATGCAGATTCTCAACTTATCTTTCTGTTTGACTACCACCATAGGGCTGACTACTGGAGTAGGTTCTTTTATGGGTTTTATTACACCCAAGTTAACCATTTCATCAAGTTCTTCCCGCACTTATATTTTATGTTATATGGAATTCCTCTTGTAGGTTGTATTCTAACTGACTTAATATCATATTTGTAGTTTTTTAGACATTCAAGTCCTTTGAAGATATCCTCATCTTCATTGGTGTATTTCACGTGATGAACTCTCATCACCAGACCTGAGTTTTTACATGATTTTCTTTCAAGAATGGGGGGAACATTTTTTTCGACCATTTTGAAGGTTATGTTCTGTTGCACACTTCTTAGGTTGAGGTTCAGATCTGCCTCTCCTAACACTGTCATTTTATCGTCTGTGAAACCTTCTTATTCATTTTGGTAGAACGTTACACTGAGCACCAGTGTCTAATTTTACTTTTCTTTTCTTTTTTCCTATCTGGATGATCTCATGCCAATCTTCTTCTCCATTCTGGATCAGCCTCCTTAGTACAGAATTTCTCGTTCATCTTCTGACTGTCTTACTTATTATTACTTTCTCCAACTGAATGCATTTTGGTACCATTTTTAACTCTTGTTTCTTCCTTCGACCAACCCTGGCTTTCAAAGTGTCCTTTTTTGTTACAGCAATCAAATTTGTTTTGATATGCCCTGTCGTGTGCCCTATCGTTTGCACGTGAAAGTTTTTTACTCCAATCCTTTTTCTTACTTTTCACAAGGTTTACTCGAAAATTTCCTGAAACATTGATTTATTTCAGTTGTTTTGTTGCTTGTTGACTAGCTCAGCAAATCAAGATTGCTTTGTTTAGGTCTAGATTCACTTCAGTGAGTAGTTTTTTCCTAACTGCATCTGATTGCACTCCGAAAACTATCTTGTCCTTCATCAGGCTGTCAGTCAAATTATCAAATTCACATGTTTATGTCTGTGTTTTGATTGTTCTCAAGAATCTTTCAAATGAGACATATATTTTTGGTATGAAGTATTCTTCAAATTTGTTTTTCATCTGATCCATATATTTTTGCTGGCTTTCAGTTAGATTGAAGTTATTGAATATCTGTATTGTTTCGGGCCCAATTGTGTGTTGCTGCCTGCACTTCTGGTGATTTTTTGCTGAGTTTTGATGCAGTGGCATACCAGTTGAATTGTTGTATCTAGCCTTTCCAACAAGCTGACATGTTTTCAGTGAATGTTGAAGGTTCTGGTGGTCTTATACCAGCCACACCACTTTCATCTCCCATGTTTAGATATTTCTTTATTTATAACCTTTCGGGCGGAATTATTCACTTTCTATTAATTCGTCTTACGACTTCTGACACCATTAATGTTGTATTTCTCAATTAAATATGCGTATTAATGCTTTCATTCTATTTCGTGTTTTATTCTAAACAACTGTCATTTAATATTGACTATTGACAACTGATAATATTTGACATCTTTGAAAACATGCAAAGTGCACGCTAGAGATACGTTATCATGGGCATATATTAATGATTCATAAGAAGCAAAGATTTATGAAATCGATCATCAAATGTATTTGCTTGAATAGAATATGAATGGAACATATATAAAATTCGAGGAAATAAAAAGAAAACTACACAAATTGTATAGAAATATATTAGAGATGGGTGGCCACAGACTTCCAAACAAATAAATCCCTCGGTAAAAATGAATTTCAAAATGGAACAACTGGAGCAGTGGCCCGCCTCAGCTTCAGATAAAGTTACGAGGCTTCAGAAGTATAATATCGAATCAACTCATAACCCAGGCAAAAATCTTCACATAGCATACATTATCATGGGCTCATATTAATGATTCATAAAAATAGGAGATTGATGGAATCGATCATCAAATGTATTTGCTTTATCAAATAAGGATGATACGGATGAGAAATTCAAGGAAATATAAAGAAAATTATGAATGATTCGGAAATACAAATTGAATGGAAATATATTAGAGATGGGTGGCCGAAGACAGCCAAACGAACAAATTCCTCGGTAGAAATGTACTTCTAAATGGAACAACTGGAGGAGGAGTGTGAAGGAAAGAAATTATCAATACCCAATGAAATGCATAGGATTATTTTAAAAACGATACATAACAGAAATATGGGAATTATCAAGTGTAAAAATGGAGCTGTTAGTGTTTTGATTGGCCAAAAATAGGAATAGAATATTTGGTATCGAACCTGTTGAGTGTAGATCTTTCGAGAGGAATTAGTTGAAACAACCGAAGCTATGCCATAGTTTTCCTGAACTGCCATGGTACAGAGTTGAACCTTTTCTAGTTCGATAAAAAATTATTTTTGGTGATAGTGAATAACTTTTCGAAAGATATTAATGATTAGAGGATTCAACATCTGAAGAAACAGTAACTCGTTTGAAATTAATATTCGCTTGTTATGGAAACCCGAAATTAGTCAGTGCTAGGGATCCTGACAGTTCATTGTTTCCAGTGATGCTTCGATAAGCAGTGGAATATTATAATAATTGTGGATTAACACCCAAAAAAAAGTTTCAAAATACAGCAGGACTCAGAAATAAGATAAAATCAGCAAAAACAATACAAAACATAATGATCGCATTTTTGCAGTTTGCAATAGAATCTTCATGAATTCGTTTGTAATAATATCAGTTTTTGATAATACCTCTGAACTATATATTTCCCGCGAATATGGAATATCGAATTTCCTCATATTTCCTCAACGCATTTTCATTTACTGTAACTTCGAAATATCTGATACGAACCTACATATTTTAATTTTCAATATAAGAATATTACTTTTCCCTTTGATGTCTGAATGGAATGAAGGCTGCATGTTTTCCTTTGAAATGAAAACGCCGTCTTATGATTTGATTGCTTGCCTGGAATTGTTCAAATTGGAATGCGAGAATAAAAGAATTAATAACGTACATGGATGAGAAAATGTTAACTTCATGATCTCCAGAATTTGGGAAAATTATCATTCTAGTACTCGAAGAGTATCGTTGTAGTATATTTCTTCGAAAGTTAAGTTGAAAATTGAAAATTCTGGGTATGCCACGGCTGAACTCGTTCAGTACGAAATTAATTTCCACATTTCATAACAAAAATAAAGTGTCTGTGATGAAGAGAACACACTTCTCTCATGGATATGAAGTGCTGGATATCTGGGATTTTTTTGTATTTTATGACCAGTTCCGTATTGAAGATTCATTGAAGTTGTTGAGATATTCCATATCAAATTATTATTTTTCCTATTCTACAAATATATGTCTTCCTTGTGTTGCTTCATCTATTTTATGCATATAGCTTTGCCGGTGCTGATTTCCAGAATACCATATTTTACACGCTCTATATTAGCTTCACTTGTATGTTTGTTTGTTTGTAAGCGACTCCTTTGGGCGCAATTTTGACCCACTTCCAGACGTACGAATGATTTGAAATTTGGCAGGTGTACATAATTCCGGTGATAATGCATCAAGGAATTTTTGTTTGAAAAAAAAAATGGCGGCTCCAATATGGCAAACGAGTTTTGTGATTATGGTCCGATTCGCTTCAAAATTGGTATCTGAGGGTTTTCGTGGTTAGAGATTATGAATCTGGTATCAAAACTGAAAAATTCAAGATGGCGGCTCCAAAATGGTAGACGAGTTTTGTGATTATGGTCCGATTCTATTCAAAATTGGTATGTGGGGGATTTTGGGGTCCAATATTATTATTTTTTTGTAAAAATTGAAAAATTCTAGATGGCGGCTCCAAAATGGCGAACGAGTTCTGTGATTATGGTCCAATTCTATTCAAAATTGGTATGTGGGGGTTTTTGGGGTCGGAGATTATGATTATTTTATCAAAATTGGAGGATTCAAGATGGCGGCTCCAAAATTACGGATGAGTTTTGTGATTATGGTCCGATTCTATTGAAAATTGGAGAATAATAGTTGAAAAAATTAAATAATAATAGTTTGAAGAATTAAAAAACACGCTTCAATAGAAAACAAAACTGAAAAGTTGAAAATGAATGATAATTTTAAAACAAATGAACACGCTTTAATAGAAAACCGAACTAAAAAGTAGAAAATAATTTTAAATGAGTTTGAAATAAGAAAACAGTGATTAACGACAAATTTATTTCATCGTGAAAAAAGCGTGGGGTGCTTTTTAAGATATTTTCATAATGTTTCTACTGTTACCAATATCTGTCCATGAAATATAAACAACAATTGACATCGAGCATCTCACGCTTTTTTACGATGAAATAAATTTGTTGTTAATCACTGTATCCTCATTTCAAACTAATTTGAAATTATTCTCAACTTCTTAGTTTAGTTTTATATTGAAGCGTGTTCTTTAGTTTATAAACTATTATTCATTTCATGTAATTTTTTGATTCCATGCAAAATACACGTGAACAATGATGGTGTTTCCCAACATGAGTTTTCTGAAACAAATCATATTGGTGAAGATGTGATCTTAAGAAAAATCCCATATTTCATATATTGACTCCCATTACGTTATTACTTATACTGCCTTTGAACTATTTGGCAGAATGTCTTGAACTTTCGATTATTCCAATTTTTAACCGACGAAAAAAAGGAGGACGTATAACTATTAATTGGTTTTTGTTTTTTATTGAATAGGGTATACCACGCAATTGGTACCATCCAGATTTCAAAATGAAAATTCACCCTCAAGGGTAGGAGAATAGGGGATGATTGATTATTTATCCACCGAATTTTCACCTCTTAACCAATTCTACCACGCATACCTTTTTACTGGGTGATCCGATTTAGATGATAATTTTTTTAATGGATAGGGTGCACTTCGAAGTTGGTCTCATATGGATTTGGAAATAAAATCCCCTCCTTAAGAAGGAGAGAAAAATGGAGAATGATTGGTTTTTCTCCTGTTGAAACTAAGCACACATATGTAGTTGTGATGATACTATAATATAATGGAGACATACAATCCGGCTATTCATAGCTTCCCCCCTGTTATCGTTTGAACGGTTCGACGTGGAATAATGAGAAAAAAGGTGTTGTATGATATCACCGATACTACTTTCCGAAATAAAAAACATTGGGATTGCCCGATAAATGGCGCGGGGGGGCACATCTACTTCAAAATTTGAAATAACATGAGGGGTCATGTAGCACATCGTTGGAAAGATAATACAATTTTCGTTCCAAACATCTCATTTTTTTTTCATTTCGTTAATATGTTACTTTTCGGCTTTTTATGCCCCCCCTTATAACTTTAGAACGGTTCTTTGTGGAACAATGAAAAAAATAAGGTTTTGTAAGGTTTCACGGATACTACTCTTTGTATCAAAAGAAAACGTGATTGCCTAATAGATGGCGCGGGAGGCACATCAACTTCAGAATTTACAAATAGCATGGGGGGTCATGTGGCACATTGTTGAAAATATAATTTAATTCTCTTCTCAACCATCTGATTGTTTTCATCATTCCAATGATTTGATTTTCTACAATGTGCATTTCAAATGTCAAGCATAAGTGCGGCTTTTTATAGTCCCCCCCCTTGTAAACCTTTGAATGGTTCGACGTAGAACAATGAGAAAAAAAGGTGTTGAATGATATCACTGAATTTTTCAACCAGTTCTTTCGAGTTATTGGATGATCAGGAAATTTATTATTGAAAATTATCTCTGCTGCATGGTAGTTCCCACGAGCCGCACCAAAAATGTAGATTGCTTCAGTTTTCCCTTCTCTTTTAAATTCAAAATGATACTAGTAGAAGTAGAATGAAACTCTTCTTCAAATACAAATGCGATAATATAAATAGCAGGTCAGTAATGATATACTCATTGTTACATTAGAAATTCTCAAACATCGACGAAATGATCCCATTTCATAATGGGCATTTCTAGGTTACTGCTTGGTCACCAGTTCACTGAATCCGATGAATGATACCCTCTATAATTATGGTCATTGAAAAAATATATGAGTTTTGTGTAATTGATGTATAATCTCTTGAAAAGGCTCAAAAGGCTATCGAATAGCGAAACACGTGTCGTGGTTTTGTGAACCCAGTTTAGTGAAAATCATCCAGGGAATTGAGTGACTCATGTTTACTTCAATATGGATTTTCCTCAGCTATCGGCCACATCAATTCAAAAAATTGGATAACTGTATGGATTCAAAATTTCTACCTGATTAAGCTTTAAAACGAATTAGAAAATGAAAAAACATTTGACAAATGAATCTTTTTCTATTGACCGTATTTAGTGTTTCTCATCGCAATCGTGATTCCATGTTTGGTTGAAACTATAATTGAATTACCTTTTCAACGGTTGTGGAAATCGACCTCCATGCCTATCGAAGTTATCAGGTTGTTATGCCCCCAGCGCCCTCTGTCGAGTAATTGTAATGTTAGGATCCGTAATACCATTCAAAATATTTGTAATCCCATTGTTTCATATGAACCCGTTCAAAAGTTAACGAGATAAGGGTACCATTCAGATCCGCACTCATGCTTGACATTTAAATGCACATGGTGGAAAAACAATTCAACAGAATGATAAGAACGATTTGGAAAGAGAATTGAACTATTTTTTCAACGATGCGTCACACGGCCCTCCATGCTATTTGAAATTTTGTAGTGGATTTTTGAGAATGAATACATGATTTTTATAATTGTTTATATTTTCGAAACCCGTGAACTGATTTTGATCATTTATTCGTGATTGAAAAGCTTATGTTCTGTGAATACATCAGTACAGATTATGGACATTTTTGAAACACAAGATTGCGGACAAGTCTGATTTTTTTATAAATAAGGTTGTACTTTTTTCCAATATCTTGAAACAACTTATGAGTGACGCGCTATGAACAAAAGAATTGCTCATACATTTAACATTCCGTTCTCATGATATCTCATTTTTCAGAGTATGGTATTTGTTAAATTAAATTGTAATTTTTTAAACCAGTTTCAGGTTGATTCCAATAGTTATACTGCCCATTGTTCCCGTTATCACAACAAGACTTTCAGATAATTTTGATATGTATGTTTTTATGTGTCTGAGTGAGTAGACGTTTATTTGCACGGTGCGATATAAATATGTAATTGCAGCAATACTAGCAGAAATAGAAATACACTTTATGATGCAGATACAGACCTAGTGACAACACTTCGATCATTCTCATTATCGAATCAGTTGGTGCAGTAAGTGAATCAAATTTTCTATAATGAGTGCTAGGAATAGAAGCAACTATCCAAAATCTGGTAACTGAGTTCTGCAGTTCCGAACTATTTTGCAGTTTGAAACAAAATAATGAACAACTAGAGAAAAACTCCAAGACCAAGACGAACTGCTGAAAAAAACTGACTCAACGAGCATACTCATCCATAAGAATAATATATGGGAATAGACATTTTTTCCCCCCTCAATTACAATAATGTAATGTGAGACCCTGGTTCTCTCCTAATTCAACTATACAGAAATCTTATTTCACCCAATTGTAACCAACAACTACAAACACAAAATTCAGAAAGTACAGAACTCATGTCTTCAGGTCATATACGGAATTAGGAAGCACCAAAGGGTTTCACATAAATCAAAAGAAACTAGATGGTTGAGTATGGAAAACAGGAGAAATCTTCAAAGTGCATGCCTGTATCATGAAATACTTACTGTTCAAATACCTCCATATCTTCTTCATAAAGTAAAATACCGCACTGATGTCCACAACTTCAACATAAGATTCAAGGGAACCTTGATTCAAAATACAAATGTTCATGCGTTCATTCACTTACCAGATTGCAAATATATATAATAATATCCCCGCTAAGTTGAAAAAATTGAGCTGCTTCAAAGTGGCATTCAAGACATTATTGCTAGAATCGATACAATGCCATGTGAACTGTGAAAACTTATTTTTGGAACGATTATACATAAACAAGTAAAATTTGGAAACTGAATATTAAAGGTTGTAAACTTCCCTACTAGTGATGATAGATGACGAAATCATCAAAGATGACGTCATAAGGCAATTGTGACCAATAATTGTGAATGGAACCCAACGGCAAGCGACACCTCTTTTAAAAGGGATCGAAAAAACCTATTCACTGATACTAATTTTCTTCGTGTTTATGGCGGTTTTAATGGCTCATTAGTAAACATTAAAATTTAAATTCCATTCAGTATGATATTGATTACAGATTCAAGAATCAGGTTGGTTGGTTGGTTGGTTTAAGGCTGACGAGCCAGAGACAGGGTTGGCACTTAGCTTCCCTTGACACTGCGACCAGCTGGGGTCTATTGTATCACTCTGTCGTCAGTGGTTCCTCATTCAAACAGGTTTGTGCCCCTAACTAGGTCTAGAAGCCCGTTGATAAGGTTCTTCGGACTCATGCCCGTTTCCGGGCCGATCTCTCCAAAGATTCTGTGTCGCCCACCACTTAGGGCGTCACAGTCGAAGATGAAATACAAGAGTTAGACCCGAGGCCTCCTCTTGTCTCTTGATGACAAGCCATTCTTCAGTATCTATCCCATGTCCTGGGTTTTGATGAGCTGAAGAATCTTTTGTTTCCATTTTACCAAATGGCTTTGGAATCCACTCTGTTTCCGGAGTTTCTCAGTAGGTGTTCGACCATCTGCTGATCCCTCCTCGGTTGGGTTTAGGTTTCTGGTGCCGAGTGTGATTCAACTGGAATCTCCTCGACTTCCATACCGCTATCGGTGTTGGGTCTTCTTCAACTGGAAGTTCCCCAAGGTTGTTTGTGTAGGAAAGGTCGTCCACACCGCGGTGCCCTGCGCAGTGTAAGGCAGATTACTCTGGGAGGTCGCCATGTATCCCAGAGGCTCCGTTTTATACCTGACTGGCTCAGGTATCATCCATCCTCGGCACGGGTCGCTGACGCCTTGGATTAAGCCATGTTGTGGTGGCATTTGGTTTGAGATTGACTTAGAGATCCGCAGGTTTTGACTATTTCTGGTCATTCCCACTGGATTTTCCTTGTCAACCCCGTTATCCAGCGATACCACTTGGAGGTAGCCACCTAAGTTTCCGCAACCCATCTTCATCTCTCGTAGGAGGTGAACATGTGTTGACGCAAACTACTCGCCTTCAAGAATCAGTGTCTACTCAAAGAAATTGCTCGAAGTGACATCTATTTTTCTCCTGACAGTGAAATATCCTATTTTTAAACTCTTCTCGTACTTTTGCAAATGTGTCTGCGGAAACAGCCTCACAATCTGCAACAATACGTTGTTTTAAAACGTCAATATTGTCAGGTTTGGTGGCGTGAACCTTCGATTCAAGGTACCCCTACAGAAAAAAATCCAAAGGTGTGAGGTCCGGTGATCGAACTGGCCATTCCGTTGAACCTCGTCGTCCAATCCATCTACCACGATACTCCTTATCCAAATCCCGTCTTACTGCACCGTAACAGTGTGAAGGAGCACCATCCTGTTGGAATGTTATTTTCAAATTGCCGAATTCATCTGGATTATCTTCCAAAATTTCGAAGATTAACGGTTCTATTGCGTTTTTCAACAGCTCCAGATGAACCTCACCAGATAAATCAGTATTTGAAAAAAGAGAGGCCCAACGATGCGATTCCCCAGGATACCTGCCAAACATTCACCTTCTGGGGAAATTGGGTATGTGTTTCACGAAACAGGTGAGGATTTGCGTCACTCCAATACCTCACATTCTGTGTATTTACATTTCCATTTAGATAGAAAGTACTTTCGTCACTAAAACAAATTGTTTTGACATGGTCTGGCTGTTGGTTAATTTTAGTTTCCATATTTTCACAAAATTCTAGTCTTCGGTCTGGGTCGTCATCTGAGAGTTGATAAACCATTTTTAATTTGTATGGATGGAATTTGTTTTTTTTCAACACCCTGTGTACTGTACTCCGACTGACTTCACAGGTAGAAGCAACGTTGTTGAAGAAGTAGGATTCACTATTATTTCTGCCAGTATATCAATTTTTTTCTCATCAGAAATTTGTGGTCTGCCAGATCGTTTCGCATCATCAATACTACCCGTTGTTTCAAACTCACGAAGAAGCTCCCTTAAATAAGTCCTCGAAACGGGGCGATCGGAAAACCTCTTATTAAAAATGCGTTCTGCTGCATGAATATTTTGTCCAGTTTCACCAAGAATTTGGATCTCTGCTACTTCATCACCTGAAGCACGTACCATTTCGCTTTTCGAAGCACTCAAACGTTCGGCTCACAACAGTTCAACAAATTATTAAAATGTACAAAAATATTGAAAGTACCAGAAGCTGCTTAAACAGTTAAACGTTCGATCAACAATACACAAATTATTAAATATACAAAAACTTGGACAATTACAAAAACGTCGAATTAGGGAGACTAACAAATACGTCAGCTTATTTGAACTATCCAGAGGCGGAGCCTGAATTTGAAATTTAAGTATTAACTGATTCAATTCATAACAGCTTTGCGTTTTTCAAAGCGAGTTGCCAAAACTGCCATAAACACAAACAAAATTGGTATCATCGAATAGGGTTTTTCGATACCTTTTAAAAGAGGTGTCGCTTGCCGTAGCGTTCCATCAAAAATAATTGGTCACAATGGCCTTGTGACGTCATCTTTGACGATTTCGTCATCTATCATCACTGGTAGGGAAGTTTACAACTTTTAATATTCAGTTTCCAAATTTCACTTGTTTATGTATAATCGTTCAAAAATAAGAGGGGGAGAGAACACTTCTGAGAAGCACTGTATGTATCTATACAATGCGGTTTCTGATAGTCTCCCCCTGTTAGCTTCTGAGCGGTTTGACGTAGAACAATGATAAATAAATTTATCACATGATATCACCGATACTACTTTTTGAAATGGAAAATATTATTATTGTCCATTAGATGGCGCAAGGGGGCGCATCAACCTAAAAATTACCCTATAAGATATAATTTTATGATAGGAAAAGTATTCAAGGGATGTTGAGCGGAATTTGGAGATGAAAAGAATTCAATCTTGAGCAGAAAAATTAAAGAAGAAAAAAAGGGAACATTTTATGATGTGATTCGCCAATTCAAATTACCTAGAAAAAAATTATTTGAATATCCATTGGGTATTTCCGACCTCTTGAGATTTCAATTCATGAGATCTTTATTACAAAATTGAACTTCTCTTCAAATTCCATATGAACAGCTCCAGAGGACTGGGCTTGGCGTTGATGTCAGTTCAGTTATATTATTCTCATAAATTGAAGGTAGAAAACTTTCCAGAAGTCAATCCATCTTCTTTCGAAAATATCTGATCCAGATTGTGTTTTCAGGAAGACCAAAATGATTATCTCTCTTGTCAACCCTCCGACCAATTAAAATTATATAAAAAATCAGGCGAAACAGTGAGAAGTATGTTTATAATCAATTTCAATTAATTTTGGTATCAGTACAACTGTTTTGGAACGTCATCTACAACTGAAATACATTTATATTATAATAAGAAAACTGTAAGGTTCTCATGTTGTGATCTAGATATTGTACTATGAGTTCGAGAGGCAGTGTCACAAAATCATTGGTTTTGTAAATATTGTTGTTCAGTATAGTAGAAAACGTACCGCGCCAGACCGTTGTTCTGCTTGGGGGGACACTCGGGCGCTACGGCTCCATGATTGGTGCAAATTAGAAGTGTTCATTATTCATACAGATTGTTCATGATCTCCTATCACTGTTACTGAAGTCAAGTGTAACCCGAAGGCTCTTACTCTTGGGACATCAAATAAGTGGGCAACAGCCATTCACGAATTCAGAATTTTGACTTGATAAGCACTAGAGACCGGTCTCTAGCTCTTTCCATGATGATGGTTCTCAAAGATGGCCGCGGAGAGAAGTTTGAATCTGAATATGGAAAAATGTTAATTTCCATAGAGGGTGCAGCTTTCACTACCCAGTATGTATTGGCAAGTAGCCCACCACTCCAGAGAGTGCCTGGGACATTCAAAGCGTGAGGGGTCGTCTATGTTATAATCAGTGACTTCCCTCACGAGGAGGTTCTCATGGGTTATTGCGCAATCGAAAACTTTCCGGTTGCCGTCTCTGATAATACTCCTGATGGAAGGCAGGTTCAAGTCTTCGAGGATCCGATCGTTCCGCACATACCACGGAGCGTTCGTTATCATCCGCAGGACTTTCATTTGCGCCCTTTCCAAGATGCGAATGCTAGTCCTGCAGGTTTGGCCACAGGCGGCTGAGGCGTACAAAATGAGAGGTCTGAACATCATTTTATAAATCGGAACTTTGTTTTTTAGGGAGAGTTTACTCTTTCTGTTGATAAGTGGATATAATGTGCAGATCTCCCTTGCAATTTTGTCCTTAATAATTTTGACGTGTGGTCTCCAGGTGAGCCGGTGATCCACCGTTACCCCCAGGTACTTGACATGTTCTGACCATTCTATCTCCCTTCCAGAGACAGACACACCCCTCTCAGGGTTGTTTTTCTTGCGACCCATCGAAATTTCCTGCGTTCTGTCAGGATTCAACTTCATCTTCCAGTCCAGGTACCACTGCTGGAGGTCGTTTAACGCATTCTGCAAGTAAACGACACGCATCAAGAGGTTGAATGAAGAGGAAAGCAAAGCCGTATTGTCAGCGAATAAGGATATCTTCACGTGTTCACTCCTTGGAATATCGGATGTATGAAGGGCGTATAATAAAGGAGACCACACTGCCTCCTGAGGAACGCTGATCTCAATTCCTCTCGAACCCGAGAGGGAATTGCCGATTATCTCGAATGTCCCACCCATGAGGAACAACTCGATCCATTTCACCAGGCTCCGGGACAGGTGGAAGTCAATGAGTTCGGAGAGTAAGCCCCCATGCCAAACTCTATCAAAAGCTCTACTGATATCTTACAGTATTATATGGGCACTGTTATTGACATTCAAAGATGTTATGGCGTCTTCCACCAGCCTCAGAGCCTGAAGCTCGGTGGAATGAGCACGCCTAAAGCCGAACCGCTCATTCGGTGGGACATTTCTGTCCTTCACTCCTTCGTCAAGCCTTTCAAGAACAACTTTTTCAGCCAACTTAGCTGAACTGCAGAGCAGACTGATAGGTCTATAATTTTGCGGAAAGGTCGGATTTTGTCCCTCCTTCGGAATCATAACTACGATGGCATGCTTCCACCTTCGAGGTAATCTTTCAAGACGTAGAGAATTATCGATTTTATTTAGAAGTGACTGCACCTGGTTATCCGGAAAATACCTCATCATACGAAAGCCGAACGAATGACATCATGATTGGGTTCTCTCAGACTACGACACCCGATCTTCCAGCAAAAGCGCTCGATCCAGATCATTATCTGGATGCTCATTCAATCTGAATTGCCTCTCCATCAAGTCTGCAAAGGCTTGAGCTTTGGACTCAGGGTCATAGCACACACCGGCCTCACCATGAATAGAGGGAAAATCAGAATTTTTTGTTTTTAAATTTCGATGAAGTTTCCAAAGTTGATCACTATTCTCTAAATTTCGGAGTGTTGTGCCAAATCTCTCATTGCTGAATTCTGAAATGTTCTCTCTAATCTCCCTATTCAGTTCGTTAGCTCGGATTCTGTCTGCAGGAAACAGACTCCTTTGATAAGCTCTCCTTGCTCGATTTCGCTCACGAATAAGATCTTTGATACGTCGAGGAAATTCATCGTGAAACTTGGGAGCCGGTTCTCTGTAAGAGGAGTCCTCCAAAGTAATTTCAATAGTGAGTTCGTAACGCGCTACGGCCTCATCCAACTCAAGTGTAGAATCCATTCTCTCAGGAGCGCAGTGCGCTGTCTCCAGGAGTGAACTGAATCTCTCGCAATCCACTTTTGTACACGGACGATCTGTTTGGGGTGGTGGATCACTCTCTAGTAATGAAATCACCGGGTTGTGATCAGAGCCCAATTTGAAGAGAACGTGGATGTCCCAGTTCCAGGTGATGTTCTGGGCCAGGGCAATGTCAAGTATGTCAGATATGAGGTGACCAAAATGCGTCGGGTCACCTGGAACCAACACCTGGTATTCATACCTGTCACAATGTTGCCACAGTCGCCTAACATTCATGTTGGTTACATTGTGTGTGCTTAGCGTTCAGATCACCCATGACCAAAACAGGTTGATCTCTTCCCATCAAGAGTGTATCAAGCGCCTCAGGAAGTATTCGATTGTTCGGAGGATTGTAAGCAGTGATCATACGCATAGGACCACTCCTCGTGTTTGCAACAATGCCTACTGTTTCTTTACCATGGGTATCATCATCGGAAATGCCAAGCTGAACATGCGGATGGCAACGTTTTACCAAAATGGGAACGCCCCCACCCGGACGCCCAAGTCGATCATTTCTGAGCATTTTTCAGTTAGGAAATCTAACAGTTCCTCCATTAAGACGAGTCTCTTGCAGAAAAGCAACATCGATGTTGTTATCTACAAGAAACTCTTGGTACTCAAGTCAATTCTGAAGAAGTCCGTTACAATTACTCACTCACTGCTTTGGCGAAATTCGGAAGCTGCCTTTAACCCATGAGTTAGGATTAAAACCCTGTGAAAATACTGCATCAACTTCAGCGAACTCTGCAAACAGCGCCCTCAATTGATCCAAAGTGGAAAGAATGTCTCTAGGGCTGTTAAATCGAGCTGGCTGGGCGGGGATGTTGTCACGGGCCGCCTCTGCATATGACACCCTCACCTGTGTCCGTCCCGAGTTTGCGGGGAAATATCTGGGATTGTGATGCTCGGTGCCCCTACGCCTTATTCGAGGACATCTGGGACATCCTCGATAATTCGAAGTGTGCTCCCCACTGCAGTTCGCACACGTTGCCTTTTCATTTCTAGGTTTTTGACAATCCTTAGTAATATGATTTTCCCCACATTTGACGCAGGTGGGGACGGCACTGCAGTTCAGCTGACAGTGGCCGAACTTCTGACATCTGTGACACTGATCCGCAGAAGCCCTGAGCCTCAACGGCTCAGCTGTCACACGGATATTGGGGATATCTTTGATATTGAAAATGTCTTTCTGCTCTTAATCAATAATAACGAGAATTAGAGGCAGAGCCTTTTTCTCCCCATTTAATTCATGGAGTCGAGCCACTGACTCCGGGGCGAACCCCCTCTCAGTCAGCTCGGCTTTAATATCATCACATACATGTTAGGAACCCTGGGGCGCCCCTGAATACGACCCTGAGCTTTTCATCTTCAGGAAGACTATATGTATAATATGGGATTCTTTGATCCCTGAAAATACTTGAGATTTTGCGATAGTCATCTGATGAATTTGGAAGAATGTTGATGACGTCAGAGACATTCTTTGCCAGCCTATCGAATTCAATATTGTTTGATTTGAATAACGAATTTACTGTGGCCCACTTATTTTCATCCCCAACAGTGATCGGGGGCCCTTTTCATTTTTTTATCGTCATTTCCGTTGGTGGTTGGTCCGTCATGTTGGTTGATTCCATTTTGACGTCATCCGTCGGTGTAATTTCGTCATAATTTTCATCCAGAAAGGTTATGGAGGGGTTACTTTGGCCCCCTGTACAATTTTGAATTTTGTTTTCGTTTTCTGAACCCGCATTCGGAATACGCGCAGGAGCTCAATCCGCCCCTGGATTCGAGAAATTATCGAGCTGGGTGACGTTCATGTCATCCTCCATCATATTTGACAATTGATTGAATCTACTAGAAATAGCAATAATTTTATCATTTTTACAAGCGGATGTACTAGGTATCTACAGCTTCTTCGCATTATTTGAGAAGTAGATTGAAGTTTTACAATACCTAGGGGAACTGGCAGTGGTGGATAAGGGTTTGTTTTCTGTCCTTTCGTGGCAGGCACATTGTCACATAATCCGACGTCGTTTTCGGCTTTCTTCAGCGAACTAATAATTGGTATTCTCACTAGATCTTCGCCAATTGAGGCCCGCAAAGTCCCCAGTACTTCTATTAGATTTGCCCTCGAGAGAAAGCCGATCCCCAGAAGCACCGATTCTTTCGATGCCAGATCGTAATTACCAGTGGGTGATCTCAGGGGTTGGAGAAAGGTCTTCAGCCATGGATGCTGGGGCTGCCTCTAATGTGGTGGACAGATGGGTTGTTTCTCTCACACCTTTTAGGTACAAGACCTTCAAGAGTTCGAAAAATTAACTTTAGTCGCTTTTTTACTTCAAGCGATTTGACGCAGTGTCGTCCGTATACTTAGCAGGACCGGACTTATTCATACAGCGATTATAAACATTTTGTGATTCAGAAATAAAACAGAACCATTATGTAATGTGAGCTCCTTCCTTAAACAGAACTTAGGGCGCAAGACTAGAAAAAAAAAAACTAAAAATCATAACCATCCTGATCAATGCCGAATTAACATGAGGAGCCAATGGACTCGAACAAAAAACTGCAAGAATCGATGAGCCAACTCCAAGCCCAGGTTGCTGAATTCAAAAATCGATCAACACCGAATCTCAGATCGATTAGAAATAATCTGACTAGAGAAAAAATCCTTTTTTTTTCGGAGTTGCTGAAACTGACTCCAAAAAAAGACGGAACAACAGTCATTGATATGGTTGAATCCATAAGAAAAAACATTTGGGAGAAACTCACCAAAATACCACATCCTAGATATGCATAGGCTAGAGAACGTTAATCCTGAGATTAAAGACCGTTGAAAGTTTATTTTGAAAATAGCCTGATTTGCAAATTTCTACTTCGTGAGAGGATGGTATTGAGATCAACCACCTTCTACTAGGATTTCACAATCAAAGAGGACAAATCGAAGGCAGAAAGGGAGTATCTCCAATGTTTACGAGTTGAAACAGCGCATAGACAAAAATAAGATCGATTTAACCATCAAATATATAGAAGGTATTCCAAAAATTATAATCCAAACCAAAAGTCACCCATCCACATCCCAAAGCAATACTATATATGCAGATAGACGACATTCCAGGAAATAGAGGAGAAAGGTGGAACATGCGCAACTACAAAGTGAACTCTGATGAAAAGTAGCAATCAAACTCCAGTATTGCTTTGTTCCATCAGAATATACAGTGTGTACGAAATAATTTTGATGAACTTAATATTTCTTTAGATTAATTTGGTCAAAAGGGAAAATGTAACATAGATGTTATTATCTTAACAGAACATTGGTTGCACAACTTAGAGTTAGATTTAATAGCCTTAGATAATTTCAATACAATTACTTGTTTTGCCGATGAACATTTCAACAAGGGGGGAACTAACAGTTCGCTCCATTTGATAAACTAAGGACCATACCAGTAGGAAAGGATTGCGAATTTGCAACTTCCTACGATGAAAATAATAAATGTATTGTCTTGGGTATTTATATATCACCTATTAGTGTTGAAGATAACTTCCTATATATTTTTGAAAATCTATTGCATGAAATATTCAATAAGCACAATTTTAGACATGTAGTTATAGGCAGGGACTTTAATATAATTTTTTTTACAGAAAATACAATAAAAATTTTTATATACGTCTGAATCAGTATGGACTAAGAACAACAATAGATACACCGACAAGAATCACAAAAATAACGAGAACATTTCTTGATAATTTTATCATAAACGATGGAGAATCGTACACGGCGGAAAATATAGAAATGGGGATATCGCATCACTGTGGCCAACTCATTAAGTTGGCTTCTTCTCACTCTCCCCCAATTGAAATGAAAATACTATTCACTAAAAACAATGAAGCAAAGTTCGGAAAAATGCTCCGTGTAATAGATTGGTCCGATTTATATAGCTCAACAGACACGGATGAAGCTATGGAGTACTTCTATGATAAAGAACTGTTCTGTCTCGGAAAATGTTCTCCAGAAAAACAAATAAGAATAAACGAGAACAATGAAACAAATAAAAATTGGTTGCCCAAGGAATAAGGATATCATGCAAAAATAAAAGGTGTTTGGTAAAAAAGAAACTGAAAATGTACATACAGTGCTAGTCAAAAGTCCCCTCCCCCCCCCGTATCTTTTGAACGAGTATACTTATAATAATGAAATTTGGAGGGTGGAAATAAACGGATGTAGGCTTCTCAACTGGTTATAACAGGTGACGCAATAGTCATAAATGACGTCACAAGGCCACTGTGACCAATAATTTTAAATGGGACCCTATGGCAAGTGACAGCTCGTTTGAAAGGTATTGAAAATACCTATTCAGTCATACCAATTTTGTTTGGGTTTCGGCTGATTTTGATTGATAAATTGAAGAAATACGAAAATTAGATTTCGCATTTAATTAATAAAGATTTTAAAGTACGCCTCTGGTTAATTGTCAAAAAGGTTGACGTTTTTGAATTCTCACTTGTCAAAAGTGTTTATACCTTGAAAATTTACCTAAGCTATTGTTTAACGAGACGTTTAAGTGTTTACATAGGCAAAATGGTACGTACTGTAGCCGACAAAGTAGCAGCTATCTCAATAATTGGTGAATGTAGAAACAATTTCCATGCAGCGGAACGACTGTTCAATGAGAGGTACCCCGATCGCCCTATATCGAGGGTTTATTTGAGGGAGCTTCTCCGGAAGTTTGAAGCATCAGGTAGTGTTCAAGATGCCAAACGATCTGGTCGACCAACAATTAGTGATGACAAAAAAATTGACATAATTGGAGAAATGGTAGTAAACCCTACTTCTTCCACAGCCCAAGTTGCGTCTATCTGTGAAGTCAGACAAAAGACAGTACATAGGGTGTTGGCTAAAACAAATTTCATCCATACAAATTAAAATGGTGCACCAACTTTCAGATGATGACCCCGACCGAAGACTAGAATTCTGTGAAACTATGTCCAATAAAATGAACCAACAACCAGGCTACATACAGACAATTTGTTTTAGTGACGAAAGTACTTTCTTTCTCAATGGAAATGTTAACACTCAAAATGTGAGGTATTGGAGTGACACAAATCCTCACATCTTTCGTGAAAAACATACTCAATTTCCAGAAAAAGTAAATGTTTGGGCAGGTATTTTGGGAAACCACATAGTTGGGCCTCTTTTTCTCAATGCTAACTTAACCGGTGAATTGTATCTGGAGATGTTACAAAATGATATTGAGGCGTTAATTCTTGAAATTCTAGAAGATAATCCAGATGAATTCGACAACTTGGAAATAATGTTTCAACAAGATGGTGCTCCTGCACACTATTACGGTGCAGTAAGACGTTACCTAGATGAAGAATATCGTGGTAGATGGATTGGACGACGAGGTTCGATCGAATGGCCAGCTCGGTCACCGGACCTTACACCATTAGATTTTTTCTATGGGGGTACTTGAAATCTAAGGGTTTTCGCTACAGCACCTGACAGTATTGCCATTCTGACACACTGGGACGAGTACGACAAGAGTTTAGCAATAGGATGCACGCAGTTGCATTCTGAAAAACAATTGTTGAAGAATGTAGGGCAATTTCCGCTGACACACTGGGACGAGTACGACAAGAGTTTAGCAATAGGATGCATTACTGCCAGGAAGTAGACGGAGCACATTTTGAACACTTATTATAAGAACTGGTTCTTAAATCTTTATTAATTAAATGCGAAACTATAATTTTCGTATTTCTTCAATTTATCAATCAAAATCAGCCGAAACCCAAACAAAATTGGTATGACTAAATAGGTATTTTCAATACCTTTCAAACGAGCTGTCACTTGCCATAGGGTCCCATTTAAAATTATTGGTCACAGTGGCCTTGTGACGTCATTTATGACTATTGCGTCACCTGTTATGACCAGTTGAGAAGCCTACATCCGTTTATTTCCACCCTCCAAATTTCATTATTATAAGTATACCCGTTCAAAAGATACGAGGGGGGGAGGGGACTTTTGACTAGCACTGTATAATCCAGTTTGTCAATATATACTCTAAAACAAGTTATAGAAAAAGCAAAAGAACTATTTTTCAATGAAAACATCAATGTTTCTGAAAACAAAATTAAAACCACTTGGAAATTCGTGGACGAATGCTTGGGTCGAGTAAAATGCACGAACATAGTAAAGTTCATATTAGGAAGAATAGTAAATCAATCACAAATCAAAATGAGGTTTTCTTTTTTTACCAACGAAGCTTGTGATCTCACATCTGCATTAACCAGCGATCAAAACCATACATATCTCTTGAACAATGTTAGTTTTACTAACATAAACTTTTTTTCTCTCCCATCCTGTCGCAGAACATGCTATAAGGGACATAATTCAAAGCATGGCTAATAAGGAATCTAGTGGTCACGATAATATCATTGAACCTCTTTTCAAACAGGGAGAAAAGATATCATATCAAACTACAGGCCGGTTACACTCCTACCAGTCTTCTCAAAAATTTTGGAAAAATTGGTGAAAGTGCAATTAGTTGAATATCTTGGAAAACATACAATTCTAAGAACGTCACAGTTCGGTTTCCGTGAAGGTAAGAATACGTCTGATGCTGCATATTGTCAGGTATGAGAAATATTACCCGATAGAAATATAGCCATCATTTCTTTTTCAAAAGTCAGAATTAATTTACCAGACCTGAAGATGAACTTTTAACATAATTAAACCCAGAGTTGAAAATTCCATAGTTCATTTATTTATTATTATTATTAAGATAGAGAACAATACATATTCTTTTATTTATATTCTTTGAATAATCAATAACATGATTGCAAGGAATATTTTTGCTTGGTTAAAATTTTTTTTTATTATTTCTCCTTTTCCATATTTTTTTCCTATCTCAGATTTTTTTTCATTTATATATACTTAGGGTATTGCTCACATATTATTAATTCCTCATTTCCTACCCATATTTTTTTTTACATTTCGGGATTGAGAAGGAAATAAAACACATTGAAGTTAGCATTATTGATTTGGTCTCTTCGAAATTTTTCTAGAAATAATATTTCGGGAACTTACTCAGTTATTTTAAATATTTTTCTGAGACATTATATTGAATCCAGGAAAATACATGTCGCTGTCAAGCATACTATATTATCGCAAAAACTATATCTTCAATTTTTTTTTTTTAAGTTCATTCTTAAACAAAAAATGTTTAATTTATAGTAATATTTATTGATTCGAAAGTAGTCTTTCTCATCTTAATTATAATGTTGCAATGCACATTTTGAAGTAATATGACCTATTTTTTCACAAACTGGAGATTAACACTTTTTCATTTCCTTCACTCAGAGGAATGAATCCGAGCTCAGAAATTTCTTCAAGGTGTTTTTGCAAAGAAAAAGTTATCTGATTTTAAATTAACAATTTTTTGTTCCTAAGTTTTTCAAATAGTATTCAGTTGCATGATGTCGATCATCATATGGGGGCAACATCAACCTGCAGATGGCCGAGTTACATTTTTATGTTTCAAAAATCATTTGTCAACTTCGAAATGTTTTTTTATTTAGCATGAACTTTTTTCTCATGAATCAGATTGATGCTTCTCGAGTCTTCAGATTTGAAAGTAATCTGTTAGGTTTGTCAACTTTGAAATGAAGATTTTTTTCTAAATACGATTTTTGTTTATGAAACAGTGAGTTTTGAATCTATTCTAGTCTTTTGCTCAGAAATATATTTCAGTTCCAGATTATCGAAATGTTATTCCTATCTTGAAAGTAAAATCTTTTGTTTCCAAAGAACTTTTTTTTGTAATTTCTAATTGGTATTTTTGTCTACAAAATAACATTTTCAATTTCGAAAATAACATAATTGACCGCAAATACATTTATTTCAAAGTAATTTTTTTTATTCAGAAGGAATTTTCCTTTTCTTCGAAATAATGTTGAATATTTTTATTCTATATACTTTTATAAATATACAACAAAGATAATATATAATGTAAATAAGTAAAATGCCTTTCTCAAAGTTGTGATTCGGTGTCCTCTTGATCATAGGAGAGGACGTATGCTCCTCCAATCACAATGGATTTTGGTGACAGCGGTGATTGTACTCGTGCCATGTGCCTGCGTGAGGGTGCCTACAGTAAGCCGTGTAGTGTCCGTTAAGAGTTGTTCCGCTATGGTTGGATACAGCATACAAGTTGTAGCGACACGGAGCTGCGTTATCTACTGCATAAGTATCCATATCTAATCCATCGAGAGGAAAGTCAATGAAGACATTTAGTTTTTCTCTGAATCTATCCTTCTGCGAGAATTTTTTCAAGTGAATAACTAAAATTTTGGGGAATTTGAGTATAGATAATGACTTCGTGCATTTTCTCACATTTAGAACAAGTAGGTTTTTCGTCATCATCCAAAATTTCTTCCCTAGTAAACGAGTCTAAACATTGTAACAGACTGAGCTTGCCAGTAATCTGTGGAATAGGGAGTGAAAGGTCCCAGAATGGGTCAAAAGTGACAGAACAATGGCCACAGAAAGTACATTTCAACGATGATTTCAGTTGACCAACAAAGTTATCGACAATTTTTGTGTAGTCCATTCCAAGATATCTTGACCAAGACTCTTTTGCCTTTCATTATCGCTCAAATTTTCATCGATTTCTATGAACGTAGGTTTAGGCCTTTCTCTTACTCTGTTTACATCTTCATGAAGACCTTCCAATAAATATCTGGAAAATTCCTTGGCATCCTGTTGAGCGTCACCCATAAAACGAGGTGCAAATCTTTGTATCTGGTTTTTCAAAGAAACAGTGTTAACCACCATATCAGACGAATCTTCTGACCAAAGTTCTTTTACCACTTCTTCAAATGCTTTTATCAAAGAACCCTTCATACTTGATATGCTTGTGTTGATATCACATAAATTACCCATATATTATTTTATTGATTTGAGCCTTGTGTTTGCATGTTTATTCGTTGAATGTATGATATAATCAATTGTCGGTATGACCTGATTTCCAGGTTCTCATTCAAAAATGAATGACTTGAATAATAATTTTTTTTAATATTGAGTTGTCGGAAAATATTAATGTCGACTTTGAAGATGTTTTCAAATTATTCTCGTACTTTCACCAGAATATACAAATAAAATATTTGTTTGTAGTGAAATCAATTCCATGACTCAACTGGAAAAACTACTTTTGAGAGAAAAAAAAAATCATTGTATGTTGCGTATAGAATCGGAAGGAGCCTGTTTCAAATTATTTTCATTATTAGATCATTTTTCAAAACCTATTTTTATATTACATTCTAGGCTCTTGCGAATTTTTTGAACAATTTGGATTTAATATGCATCTTTTCTAATAATGATTTAATGCCTACGTGAATGACCCCCGCATTGCCATTTCTCTATACTTTATCTTCTCAATTTGTAATATAAGAATACACATTTTTTCATCAAAAGCATTCTTGATAATAGTGAAATATAAAGGGAACATGTTCTGGCAGGAAATAATGGTAACTGTACGGAAAATAATGTCTTGGAAGCGATTTCATATTTATCTTTATCTTTATCTTTTACCTACTCGGCATTTTTCATCCCTTCCTGAATTGGGTCAGGTCAGTTCTGCAAATATGCGTCCTTTTTCGGTTAGCAAAGCTAGGTTACAGAAATTATATTCCAATCGAGAGAAATGATAAACTATAGTTCTTAAATATCAATATAAAGAAAAACTCCCACCACGAAAATCCACAACACTCCAAATAAAATTGGAATAATGTAAAATCCCAAACTCCTCAGATATATCACTGGTTTATTGATTTGTTTTTTGTTTTCACTGAAGAATATTTTGTTTTACAAACACTTGGAAAAATGCTCATGATGTCGTCGTATCGTTTGGTGCAATTGTTCATCGATATTTTCTGTGATCGACTATTTGTATGATTTATGATGGAATTTTTTGATATATACCAAGTGATATATGATATGAGAATAATAAAATGTATACATAGATGAATGATTAGTTGGGTGGCAAATGGAAGTCACCTGTATCACAAGGTGAACGTGGAAGAATATCTCAAAGTAGGATTGAACGTTAACCTGTGCTGAAGTTCTCTTGAAGCGTTGCCAAAAGAATAAATGAGTTGATATTATAATGTAGTGTATGAATATTTTATGGTATATGAATATTGATTATGTGAAATGAATATAATATGTATACATAAGTTGAGAATTGGTAAATATGCAAAGTTATAAACTTAGTAATAGGAAGTCGATGAATAGGTGATAAACAGTTGCCAAGTAAATGATTTGATTGATATTGAGACGATAATCAAAAGTAAATCATGAGTAAATAGGTGAAATTTCCTAAATATGCACTTGAAATGCAAAACAGAACATTGGCGAAACATATTTGTTTCGAAGAGAGGATCAGAAGGTCTAAATTGCTGATTATAAATTTGAATAATGATGAAGATTTGTTTGACTGTACTAACCGAATTGATGTACACATCCGTGCTTCGATTAAGGAGGTGACCAGGAGGCGCGAACGGATATCCAACAATTTCAAATTGATATTTGACATAAGATCTGTCGATCTTGGCCGATTGCAGGTTTTTCCTTATATGTTTTGAATTTCGAAACAATTGGTAGCTATGATGTGGATGAAATCGTAGTTTGTTGAAATACATACATATTTTTTTGGTTGCGTATAGGGGTATTTTTCGTGAATTTGAGATAAAAGGTCTGAACACACTGCCTAGCCAACAGTTTCAGAGCCGCTGCCTATCTAAGAGCCCTCTACATATAGACTTTTGGGAAAATGTTCCTTGTGTTGATTAGCCAAACACCTAGATTCTGCTGCCTAGCCTACAGCACCCAAATTCCATCAAATTCAAAACGATTCTTGAAAGAAAAAAAAATATTTCGAATTGATGATTACCAATTTGATAATCCCAGCTAATTGCATAATATTTTCAGAAATAGATTTGAATAATCTTTTATGGGAATGTGAATATGTGATAATAATAATAGTGATAATCTAGTAGGGGGTCTTGTAAAGTTTTGGGAGTAATTAGGCAATGTTTTTTTTATTGAACTATAGATTTTTGCGATTAATTTTGAAGTTTTATTTTGTAAGATGGTATGTTGTGTGGGAGTCTTGAGACTTAGAAGTCATAAGAAATTTTTTTAATTCTTTTAAAATAATATGAACATTTTTCTTGTCCATTTTTACAAAACGTCTTTGATTCTTTTTCTAAATATTTTGAGTTAAGTGTCATGTAGACAAATATTTCATTTTCATCTGTCAGATTTTTCAATGAGTTTTCGTTCGAACTAGGGCAAAAATATTTTTTTTTGTACTGTTCAATAATTAGATATAACTATGTGGATATAATGCAACTAGTTACTGTACCTTTAATTTTGCCCCACTTCAATTTTTCCTTTTAATAAAAATATGAATGATTATTTTTCTGTGGAATAAACATTGTACGTGAAAATGAATATAGAAACATGTGATATGAGCTGTTTTTATAGACGAATAAAATATATATTGAATTGAACTCAAATGTTTTTGGTAATTTTTCAATAGTCAAAGAATATTAATACTGTCATTTTTCTATGATAAGTTATATGAATAATCATCCAACTAGTTTTTCGAGAATACTTACTTCGAATTATTTTTCTGTTTTATGTAACACTGAGACCACGGAGGCACGTCCCGGCAGCAGGCACTGGCACAAACCAGAAGGAATGGCCCATATCCAGAAACAACCCAGAGCAGAATGGCATCCCAGTTATCCCATTGCAAACATTGAACTCTGCAAGGAAGGCATTCCCCCCCCTGTACAGAAAAATGGTTCAGTTAATGGAAATATTGAAACTGTTACATAAGCTAGGACGAGAGGATGGACATCCCACAGCAAACATTCCAGAACCTGGTGTACGTACCTGCACGACATCCTAGGTCATGGCGCCCTGAAATTCTAATAGTGCGTCACGGTGTGACCATTCACGAGTAGCAGGCCACTAGGATGTTACATTGGAGCACAGTTAACATCATCCCCACTTCAAGACCAGAAACATAATCGGTGCAGCATCCATATACATTTTTGGATATAATGGAGATCCCGAAGCGTGCAAAGTCAGCTATTCCTAATTCCCTACTAGAAACCAAACACAAACAGTTTACAGGTGATGAACACTTGTCATCTCATCATCAGTTCCCGTCAGTTATGGAAGCAGCCACCAGTCGTCCAGCAAACCATTTTGGGGTACAGCCGTTTTCCGTGGGGCAGAATGCCTGATTGTACCATGTGAGGGTGCAACGGCTTCGACTTCAGTTGAATCGCTCGAAACCAGAAGAAGAAGAAACAGACCCAACACCTAGAGATGGAGCCACGAGAGACATTGCATGGAGATGATAGACATTATACCAGACTTCTGTGACCAGTGCCGGACTTAAAATTATTTCGTCCACGTGAGAACTCTGATGAATCGTTATTGTTTTGTTTTACTCTTTCACATTCATTCATTCAAGTTTTACTCTCGATATTCTTTATTTTTTTACTTTCATATATTCTTTATTTTTTTCCGCATAATAATATCGTTGATTTTTTTGTTAGTATGTTGATATATATATATATATATATATATATATATATATATATATATATATATATATATATATATATATATATATATATATATATATATATATTGTTATACTATGATGATATAACAAATTCTTTTGTTATTATTTCGCCCCACGTTGGGCGCCATTTGTTATATAATGACAATTTACAAATATTAATTGAGTTTATAATTGAATTTTGTTATTATTATTATTATCAATATATTTTTGCACCGCGTTGGGCGCCAATTTGTTATATTTTGTTGATATAAATAATAATAGTTACTGTTATATAATGAAGATTGCTAATAGTATTTTCTGTGAGCCAAATTGATATTATATAGATAGATATTTTCGCCCTGTATTTGTATTGTATGCTGTAATAATAATTGCTAGCGAACGTCACTGTTCTCTCGTCACGCTGCTGCCAATTGTTATCACTTTCCTCACCACGGCTAAGCAACAGTTGGTACGCCTCTTACCTCAGATACCCGGTTCAGGCAATAGAGCCACTAGCCATTGCTGTCTAATTTCAGTTTATTCGATGGTCATTGTTATGATAGTTGATCATTGTAAGAAAATAAACAACAAAGTATCAAAAAGCAATTATTTCCGTTATTCAGGAAGACTTAATTTCACCTGGCCTACGAGAAATAGCTTATACTAATGTGAATCTACAAATATTCACGGATAATCATTAAAATCGAATCATGGATAGATTAGACAGAACCTCACTTTTTCCTTGAGAGTGAATTTTTCCTTTATGGTTCAAAATAAAGTGAAATTAAGTTCTTCAGATGTGAGATACGTTATTTGTGATATTGTTGATGGACCGGATGTGCACTATTGAAGTCTTTATACCTGCTGGAGATGTCAGTGTTCAAGATATGCCCTGAAACTGGATCCTTTCTCACCCCAAACTCTATCAGGAACTCCAATACCATAAATCAGGAACCATACATATGCAGAATTCAGCTTTGGACACTTGGATATGTTGTATAATTGAGGTAATATTGGTTTTTCTCTTCTAATGTTGGAATTATTTCATTTTTTCTTTCTCCCAAAATGTTGCGTGATATTCCCTTCTGAATTTATTTTTCGATCCCCTTGTGGCTTTGTTTGTTGCTCCCTTGGATACCAATTTTCCCTCTTCTTTTTCATTTGAATGTTTGAATTCGCGCACCAAATTGTCACATTTCACTGTTTGGGTTCATCTTATATAATTTATATATACAACTATTTTCCCATTCTTATTACTATGTACATATTTCAATAATAATTGCTTATGACATCACCCCGTTGCTATTCTCTCACAATTTCCAATTTTCCATATGACCATCTATTCCCTGATTGGCTAATCTCATCAAGAAGTTTGCTGTTCTACCATTGGCTACGTTCAGTTTGCTACAGTTTCATATACTGTATGTTTCAAATTTATAAATGTGTTGATAACTTTTTTATTCATGAAAATTTTGCAAAACTAGACTTTTTGTTGTCTTTTTACCAATTATGGGTTATAATCATTATGACAGTGTATGAAATTGATTGTGTTATAGTATTTTGACATTTTTATCTATCCATATTATACATAGGCTCACAAATAAATAGAACTTCCAAAATTATGTCAAAACAATCTCTTGAAACTAATAACTATTTAGTAATATTTTTTTTGTGGGTTTTTTCCTTTTAAAACTCATAACTGGCATAACATAACATAACAATATGTATATATATATATATATATATATATATATATATATATATATATATATATATATATATATTGAAGAGTGCATATATATATATATATATATATGCACTCCTCAATTATTTTATTCCTTTGAAGCTGGAGGCCAGCTTTTCTTAAGGGGGAAAACGTGTCAAATATGAAAAATATTACCCGATAGAAATATAGCAATATTTTTTTTTCAAAAGTCAGAATTAATTTACCCGACCTGTAGATGAAATTTGAACATAATTAAGCTCAGAGTTGAAAATTCCATAGTTCATTTAATTATAAGTAATTCATCACATTTATTGAAATACAGTATTTCCTGTATATTTGAAGTTCATCACCATTCATTAACCAGGTATCGGATTTCAATTCAATTCCTGAGTACTGAATGGCAGAAACACTGATTCTGCGATAGGCAGCGCAATAAATTATGACTCAACGATATTTTTTATTTAAATAGGAATTATTTTTTTTGGCTCGGTTCTTTTTATTGTGCCTGTTTATGCTGCCAGTCGATGATGATACATCTCCTTCCCTTGGTTTTCATCATAATGTTAGTGTTACTTCTATTTTCTTCTTTTGGTCATTGTTCACTTCACTATTTTGGTATTCACCATCATGTTATTTTTTGCTCTTTTGATAATTTTTAATAAACTATAATAGTTTTCACTTCACTTTTTTATTTCACAGAAGTTAAAATGTTTTGAGCCAAGCAAAATAATAAGTGGGCACCCTGAACAGTTAGGGAGCCGGGATTCCACAGGGTGTCCCTAAGTAAGGCGCGACAATAAGATAATATCCAATTTGGAACAAAAATTCAATACACTTGGGATATTTTGCAACATGTCAAATGCGTTCGACTGTGTAGACTTCAGCATCCTTTTGAACAAACTATTTCTCTATGGCCTGAGAGGAATACCTCATGATTGGTTCAAATTGTATTTGACAGGTCGCGAAATATCAGTTGGGCTGTGTGAAATGATTGGTGTTATAAGAGCACATACAGAATCGCAAAAGCGAAGAGTGAGATGCTGCGTTACACAGGGGTCTGTGCTGGGCCCAACCTTGTTTTTGATTTATATTAATGATCCCATTTACAATTTCCCCAAACCTTCTTCTCACTGTTCGCAGATGATACCAGTATCCTAATCGATGACAAAAACTAGGGTAAACTAGCCACAAAAAGCCAAACTTCAATACATAGAATAATTCAATGGTTTTCTACAAACAAACTTTTGCTCAATAAATCAAAGAAGTTCAATATTTCTTTTCAACATCCACGGAATCCAAAACCCAACATTGCGGTTAGTACGTCATCTGGTAACATTGAGCCGTGTGAAAGTATTAAATTCTTAGGAATATATATCGACAAAAACCATAACTTTGGTATTCACATAGAAAATCTAAATGAAAGTAAATCCATATCTGCAATAAGAACGATGAGAGAAGAGTTAGGACCAAGTGCGGCACCCAACGTCTGTTATGCTCAGTTTAAAAGCTCAATCTCATACGGAATTGAATTCTCCGGAGCATATAGATCTGTTGAGAGTACACTCATTCTCCAGAAGAAAGTCATCAGAGCAATCTCTGATCTCAATCCAAGTGAAACATGTAGATCCCACTTTGAGAGACTACAAATTTCCACAGTGATGAACCTGTATATCTACAAGATCTTATTGATAATATTCCAGAATCGCAGCACACTAAAAAAAACGTTAGACATTCACGGTTATAACAGCAGGCAGAACAAACAGTTAGCTTCGCCGTACATCAAATATGACACCAACCGAAAAAGACCTTTGTATACAGGTGTAAAAATCTTCAATCGTATCCCCAGGACAATACAAGAGATTGACGATATTAAATTATTCAAAAAGGAACTGAAGAAGCTGTTGAATTCAAACATTTTTCAACGAATGGGTGAATTCATTCAATATCATTTTCGAAAAGTGCGCTGATGGCATCACCATGCAGATATTTTTTTATTTCTACTCCTATTCATCTATGTACTGTACAATTTTATATTTTTTTTACTTGTTATTCCCAGATGTGAAATTCAATTATTTAATTCTATTTGTAAATAGTTTGTGTTAATAATAGTTTTTTTTGTTAAATTTGTTGAGATATGTTGACTTCATGTTATATTGATTTTTGTTCCCTACGCCTCTAGGGTTTTTCCATTGTTTATATTTATATGTGATACTTTTGAGAACTATGTTATTGCACTAATGGATACTGAGAAATACATTCTATTCTATAGTGTTCATCAAGTATTTTCTTGAATAATTTAGTAGTGTTTAACCTCCGACGAAAGACGCGAACAGAGGTGACTTTATCAAGAGTGTTCTCAACTATGCTTTAGGAATATTGTATCAGGGGTTTTTTCAATTTTTTATTCAATATATGTATTTGCAAGTGAAATTTTTGCGCATTGAGAGCTTTTTCTACTTGAGGGATCACTAATAGGAATTAATGAATACCTGATGGTTTCATTCCTATTCCAGTAATTGAACACGATGTAGACGTTGTGGCAGCAGGTGCATTCACACTTCTTGAATCCCAGAGAATAAATTCGTTATGTTGATAATGAACTCAACAAGGCACTCATAATCTAATTTGCTATATCTCTCTCCTATAATTAACATCACAGCAAAGTAGACTAACAAAGTACATGTTCAACAGCTCAAAGTTAAATTTCAGGCTACATTATAACTTGAGACTGTGATGATCTTAAATTTTAAATGAACTCAGTTAATGAGAAATTCGCAAGTTTCAATAACGTTATCGAAAGTGATTGACAAATCAACTCACTTCAATTTTCCACATGCGTTTCTTTCTTGTAGAACTCTCCAACAAAGGAAAGGGATCGCGGAATGTTGAGTTTATAGAAAACCTGTTAAAATTTCTGCTTTTTCTGCTTTGTTCTCATTATCTTTCCATTACTCTGTTGGAATGGAAATTGATGTTGATTTGGTTTCCTTCCAAGTACAGGTATTTGGAAATCAAAGAGTTCATGAATAGTTTTGGCATTGGAAATAATGATGTAATGATATAATGAATGACGTTTATGATTTTTTGCTATCAATTGACTACTATTTGACATTTTCTGAATGAAAATTAAAAAAAGTTAGGTTCTCTCTTAATATTTCGAAAAATTAGATGAAAAAGTTTTTTATTTCTTAGTTTCTCTAACTACCTACCAAATTTATAGCAATCTGACAATTTTTTGGTTTTCTTAACCTTACAATTTTTCGACTGATTGGAATTCCGTAAAATCTGCATCAGTCATCTGTTGAATGATCAAAATTCAAGAATAATCAATCCCACCACGACTCGATCGGATAATTAATAACGGAGAAAAACTGGAGAATCCGAAAAAAATTGCGTTTTCCAAAAATTCATACTGCTGTCATTTTTCAAGTTGTAACGCAGGCTCTCCGTGACATAGTAGAAATTGATATGAATTTTATGTTGAAAAACTCGCGCATTGTCGGATTATTAGTTTTTGCATAATTGCAATTTTAATGTTTTCATGCACTCTATTGGAGCGAGTGTAGATGCGTCATTGGTGGCCTGATTTCAATTTTTCATTTTAAATTGAAATGCTTGGAGAAAGGTTAAAAATACTTGCAAACCTAACCAAAAACGGGTGAGCGCGTGAAGGCGGCTGAGTAGTGGGGATAGAGCAGTAGACGTGAAGAAGCGTTCATACAGTGTCTGTCATAAAGTTCGCTACATATAGGAAAAAAATTGTTATTGAAATTTCTGAAAAACTCTAATGGCGGTTCGTTTCTGCAACTGAGAAATCCGTTGCGACTTATATCACGTGATCTCAGATTTGGCGGGAATTCATAAAATTCTGTTTGTGGTGCCGAAAAATGGGTCAAATTGACAAAATATCGAAAAAATTTATTGGGAAAATTTGTTTCGAATTCAACGTGGACCTCATATTTTTTTTCCTCTACCCTTACTAAGGAACATTATACATTATTGTTTCATCTGGAAACGGCTTTAATAACCTAAATTACATAGGTTTGTGCAGAACAGATCAAATATTCATGGGATAGACATTTTGCGGGAGATTAACTATGAAAACACGATTTAGTTTCGTCACTAGGTGTAGTCATGCTCTGTATATTGATGCACATGAGCTTATTCAATATTCTCAACCCGTAAATAAAATTCAAACATACTAATATTTGTAATTGAAACCTAATGATTAATTATTTATCCTTGTTAAATTCAATATTGGTTAGTGAATTACTTCAATGACTTGGCTATATTTTTAATTTTATAAGGCGGCTTTGAAAAGAGATCTACTTTTGTTGTGATAATAACAACTGTCGCAATAACATGTTGACAATTTTCTTGGAGTTGTCGTTCTTTATCAGTTTTTTTGTTTTTCAATCTACTAATAGAAATGGCTCCAAAACTGAGTAAACAAGAAGGAATGAAAATAGTATTGCTATATGGCAACATTTTTCATAGCATTAGGAAAGTATCTGAAATTTTCAATGGGAGGCATCCAAATCAAAATTTGCATTTTACTACGGTGGCAAATATATTGCAGAAATTCAAGGAAACTGGTTCGGTTGAGAACAAATATAAAAGTTTTCACGTTGAGCCTGTTGTGAATAATGAAAATTATGTAACAATGTTATACTGACAGTCACTTAGACATCAAGAGTTTCAACAAAAATTATAGCAGAAAAGGCAGAAATATCTCAAGCCTCTGTTAGACGAATGTCGAAGCGAAATCACTTTCACTCATACAAACCAAAATTTGTGCAAGTACTGAGAGACAGGGATTATGACGCTCGATTTTGTTTTTGTGCATGGTTCCAGGGAATGTTAGAAGACAATCGTGATTTCTCAAAAAATGTGCTATTTTCTGACGAAGCAACTTTTATCTCAAATGGTGTCGTCAGTTCTCCAAATTGTAGATGATGGGCAGATCATAATTCCGATGTTATCATTGAAGCCAAGGACCAATATAGTTGTAGAGTGAATATATGTTGTGGAATTTTAAATGAACGAATTCTAGGTCCCTCCTTTTTTATACAAAGTTCAAATGGCGAACGGTATTTCAACTTTTTACGGACCGAGATATCTACATTCATTGACAACCTACCATCACAAGAGCGGATTCGTTCATTCTTCCAACGGGATGGGGCTTCTATTCATCCTACGAATGAAGTGCGGGAGTAGTTGAACAATGAGTTTGGTGAGCAGTGGATAGGTCGATATTCAGGTAATCCTTGGCCTGCCAGGTCTCCAGACCTAACGCCGTGTGATTTTTTGTATGGTGTAAACTGAGGAGAAATGTTCATGAACAACGCACATTTCGAAATGTAGAACATTTAAAAAAAATTATAAGCAATTGTGCAGCACTGATCAACAGAACTATGTTGGAAAATAATCGCCGCGAAATGTTTTCCAGAAAAATTCTATGTATGGACCGCAAAGCTGGTCACGTTGAAAATGAAAATTTGTACATTGTTTGTTTATTGAGATTTTTTCATTTTTCCACATCCACCTAAACAATACCAAATTCAATTAGGATAAATAAGGTATTATTAAGTTCTAATTAGGAATATTAATTGGTTTGAGTTTCATTAACGGGTGACCTAGTGACCGAGTGGCAAGTGTTTTCATAATTGATCTCCCGCAAAATGTCTATTCAATAAATAATTGATTAGTTTCGACCCAAACTTATGTGATTTAGGTTATTAAAGCTGTTTTCAGATAAAACAAGAATGTATAATATTTCTAAAATGAATTAAATGTGCTTCAAAATTGATACATGGAGTCCCCTTCGAATAAGAAATACATTTTCTCAATGGAAATTTTCGATATCTTGTCAATTCGACCCATTTTTCGGCACCTCAAACAAGTTTTTTTTGAAATTCCCACCAAATCTGAGGTTACGTGATATAAGTCGCAAGGGATTTTTTAGTTATCAGACTGAAATAAGGGCGCCGCGCGCAAATTATGAATCTGCTGATCTACCCCCACCAGTGGAGGTAGACCAGTCAGCCGCTGTCACGCGCTCGCCCGATATCAGCCATGATTGCAAGTATTTCTCACCTGTTTCGCAGCATTAGAACGCAAAATGAGAGAAGACATTTTGTGGTACTAAAGTTTACTTTCAAAATATTTTCGAAACATTGGAATCGTCCCACCCTTGACGCATTCAGGCTTGCTACAAGTGCATTGAATAATTCTTATTGCAGTTATGCAAAAACTATTGACCCGACAGCGCCTAGGTTCTTCACACTTAAAGAACATATGAATCACTACCATGTCGCGGAGAGCCTGTGCTATAACTTGAAAAATAGCGGATTTTCTTTGTTACTAATGATCCGTACTCGAGTCGTACCAGGGCTCATTTTTTCGGATTTTGATTCTCTACGATTCGTTTTCATGTTACAAGCAGAAAATGGAGAAAAACAGTATTTTTTGCCCTCAAATGTTCAAACCACATCAAGCAATGATAGTTACGAGTAGAAAACATAACAGGATATAACTACGTTTCGTCTTCCATATGATGGCTTAGTATGTTTCCTGGTACTATTTGTGTCACGAAAAAATGTCTATTGATTGGCCTATGTGAATGAACGGAGCTCAGCACTGGCACTCGATAGGGCACCATCATAGATTACTTCCTGGGCATTTCCAAACAAATAATAATAACATCAAAAATAAAAGGAAAAAACGTTCGACTAGAAAGGGTATTGAGGTTTGATTCGGGAAACACAGCAGATAGAGGTATTTTTAGCAGTTACTCCCAGGGACTTTGGTGAGTCTTCCTCCAGATTATTTATTCGATCCTCCAATGCCATGAGGACGCTCAATTAAACTTTTTCTCAAAACTGACAGAATGAATCCTTTACTAGGTGCCCAACCCTTTCAATATCTACTGCATGACTAGAAACGCTAAGAGAGTGATGATACAAATTCAAGTGTGATTGATTGTTTTTTTTTTCTTAACATCTGACTATAACATGAAATTATTACATATTACATAACGAGAAAAAAATTTAATTTACTTCACAAACTTAAACTTAACAACGAAATTTTTTTTTCTAATTTATAAATACTTTTAACTTTTTTTATGCGAACTCATCAATTGCTCTATCAAAATCCAGCTCTCATAACATTGGTATTTGAGGTCTTGTTACAAATGAAGAAATGAGATTTTCAGTATTTTTAGAAATACTGTCCCTAAAGGGGTGAGTGAATTTATAATAGTCGTCACAAAAAATACAGAGATCATCGCGGATCAGCTAGTTATAGTAAAAGTTATTAGTAGGTAGTTAGGAGTAAATTTTACCCACAAAATAATAAAAAATAAAAACTTTTTAACAAAAAATTAAACCTACGGAAAAAGAAACTGAAAAGCAAAAAATTAAATGAACCTTTTTAGTCTCAATAACGAAGCTCCTAAACAAATGTAAGTAACCAATTTTGAGTCGGCTCCAAACAAACAATCAACGAACATCATTAAATTACTTCAAAGAAATGATCAAAATAAAATAACATTGAAATGCAACGTGAAATCTCCAGCGATGAAGAATAACATCACAGAAATGCGCTCTCTGCACGACCACTCGCAATGACGTGTGCCCTTACGTGTTACCCCAATCGAGTGCCTGCCTGTATTGTGCGTCGAGGTACCGCTGCCACTCCAGATCAAAGTGATTATAATTTTTCCAGTCTCCTTTTGATGCGGCGGTCAAGATTTCTGCGTTTGCTTCAATAATGCTGCTCGTTTTTTCTTTCCCCATTGCCGCCTCTTGAAGTTTACCACCGGGGGCTAATAGTCCCATAGACCCTCCCCAAATCCAGCATATTGTTTATTATTAAATTAAATGAAGTTACCATATAAATACTGTTCTAACAACTGCAAGATCAGAAAATGAATAAATTCAACTTCTAGAGATATCGTGTTCGTTAATAAGAGAAAGGGAAAATGTTATTTCTCATTTTGAAAGAATTCAAACGGTAGATGATTAGAAAACTATATAGCATCACAGAATTCCTTCCGGTTTGGGATAAATTAAAAGGTAGGGCCCAATAGATAGGAGTGTAAGTAGTTGATGAGGATTTTTTTTTATCAAAACAAACTCGTGCAATAAAGTAATATTATTTAGTTGACTTTCGCAAAATATCACGAATGATCATTCTGACAATGATCATCTTCGCGGCGATGGTTCTGTCCATGAGTTCTCCATCTGTTCCTATCGTTCAAAACCAATACTTCATGTTAGTCCGCAACATTGGAGTTAATTGCATAGTTATGCTTATAATATTCGGTGAAAACGGTACATATTCGTAGCTAAACGAAGGAACAGCTAGCCCAACTCCAGTGATGGGACTGTCTGGAATCACTGGTAACAAAAATTTGTAATTGCCAAAGTTACTGCAGTGATCATTTCGCGATCGTTTTATTGGAAAATTAGGAGACAAACCGAAAAATGAACTATCCAGTCTTATTCGGTAATATTTCTGCTCGCACCTTTTTTTTTATATATCTGAGTTCATGCGTTAGAAAGTTAATATGTGGGAAAAAATTTTGGAAATTAATGCAAACAGACTCATTGGTGGTGTAGTTGAGAAATTGAAACATAAAAAATCTTCTGGGTATGATGAAATCCCGATCACTCTGTTTGAAAATTTTATCGACTTACTGAAAACTGTTCTCACTCATCTGATCGACTTGTCCTTGGCAACCGGTATTCCTCCAGATAGCCTGAAAATAGCAATTGGTGTACAGTTATTGAAAAAAAAGTTAAAAATGAAATAACAAAAAATAGACCGATATCTTTATTACCAGTATAATCAGAAATTCTTGAATCAATAATGAAAGATAAGATAACAAAATATCTAGATCTACACAACATAATAAAGAGAAAACAATATGGTTTTCGATCAGAAGAAAGCACAGGCGACGCTGCATTCGATTTACTCAACAATATAAATGTTATCATTGAAGGAAAATCAATACCACTTGAATTCGACTCTGAATATATACGCTTGTCAACGTAAGAAATTAAAAGGAATAAGTTAACATAACGTGGAGTGCTGTCTTATTTAAAACCTCCTATTTGGAAACGACTTACGACAACTCGTCGATGAAACCAACACTTCCAGAAGTGTTGTGTTAATTGCTGCAGTCGCTGAAATAGCTTCAATCTATTTGTTGGCAGCTCGGTGACATCATGTTGTGGTACAGCTATCATGGAGTCACCAACCAGGTAGTGAGCCAGGGTAAGTGCGGATAAATCATTGGGGTCGTGGGATAGGACAGTCATAGGACGGGAGTTCAATATTGCCTCAATCTGGCAGAGTACGGTGTACAAACATTCTTAATTTGAATGTGCATTCCTTAGAATTCGAGTTAAATGATGATTTGTCGCCTTAACAGCAGCCTCCCACAATTCGCCTTCGTAGGGAGTATGAAGTGCCACGTGATGGAATTTTTTAAAAGATAATCTCTCGTTTCTCCGTATTCAGTATATTTATTAATGTAAGTTAGTCAGTTAGTTTAATCTCGTTTTTTCGGGAGTCCGATTGCCTACAAAAGTTTTCCAAATACTTGGTTCCGATTTCAACCAAGCTAACATGATAGTTGAATTAATTTGAATGTTCAGACCGTTGAAGCCACATACATTGTAGTACTTTATTAATACGCGATTTTTAATGTCTTTTTGTTGCCAAAAAGTTACACTTTTCTCCAGTATTCAGTGAAAACACACCTTGTCGAATCAGTGCTTGGAATTGTGAAAAAGCATCCAGCAGTAGAACAATCTGTAGACAAACATTACATTTTTCGTCCCATCTTGATCTGGAAATCCACAAAAAAACGACAATACCGGTTAGGCATTTTCGTCTCATTTAAACAAGAACCCACCAAAAAAAATCACCAGATAAGTTTATTCTTATTACTTCAGCAAAAAGTGCAAACTATATCACTCAAATAAATCCTATGATCATACTCCAGGAAAATTAGGCAAACTTTTTTGAACTTTTCAAACAATCAAAAATAAAAGTTCAACTGAAGCATTCGTTAGCAAGAAAATGAATCACAAGTTCTGCAAACTTAACCTTTTTACAGTATGTAGCACAAAATGCTCTGGTGTATTCACAAAAGTTGTCTACAGCAAAATTTCAAGAAGAAAGTTGAGTTCGTGATGGACAATAAAATAATTTGTTGCCAAGAGAAAACATTACTAGTGATCATAAGTGTACTAGAAAAATCAATCAATGAGCTCGCGGAAGACGGAGAGTTGAAAGACATCTTCATAAAAAAGTTAAAGGATGAAACTCAAATCATAATCAAAGAGCACTAGAATCCGAAACTGAAATGAACAGACTTTCTAGATGCACAAAAAATAATAATCAGAGGAATGAAATACGGAATTTATGTGATGAAAAACAAATTAGATAAAAATCTGGTTTCAGTAAAAACAATAGAAACACAAACAGGACCTTCAATCGTCAGGTGAGCCAGAACCCACAATCTCCAGCGGCAGACATATCGGGGACTCAAAAACTAAACAAGATGAAGAAGGAAATCATGATAGTGAGATCAGTAAGCTCAGTAAGCTGAATGAGGAGAATTATAATGATGGAAAATACGTGAAAGCTACCTGAAAATCTATCAACACAGGAGAAAAAAAGATGAATGAACCAAAAATGACCGTTAATCGCAAGGGTCATGTTAAGAAGAGTGATAAGCAACAAGAAAATGTTCCTGAAAGTGTAAAAAATCTCAAAGACATAAAATTTCCAGAGGTATTTATTTCAAATAATATAAATCTCCGTGGAGAAATTAACCACTCGACCCAACGTAAAGGTATGATTAATCGATATGGTATTAACCGAAATCAGAAAAAAATCATTGCTAGGATCAAATCTTGAAACTACAACGAATATACAAGAGAGATCTGCTCCCAAGATTCTGATCCTAGGCGATCAGTACGCGATAAATTTCTCTGCAGTATTGAAAAAATTTATTTTGAATAGAAACTACATCATCAATGAAATCATCAAACCAAGAATGAAATTATCAATGTTGACAAGTAGTATTTTCGATTACAGCTTAAACTATGGTCAGGATGATTATGTAATTTTGATGTTCAATACCCAAAATATAAGCAACTCCAAAACTCTAAATTAAGCATAAAAAATGTCTTGAATATAGGTGAAATCACGAACCTTATGATCATCACGGAGTGTGACACTCAAACGGATCAGGTTGTGATAAATAAGATAAGGATGTCTCTCTACCGATTTGCACGATTTACAAGACATCATTCAATTATGCTCCTCGTCGTTTCTAAACAACAGGGGAGTAAATTTGAAATTTTTAGTGAATTAAAACATACCTTTCATGCACCAAAGTGTAATAATGTGGTTTTAAAATCGATACAAACGATTGAGTTGGGTGATTTGAACACCAATGAAGCTAAGGATAAACCTTCTAAGATAAAGCCTCACATCGAAGTGCTCTCAAATTCATACTCTGTTGATGAAATAGATCAGCACTCTTTTTCAGAAGTCAGGCCTGTGGAAAAAGGTATATCTTCAATGCTTCTGAACATTCGGTCAGCGAAAAACAAATCTGATGAACTGTTTGTATTTCTAGACAGCCAAACTTTTTTTAATAAAGTACTCCTAACAGAGCATTGGTTAGAAATGTATGAACAATTGTATGTACCAAACTATATCTTGATCAAAAATACTCCAGGATGAACACCAAACATGGGGAAACTTCGATTCTCATGCATAAAGATTTCAGTGATAAGTTCACTTTTACTGAATTAAAAAGTTATAATTATATGTTGGTCGAAAATGAGTTCGAGTTTTCGGGCATTTATTGTAAAAATATTATCTTATTCGTTTTCTGTTTGTACAGATCTCCACTATACAGTGATAATTCATTTTGTTGAAAAGGTTAGAAATATTATTACTGAATATTGTCTGTAATACTCACTGGTGATTTCAATATAGATTTTGGTGAAAAAACTTCAAAATCAACTCTATCATTGGAAAATTTAATGAACAGCTTCGATCTAGCAATGCATGTAAACTCTCCGACGCGATACTAAAAAATAACCAGTTCAATTATTGACTACGTATGCTCCAACATGGATGAAAATGAATGTGATGTAATCAATTCTGGTCTTTCAGACCATGGAGCTGATGATGTATGATGAATTCAACACTGCGTTTCCTCTCAAGGAGGTCAACAGTAAACCGGGAGAACCTTGGATAATGAAAGGTTTGAAAGTATCAGCTAAAAATATGAGAAGCTTACATTTGATTAGGAAATATGCTATGGATAATGAAGCATTCATTTCATTTTATTACAAGTACCGGCATATTTATAGAAGAACTCTGAGAGCTGCAGAGCAATTGTATTATAGACAGAAGTTAGAAAATTCAGGCAATAGGAAGAAAGAGAGGTGAGGGGTAGAAAGTACTCCGTCCCTATGATAACAAATCTAGATGGTGGCGATATTAATGAATACTACTGCTCAATAGCAGAAAATATATCCAGAAAAATCCATCCTACTACTGACCCCATGGATTATCTGAAAAAAATTACTGTATTTGAATCTTTTTTTTTTCATGCCAAAGGATAATGAAGAATTGAAACGAACAATTAATGAAGTGAAAAATGAAAATGCGTCTGGATATGATGATTTATCTACCAAAAATCCTTCTCACCCACCTGGATGTGCTCTCATGAGTCAGGTTGAAGCTATTAATTTTACATTTGCAACAGGAATATTCCCAATATGTCTAAAAAATGCAGTGGTGATTCCGTTGCCTGAAGATGTTGATATGGAAAATCCTGCCAATTTTAGACCAATCTCATTGTTACCCACCCTTCCTAAACTGATGGATGAAATAGTAAAAAACGGAGTGATGGCTTTTTTGAGAAAGCACAACGTTATACATTCTTTTCAATTAGGGTTCCGAAGTGCAAAAGGAACAAGTGATGCTATTTTCAACCTTCCACAAGATGTATATTTCAATCTCAATGATGGCGATATTACGGCAGCGGTTTTTTGTGATCTGACCAAAGCATTCGACTGTGTCAACCATCGAATTCTGCTAAATAAATTAGAAAGGTATGGCTTTAGAGATATAGTTCTGAAATGGTTTGAGGCGTACTTATTAGGTCGGGCTCAAAGCGTATCTCTTCAGAATAAAGTATCGACAAATCAAGAGATAAAATAGGGAGTTCCACAAGGATCTGTGCTGGGCCCTATACCCGTTCGTCCCACTCCGAATATAAATCCCAGAGCTTCTGTGAAATAAGTTTTGCTAGGACAATGATTGGGCCAATCAGTCCCAAGGGATCGAATATTTTTGATATAGTCGCAAGGATCTTGCGTTTCGCACCTGCATTTTTCAAATTTATGTCTATACTATACGCAAATGTATCATTACTTGGGTTCCACATGAGCCCCAATGTTTTGACAGTTTTGTCATTTGATATGTCATATTTTGGTAGTTAATTTACATCGGAGTTATCTTATAATTCTTCGCAGTTTGTGCCCACTTTCTCAATGGAAATTTTCTGATATTTCTACAACTTTATTTTTCAGTGTGATTGCTTCAGACATCGAATTTGCGCCCGTGATTAGGTCGTCAACATAAAAATATTGCTCAATTACATTGCTTCCTTGGGCTTTCTAGGCGAGCTGTATGTTTGTTGTTCATCACATATGAATGCCTTATTTCATATAAATCCGTACGCCTATGCGTAATCAGTTATTCTCCGTCAGCTCTAGCGGTGATATGACTGCTGTCGAGTTGAATTTGACTTTGAATATATACGCTTGTCAACGTAAGAAATTGAAAGGAATAGGTTAACACAATGTGGAGTGCTGTCTTATTCGAAACCTCCTTTTTGGAAACGAGTTACCACAACTCGTCGATAAAACCAACGCGGACGAATGTCACAAAAATACACAATATTTGGAACTTGATAAATTTCCACGAAGTACCCTACAGACTATGCTGAACGTCAAAACCGATTCTATTGGATCATGTGCATGATTTGCTTGCGAATGTTATCAAGCGACAAGAAAAAAAAATTATTCATAAAATGTTTAAAGTAAATCATACTCAAAGAAAAAATCAAACAAACCTGATTCATCGCTTACAAATCACTGATCAAAATCTTGACTGGACAAAATATGTCACTTTTCCTTGAAATATGCAGCGTAGGATTCCACAAGTCATCATTCTGAGTTCACTCTGAAAAACGCCCAGAGAGTATTTTCCATCCCTTTCAACACACTGAATTTTTCCTCTAAAAAGTGTTCGAGATGTTTTAGGTAATTAATTTCCAGCCCCCACGAAAAGCTCAGGTGTCACAAAAAGTTTCCTGGGGTATTAATTCCCAGAACGGATGGCACTCATATAGGGACATTATCATTTTGATAATGGTTGTTTTTCAGCTCGGAATATTACTTTGGAGGGATATCCATGTTTCAGGAAATCTCTTCAAAACTCCCACATTTAATGAATGAGAGACAAATCGAGTTTTTCTATAATGATTTCATGGTGACTGAGGTGTTATTTTCACTTAGATTTTTTCACGTGATTCAAATATTCGAGAAAGTCCGTGACTGACTTACTGGAACAGAACTATTCAGTAATAATTGTTGAAAACTATTTCGCAGGCATCTATATATATATATATATATATATATATATATATATATATATATATATATATATATATATATATATATATATATATATATATATATATATATATATGAAAGAGAGTAATATCGAGGGGACTGTTAAAAACAAAATGGAAGGAAGGAAGGAGGGCTATGTCAATTAAATTCCTTCCATTTTGTTTTCAACAGTACCCTCGATATTACTCCCTTTCATATTTATATTCCTGGACTCGGATGTCACGCATGTAGCTATAGCTGCCTCCGTGGTGACGTCGGTTGTTGCCCTGGAATTCAGGGTCTGCTGACCGAAATCACAAATGAGCGGCTGGCTTCTGTTTGTTGACTCCGTTGATTTGTCGTTTTCTACCAAGTGTTGTTCATCCTTGCACTTCTCCACCGTACTGATGAGGGCCGAGAGCCCGAAACACGTGTCTACGGTTAGCACTTTTCTCTGAGGGCTATGTCCATCAAATTCCTTCCATTATATATATATATATATATATATATATATATATATATATATATATATATATTATATATGTATATATAAATATATATACAAAACTAGGGATATTGGGGTAGGCAGCAATGGAAAAGTAAACTCTTTAAGGTTTATCAGAGCTTTCGGAAATTTTTATTTCCATCATCAGGGAGACTACAATAGATGAAAAAACCAATAGTAATATATATTCAAGTGCGAAACAATATGCTATTTACAACGTTGTTGGGGTTGGTTTCAATGATGTTGAACATATTCATCCAACATAGTGATAGGAAAAAAAACGTAGATCAAGGAATGAAACGAAGTTCAAAGCGTTGTTTAAAATTATATAAGTATAAATGTGTACTGTATGTGGTGTGACTAGTGCAACTGACAGGTTAGGAATGAATCTCGCAATTATATTTGAGCCAACGACACCTGACGGGTGTCACTTGAAATTATTGTGCCAACTGTTAGATTAGTTCCAACTGATGTTACCAGGTGACGGTGATGTTGAAAAGAACTTTTATTTCATATTACATCGTTGTCAATTTTGATTGATATCTAAAGACAATAAATAAGAGATCCCGCACGAATAGTTGATGTGTTTTTCATATATACAGAGTGTCCCTGGACTTCTTCTTCTCCTCTCAGAAATGTATAGATGGGGTCAAAATATCACCAGTACTCCATATAACTTTTGTTCCTTGAAGCCTTCGTTACCAAGTTACGGGCCCTCAAAGTCACAAAATGAAAAATGTTTTTCTTTGATAACTTCCAGAGTGAATATTCAAAATCATCTTAATTTGGGTGATTGGCTGAACAAATGAATTCCTCTGATGAGCACTCATGCAGGAGTCACTTGTTTTGCTACAAAGTCAGGAACGGACTACCCCCGATGGTCCACACCCCAAAACTTTGAAATGACAGATAATTTTTCAATAGTTCTCAACAAAATAAGGTTAAGTAAACAATTTTCTGAATGAAAGTACTCGTTTGGAAAGTCGATCGATGCAACGATTCATAAGAAGAATGCAGTTTTACTCGACGACATCAAACCCGATCGTCCACCATTATTTGAAATGAAAAATTTTCACAGTAGAAATACCAATGCTAACGTTAATTCAACAACATTTTTAGAAGGGATAATACAAAATATGCTAAAATAAAGTCGTCAACAGAAAGTACAGTACCTAGTTGAAAGTTTCATTCATAATGTAGATATTTTTTCAAATGAAATATCAAGTTATGTAGATTTGTGGTGTTTTTGAACTAACAAGCTACTCCACTATGAAATATCGAATTCAGTCCATATTTTGTATGTACGCGTGGAAAAGGCACGTTTCGTGTTGTGTTATCTGAATCTCATGAAACTCAGCATTTGGATGTTGCAAATTCGTATTCACAGCTTAAATGTTGAGGAGTTTCACTGATAAGTATAGTTTCATGGGAGAAAATCTTCAACCCGAAGATAAATTGAGCAGAAAAAACGCACATCGGAAGACATAACTATCGAAAAGCAAACGAATAAACTACAAAAACAGCTGCACATGAATAGGTGAAAAATATCCGGTGAATAAATGTTTGTTCCATTTCTTCCACAGATGTTGACAAAAACACCTTGTAGAAAAAATGAAATTAGTGTGGATAAAAAATGACAACCGGAATGCGATTTTGTTTTGATGAGTGGTGCGATGTTATTGTATTGTCAATATTCTGATGGGACAGTTTGAAGTGTTTTGATATGGCGAACAGTTTACATTCAACGAATATGCAGATATGCATGCATTGTATTGACGAGCATTTGGTTATGCTGCAGAAGCCCGTCGTCTGTATGCCGAGCAATTTCCCAATCGAACGTTACCGGCAAGAGAAACGTTCGAGCGTGTCGATCGCAGCTTGAGGGAGACAGGTATGTCTAATGGATAAGTAAGCCTGTTATTTTATTTCGATATTATTGTAGGTTCAGTTTTGCCAAAACGATGAGGTGAGGGCGCTCCTAGGGCTGTGCGTACCGTTGTATTGGGGAAAAACATTTTGAAAGCTGTCGCTGATGATCCTTCGATGAGCATCATGAACCTATCAGAACAGTTCCATACATCCATGTCCACTATTCATAGAATAATTAGGGAACAACTGCTCCACCCATATCACATCCAGAACGTACATGCCATGACACCTGAAGATTTTCCAGCACGACTGGAATATGCCAATTGGTTCTTGGATAAACAAAGAGAGGATATGACTTTTATTACTCCAGTTTTATTCACTGATGAAGCAGTTTTCAGTAGAGATGGAGTAATCAACTCTCATAATCTCCACATATGGGCCGAAGAAAATTCTCATGGGATATTGCAAACCAAACACCAACGGAAATTCAACGTGAATGTTTGGGCTGGTATCATAGGAAACCATCTTATAGGACCATTCGTTCTACATGACCGATTGAATAGAGACCGTTATTTGGAGTTCATTCGGATCAATTTGAATGGACTTTTATAACATGTTCCATTTCAAACCCGAAGAGATATGTGGTTTATGAATGATGGCGCTCCTCCTTATTTTAGTTTGATTGTGCGGGACCATCTGAACTAGATTTTCCCCAATAGATGGATTGGTAGAGGTGGGCCATAGTAATGGCCACCGCGGTCTCCGGATTCGAATCCATTGGATTTCTTCCTGTGGGGGCATCTAGAAAGCCTCGTTTACACTACACCTATCCACACCAGAGATGCCTTGTTGAATAGAATTACATTACATTATAAAGGCCATACGAAACGACTCTGGCATGCTATTTCAAGTGCAAAGAGGGTGTTCAGAGAGACGGGGGTCATAACGAGCACTTTTTGCAGCGGATTTTGTATTTCTGTTTGCTCTTGAGGCTTGCGATTGATTATTTACACCATGAGTTCTGTAAGGTAAACGTGTTTGCATGATAAAAATTCGTTATGAACATTGTACCTATCATTTCTATTTTCATTACAAATTAATCTTTTCGAATAATGGTAGACATCTCAGGTTGGATGTTGTCGAACAAAAATGCATTTTCATCAAAAATAGTTCCTCCGATCGATTTTCCACACGAGTACTTTTAATCAGGAAATTGTCCAGGTAACCTCGTTTTGTTAGAACATATTGACAAATCCCAGTCATTCCAAAGTTTTGGGGTGTGGACCATCGGGGGTAGTCCGTTCCTGACTTTGTAGCGATACAACTGACTCCTGCATGAAAGCTCATCGAAGGAATTCATTTGTTTAGTCAATCACCAAAATTTGGATGATTTTGAATATTCACTTTGAAAGTTATCAAAGAAAAACATTTTTCATCTTGTAACGCTGAGGGCCCGTAACTTGGTAACGAAGGCTTTCAGGAACAAAAGTTATATGGAGTACTGGTGATATTTTGACCCCTTCTATTCATTCCCGAGAGGAAAAGAGGAAGTCCAGGGACACCCTGTATATATATATATATATATATATATATATATATATATATATCAATCAAAATTGACAACAATGTATATATATATATATATATATATATATATATATTACATTGTTGTCAATTTTGATTGATTTGTTTTTTTCATGAATTTCAGAATGAAGTATGAATATGTTGATGATATTATATTAGCATTACCGAATGTTGGTGTGGATGAGATTCTCGATACTTTCAATAGCCACGATCCTCATATCCAGTTCACAATTGAAACTGGGACCGGCGAAAATTCCGTACCATTTTTTTATACCAAGCTTATACGGACAACAGAAAATAAGCTACTAGGGAACCATGCAGCTCAGGAAGATATCTGAATTACCATTCATATAACAAACAGTCTATAAAAGTGAACTTTACTCAATTACATTCCATATAATAGTTCGACTCGCTTAGAAGTACAAGCCTCAAACAGTAATAACTCGAACATATTTTCGAACAACAATGAAACTAACAATACGCCTACTCAACTTTTTTTTACTTCATTAGCATATATAAGAGAGATCACTCCCAAACTCTTCAGATCATTTCACAATCCTGAAGAATTTGAAATGTCATATAAAACAGTTCTATCGATCAGGTCAATTTATTCTAAAGTTGAAGATAGAACTCCATTACTTTCAATATCAAATGTGATTTATAGTATTCCTTGTCATGGTTGTAATAAACAATATATTTGTCAAACGCAAAGAGCATCATCGCACAGAACAATTTCTTTTAAAAGTGACTGCCGATTGCATCCTGAAATCTGTGGGAGTGGTCAGTGATTGGTCGCAATGGTGGCAGCCATGTTGTGGATGGAAGTGAAGGATTGGAAGTGGGGGCAGGGGGAGCTGTGATAGGTCGTCTCAGTGGTGACAGCCGTCAACCGCTATCCAATAGCTGAGCAGCAGCCATATTGGAATGGGATTGGGTGGGGCCGTCAAAGTCCGTTAGCCGCATTCGTCAACCGCCATCCAATAGCTGCATTTGTCAACGACATTGGTCGGCCGTCAACCAATAGCCTTATTGTTCGATCAAGGAAGTGAATGTCGGCCATTTTGGAAAGATGGAGGAGTTCATGACCGATGATGCGGCCATGACTCAACCAACAAGTCGATGCAAATCTGAGCAGGCGTTTTAACGTCAGCACTTTCGTTATCAGTTGTTCATTTAAGCGACCGGATATTGGCATCCTTTGTTTACATTAACAAGATAAGAGAGTATACAGCTGCATGGTTTAACTGTGATATAACTTGAATATAAATGCAAATCCTACCAAGGCCAAATACGATTTAGATAATATTTTAAAACTTTGCCAAATATACAGGAAGGATCGAAAGAGTGTTTAGCGGAGTGAACGAAAAAGTACATATTGGAGTTTTTTGTGGAAATGACGTCAGTTGAGGTTATGTCGTCGTCGATGGCAGAGCAGTGTACACGAAAATTGGAGCAGTTTTATCGAAAAGTCAGAGCTCTGAACGAAGAGTTGCAGTTTTATGAAGAAAAACGACACGTCACAAGAAAATTGAAAAGGTTGAATCTCTGCACGACTTGGTCATCAACATCGGAATATGATTCAAATGGTAGTAGTGTCACTTTGATTCTGAACACCATCCTCTACGTAGACATACCGTATGATGATGATGTACGAGGAATAGCGGTTTCATTCAAAGATGGAGATAATCAGTCTTGGATTCCATTAAATCGAACAGCAGGACATCGAAGGTTGTTCTCCACCCTGCCGCCCCATTTCGAAGACGATGATGACAACGACACCGTCATTGAGAAATATCAGCTCAAGTTCAAAATGAATGATTCTACACGTTCAGTGATGCCATGGACAAGGATTCCAACGGCAGCAGCAGCAGTACCGATCACGTCACCACCAATACTACCACCCTTGGAACATGAAATATATGAGATTTTTGTGCTCTCATGTGTTGTTATATACTATAATGTTTTTCGCTTTGACGGAATTCCTATTCAAAACTGTAAAAAGAAGCTTGGAATATTCATGAAATGTCAAAATAAATGGGAAGAGAGAGAGACTCTAACCTGACTTTCATTTCCATACACAAACATACGGTGTACGTGATGTAAGCCACGTATACCGTGTGAGAGAGAGAAAGAGAGAGATAAAGAGAGAGAGAAAGAGAGAGATACCTCTGACCGTTTCCCCTTCTCGTTTTTCATTTCAAACTTGGCTTTTTTCAACATTTTTTTTTCTCAATAATTTTTTTCAACTTTTTTTTCTCAACTTTATTTTTTTTCAATTTATTTTTTTTTCAATTATTTTTTATTTTTCAAATATCTTAAACTTTTTTTCTTTAACTTTTTTTTTCCCAACTTTTTTTTCCCTTATTTTTTTAATTCAATGTTATTTTATTTTTTCAATTGGGAACCCAATCTCACCTGAAAGAGAAGGAGAGATGAAGGAGATATGGACATAAACACTGAAATACACACATACATATTTATTTCCTATAAAAACAATTCTAATATAAATTTAATCCGGTAATATATATGTACACAGCCATTCGTGAAGATATTCGGTGTTCCTCTGGGCACACATGAACTTTCCGCTGTTGTGGTAGGGGCGGTGAATCAGGGTGGGCTCGAATTTTTCTGTCGACCATTGATTTGAATCATAATGGGTCACACCGTAGATCTCAACTTGGTGTGACAAACCCATTTCCAGCTATTTTTCTTTGAGGAAATCGTATTTTTGGTTTCCTCTCACATGAATCCGATCAGTCTGGTAGAATATGTGTCTCAGTAGGATGTCGTCCATTTCTTCGTATGCTATGTAGCCGGTGTCGTATGGAATACCATGCATCGATTTTTCCAAATATCGTACGGAGTCTTGAACATCCAGGTTGGTATAGGGCACAGGTGTCTTGAATAATGAGTTGTTCCGTTGACTGCCGAATATTATGGACACCTTCTTTGGATAGAAGGTGCCATTGTCGAGGAAGGCTTGAATATGAATGAATGAACGCCGCTGCGCCGTAGCAATCTATGTCAGGCTTCTCATCGTTTCGGAGATGGGAGGATATTCCATCATGCAATCGTGAATGATGATGCAATAGACACGAGTCTGATCGAGGTATCCCGCGCACGATTCAATATACAATCGTACGTCAACCGTACCGGATTTCATAGTTTCTTCCTGTTTTGAACAATCGATGATGAATAAGGCGCGATATTTGAAACCAAGGAAATCCGAAAGTAGGGACTTTTTCATAGAATTCCTATAGCTGCCGTGAAATTCCGTATAGTTGGAATGCGCTACCTTATAGTGATTATTGGCGAAATTCAAGTGTAGACGTCCGTTGTGACAATATTCACTGTTTAAAGACAAACGAATATTTTGAATGTTGACATGTTGAAAGGTGGTAGGATTGACGGTAACGTTATCCCTTACATTAGTTTGAAAACACACGATGACAAAGCGTAGCCTCTCAACACTGGTACTCGTCTCAACCGACCATAATTCATGTTGAGTATTTTGCGTAATCGAAGGCAATTCGTTCAATTCCCATTTTCGGAATGGTATCACTATTGGTCTGTTATGGACTTCATTGATTCTTCATTATTTTCGCATTAGGAAAAATGTGTTTGACTTTCAATTCAATGCTATCGATCACAATACGAGCAGTAGTCGTTCCCACTGCATTATTACCTGTTTCACGTATAATGACGCAATCATTATCATGTCGGGCTTTCACAAAACGTAGATTCTGTCGTCCAGACGTAATCATCGGATAATTGTTGAAAACATTGAGAATTAGACGGAGCGGTACAAGAATACTGAAAGAATTGTCATCTCCATTCAAAAAATGCGGATCTGGATAATTCCAAGTTTCAATGGCCAAATGCTTACAATCCGTAGGTTCGTAACATAATAGGGCCCGAATGGTACTCACAATTTCTGGATCTCGAACCAATTCAATTTCCTGAGCGCTCTCGCTATAAGTGCAATAATCGAAAAGGAGAGCACCCACATTAGGGGCCAACGTAACGTCCTCTTCCCCATTATTTAATGCAAGTCTACCTTCAATCAGTAGCAGAGATGAACTCATAGCAAAAAACGAATCCACCTGATTGATGCAAAATTCCACGATATCGTTGCAATTGAATGCCTTCACGAACGGAGTATAAGTTCGGTATTCGGCTTCACGAATGGACTCGTCAAATTTCGGAGACCGATACAAATCGAAAATGGGAGCTGAGATGAAAGCATCATCGTTACCTCTTCTTCTTTTGAAATTCATTCTGATGAATCAATTCCTGAAACGATGTAACGGAAAAGGATTTATTCAAAGAGATTATCTGATGCTGCCGCACCACCCGCTCGCATGAATGTTTCTGCAATACTGACGCCGTGACGCCAATCTTACCCCTCCTATTACTACCGCTGCCACTGTCTATAACTAATCCCATTTGTTTCTCGCGACTCTGAGTTCCAAAACCAAAATACTTTTTCCTCCTTGAAAATCCACAGGCCTACCGTCTTGATCAACTACCAATACCGTAATGTTGTGGATTTCACGTTGCGGTATTACAGGTAGATAGAGTAAATTCGAAGATTTTTCGTCAATCGCGTAACCGGCATCGGAAGCTATGGGAAATTCATAGATCATGTGCACTGGCGTGTCACCATCGAAGGCTCCCGAAGTAATGCTGCACTCGAAACGTAATGTCGACCCCTTCATTATGTTTACAGGTGGATCGGAATGTTGCATTTCGTTCGGTTGGAGCACCCTCGGAGAAAATCCCAATGCTACTTCTATGCTTTCCGTCTCCATAAATGAAATGGCAAAGTATTTACTGGAGATCTCGCACTTCAACGTATTATTGTTGGGTTTGAGAGAGAAGGCAGCTCCGCGGTCTTCCACAGGTAGCGCCATCTCTTTCTGTATGAACGCCTCAATATCGGCAATTTCATAACACCCCCTCAGAAATTCAATGGTACGCAATACGTTATCGTAATAGCGAAATTTTCGGCCACTCTCGATGTTTGGTATGGTATTGTACGAGTAAAAATATCGAAGCGACAAGTCATATTGTTTGATAGTGATGCGGCTACCAAAAAGTATGTGGACACCACTGGGTCTGAATTAAAGTCTCAACTGCCAAATGACGGAATTGTCCAAGCACCTGTTCGAAATCAAAGAAAGAATAAATACAATGTATTCGTACGATATCGAACATTCTCGTTGAAGATTTCGGAAGGTCAAGTCGTTGCAGAACGCCATAAACCGCCTAGAAAAAAATCGAAGACCTACGGTAATTGAAGGCTTGGACGATCTATGGCAAGTGGACTTGGCCAAAATGAGGATGTTTTCCTCAGAAAATGAGGATTTCAAAATGATTATGGTCGTCATTGACTGATTATCCAAATTTCTATGGACTCGTCCGCTAAAATACAAAACGGGTGAGGAAATAACCAAAACTTCCAATGATATACTGGATCATACGGAACGGTGTCCAAAAAATTTACAAACCGATCAAGGTACGGAACTTTCCAATGCAAAATTTCAAAAGTTTATTGGGAGAACGCGAAATCAATCACTACAATATGTTTACGGTGATGGAAGCCGCCATAGCCGAGCGTGTCATCAGAATGTCAAAGTCCCGATTAGACAAATACTTCAGTTTGAATGGTACATACAAATGGATAGACATACTGCCAAAAATCACGAAAAACTGCAATGACACCGAATATACAAAAATTGAATTCAAACCGGATGAGGTGAACCGAACAGAACGGAACGCGTATTCTACATTTATTTATTGAGCGAATTGTTGGGGAAAATGCGTTGAACCGAGAAAATTCAAAGTGGAAGACATTTTTCGCATTTCCAAGGCAAAGCCTATTTTCCAATAAAGGTTATAGGCCCAAATGGACGACGGAATTATTCAAAATCGATCGTGTTCAAATAGGTTATCCAAATACGTTTATGCTTGAAGATATATACGGTACACCCATCAAGGGGTACTTTCACGAACAAGAATTACCAAAATCCGCGAATCCCGACATCTATCTCGTGGAAAAAGTATTGAAAAGACGAGGAAAGAAAATGTACGTTACATGGCTCGGTTTTGATAACACCCACAACAGTTGGATAGAGTATGATGCAATAGTTTAGCGTCGGCGGCGGCGACAAGCTGTGACATGTCTGGCGTGGGGTGGTAGTGGTGGGGAAAGCGATATTTAAACATTTGACGGTAACGAGATGGCGTCAGTCAGCAGTAGTCATCGTCATCACCATGAGTCGAAACAGTGGTTATTGTTCGAGCGATATGTCAACCATAACCCTTTTCAATGAAAAGCAGCATATCGACATCCTTGATAATTCTCAGCTTACACTTTGTGTAGGTACTTCAACATGCATGACCACGAATAGCCAGGCATGGTATAGTACCAAGCGGCGTCGAGTCCATGAGATAACACATAGCAATAAAATATTGGTTTTCATGTATAAATCAGAGTAGTCGCCCAGTGTTGCCAAATAAAACGATTGCCACACTTTCTGGGCATTTGGTATTCATGCCCGGAGATGTCACAATCGTTCAGCTGATTGTGGAATTATTCGATATCTGGCAACGCTGTCATCTCCAGTTCCTCCATGGACTCCACGGAGTCGTAGGAGAATTATCCTTTGCGCGTGATTAATGAAAATTGTTCATTGTTCAAATTTTGAAATTCACGCTTCGTATTACAGAGATGAAAGGAGAATGAAACACTGGCAATTGTTAGAGAAACACTGGCGAATATTGGAAATATATAACAGACACTTCCGAAGTGAATCACAGGGAATTCATTCCAATCCCAAAAATTCTTATTTTATGTGATGAAATAGGATATGGCTTGAGAAAATCTATGTCCAAATTTTTCGGAGAAGAGTTCACCATAGAAACGATCATCAAACCAGGGGCTCATTTCGTGAATGTGTTAGAAGATGTTGTTGGGTTGTCGATGAATTTCGGCCTCAATGACTACATAACAGTTATTACAGATTCTAATGATTTCAAATCTAAGAAATATTCGTCATTCAGAGAAATCAACAGTAGGATTGGAGAGTGTAGTCATACGAATATAATTTTTCCATCAGTACCTTATGGTAAACAAGTCAAATCAAATGATTTCATTAACAAATTCAATGTTGAACTGAATGAATATACGTACAAGTTGAATCATTATGCCGAAGGTGATATCTCTTCTTTTAATTTGAATTGTACGAAAGACACAATGCAAAGTGAAAGGGAAATCGTCAAAAAAATCTCAGATTTCATATTTAGAAATTAACAAACAAAGAATTTGAAATTTCCCACCGTCAAGAATGGAACCATTCAAGTTTCTAATTCATGGAGACAGTGAAAAAGTTTAGATGTTGGAAGATTATGAAGTTCTAAGAGTTCATATGATGAATCTAGTCCAAAAAAATCATCTGAAGAACATAACAATTGTAATTATTTCTCTAATTGTAACTCTATTACCTTAGTCTTACTGAACATTCAGTCCCTTCGGAACAAAGTGAATGAACTTTCAATATTTTTCTTCAATAGTCTTGATGACGGAACATTGGTGTAATGAGCTCGAACCAATAAGCATTCCTGACTACACTGTGATATCCAGATACTCCAGAAACTGTTCTTATCATGGAGGAACTGTAACATTGATTGGAAATTCAGCTCTTGGTGACTTGACTTTCATTCAAGTTGATGAGTTCCAAGACTTGTCCGAAGACGAAACGTTTGAGTTTTCTGTCTGCAACAGCAAAAATATGTATCTGTTCATTTTATGTTTTTACCGTTCACTATCTGCTGATGTAGATATATTTTCTAATAACCGCAACATAAATTATAATAATGATGAATCGACAGATACAGACTCACTTAAAAATTTACTTTCACCTTTTGACTTGAATATGCACGTTGAATCAGATACTCGTATTCCCCAATTCTCTAGCTCTTGTATTGACTATGTTTGTAGCAATGTTGATGTACAGAACGTATCATTTTCAGTGATACCATCAGGTTTATCAGATCACGAAGCAGTTACTTGCTCTGTATTTCTTGACTCATTGAATACACAACGTAAACTTAAGTTTGGGAGACTTTACAGTAGAGCAAATTACAATAGGTTCTATCAGAAATGTCTAAAGATTAACTGGGAAGGTATTCTGTTCCAAAGTGATCCATTCCTCACATTTCACAACGCGCTATTGAATGCATTTGATAAATCATTCCCCATGCAAAAAATTAAAGTAAAAAAAACATGGATTACAACAAGATTGAAAATTTTTCACTGCATGACATACGAAAATTTACTGACAATCATTACTTTCATGACTTCTTTAATAACTACCGCATAATATATAGATCCACTATTAAGAGAGCCAAAAAAATCCATTATTATAACCACATCGGTAAGTCAAATAATGAAATGAAAGGAGCATGGTCTGCTATCAGTGATATCACGGGAAAATAAAAAAAAACATGTGGAAATATCACTTAGTCCTGATAAAATCAATGATTATTATTATCCCATTGCAAAAAACTTAGTGAGAATATAGTGATTCCTCACGATCCCTTATTAAATCTTGGAGATGCCAGAATTGAGGATAACCTAACTCTGCACGATACAAATATTGACGAATTATTAGAAATTTTGAGGAATATAAAGAATAAAATTGCAACTGGTTGATGGAATCTCCTTAAAAATTATCCAAAATCTTCCAATTAATGCACTGCAAACATTTGTAACTCCAATCAACACCTCATTCCACAATGAATATTTTTCTGATTTGATGAAAACATATGTTGTCCTTCCATAATACAAAGGTGGAGATTCAGATGAGCCTGAGCCATGAGCCCGATCTCCCTCATCCCAACTATAGCCAAAGTGTTCGAAAAACTTGTGAAAATACGTCCGACGTATTTCCTAAGACGCCACAATATCTTAGGTGAAAATCAGTTTGGTTTTCAAAGCCATAAAAATACGCACGAGGCTATCTTTTCATTTCTTTATGATATTTATTGGAAGTTGAATTCTGGTAATGTAGCTGCTGCGGTCTTTTGTGATCTATCGAAGGTGTTTGATTGCGTTGATCATAAGATCTTGCTGAGAAAAATTAACCAATACGGTTGCAGAGAAATTACGCTCAAATGGTTTGATTATAAGCATTCAGGAAGGAATCGGATGGTAAGAACAACAGGACTCTCAGAAAAAAAAGATATTTTGTGTGGAGTGCCATAAGGATCAGTTTTAGGACCCATTTTATTCTTATCATATGTCAATGACCTTGCAAATTTGAGCATTTCTGGAAAATTCACTCTTCCTGCTGATGACACGACGATATTGTGGAACAACAAAAACTCAAATGATTTACACAATGCAATATCTACTGATATGAAAAAAATCAAGGTGTGGTGTGACGCTCATTTGTTATCCTTCAATATTACTAAAACAAACATTATATCATTCAGATGTGCTCTTGATAACCTGTCATTTGGTGATAACTTAGTGATCAAGAACGAGACGCAAACTGAATTCCTAGGTATTCACATTGACAATAAGCTCAAATTTATTGAACATATCAAGCATCTCAAAAGTGAAATATCTTCTGGATGTTATGCAGTGAGAGGAACTTCAATGAATTTGGAAATTAAAACCGCCAGAACGGTGTATTACGCCCTCTTGGAATCTCACCTCCGTTATGGAATACCGTTTTGGGAAGTATGCAATTCATCAGCACTTCTGACTGTATCAGTACTGCAGAAACGGGCTATCAGGTATATGTATAAGATCAAACCTCGTGATTCGTGCAGACACAAATTCTTTGAGAGAAATATTCTAACAGTGATTGCTTTGTTCATTTTGGAATCGGTTTGTCTCATTTAAAAAAAATATGTCCCCATTCGAGGCTTCGTGCAATTCTTACAACACCGGTTTCACTGCATTGAAATTTCCAATTTCTAAAACAAATTTGGCCAGGGATTCTATTTATTACAATGGGGTGAAGATGTTCAATCACTTGCCCTCAGATATAAGACGGGCAAATTTGACCATCAAAAAGTTTAGAATAAGAGTAAATACATTTCTGGCCGACAGACCCTATTATAATTTGTAAGAGTTCTATAATGATAAATTTACGTGACAAAATGTGCATATTTGAGTATATGTTATATGAGATTTTTGTTTATATTCTTGCTTGGATATAAATTTCTGTTTTTTTGGTGTAATAGGTGTGTTCATTTATGAAATATTTTATATAATTGATATGTTCATATGTGTATTATATAAGTTTTGATAATATTTTTGTACAAAACTGCACAATTAACCATGTTGATTCAAAATTCGACGATGAACTATATATAGTGTATATATATAGTGTATGTTCTAACTCAACGTTTTCGTAGGTATTTTCATAATTACATTTTATATTTCTATATTTACATTTATATTCATTTTTCACAAGCTTTGTCTAGAAGATTTATTCTTAATGACAATAAAGTATATTATTATTATTATAATTATTATCTTCCACTCTGAGTGTGCGCACCAACTCGTCCAGGCTTGCACCCATGTCTGTTCGTCGAATTGTGTGAAATATTTATATTTCTCTTTGTTTATTGGAAGAAGACTCACCCTGCCTCGTTTTGCTATATCTCGAATGATGAAATGGCTGTCATAACCGCTAAGATTATGGAAGACAATGGAAAGCACAAAAGATTTTTGGTAATTGAGGTTACATAGAACATTATGGGCCCAATCGCTAAATTCATCCGTGAAATGCTTATGGTCGGCTACAATTTTTTGACCTTTTTCAAATGGTTTCTCGCAAATATGGCATGTGGAATCCGTACGAATGGGATTGACAGACATGGCGACGATTTTTAAAATTTTTTCTTCAACGTATTTGGCTATGGCTTTCAATTGTTCCGCGAACCATTTCATCGAATCCAAACCTCGATGGCTATCGTAATATGACAGAGAGTCATCATAATTACATTTGAAACATGAGCCTGCGCTTTAGGGAATGTGTTTTTGGTATTTCGATGTTTTGGACTTGATATAATGAATGGAACAATTTCTTTATGAGTCCTCGAACTCGACATGGTCATATTTCGGAAAGGAAATTTTGTAGTGATCAGCTTTTCCACAATCAACAGTATGATTGTCTAATTCTCTCTGACTTTGGAAATAATTTAGACATCTATCGCAAATATAATGTTCGCCTTATGTTTACTGATTTGTGATCTAACAGATCGGGAAAGGTCTTCAATCCAACAATAATGGAATTTAATGTCTGTCTATTTGTCTTCATCGTTCAATTTCCGGTGCCTCGTAATCATTCAATTCAACCGAATATTTATTTTGAATCATGGGAAGGTTAACATGTCGAGCCAACTTTTCCTCTGTAAGTCTCGTCGGTATAGTTGTGAAAAATGTATGTCCGTCATCATCGTTCGCTGATGATTCAACCAACTCCAAAATATAAATGTTCACCGAAATACCGTTGAGTTTTTCAAATTTGGATATTTGGCCTAGAGTCATGGAAAATTCTAACCCCTCCAATGAGGGTATTTCGATGTACGCTGTGCATTAACTTCAACGGGATGCAGAGCTGACAAGACCGCCTATCCGAAACAATTGTTGTCGTCGGTATAACGCACGTTAATATAAGCCTGTTCTCTAGCAATGGCTTGTGGAAGTTCGATGAAAGATGAACCCCCTTTGTCCAAACCTGATTGATTGATATCCACTTCCAAATTAATTTTTTGTAATGCCCACCCGCTTTCTTTCCCACAAAATTCTTCCCATTTATTTCCCAATTTTTCTACAACAAATTTTTCGAACCACCCCTGTGAATCTGTTCCCCTATCGTCCGCTTGTTTTTCAGTATTGAGATATTTCAAATCTAGTTTTTGCTCATTCAAGCCCTTTTTGACGAATTCCCCGCAAAAACAAGTATTCACTTTCAGCATGGGGAATTTTTTCAACATGTTATTGATTCTACGTTTGAAAAGGCTGAAAGCGTCTTTGAAACATTGATCCGTGTCTTAGTGAGCCAAATTTATTATTACTCCTGTACAAACTCGTCCCCGGAATGTCGATTTCAAATCTTTCCAAATGACTCGGCATTCTAGATTTTTTCTAGCACCCAACCCCTGACCCTCCACCCCTAAATTTCTAATGGAATTACAACATGTTTTTAAATGTCCCAAATTGGTTTTAAATTTTGTCAATATTCCAATGGAACTGTTGGCGGAAACTTTTATGCCCTTTGTACAAAGCCGAATACTATATGTTAAATATTTTAATCATATTTCGCGTTCCATTGGGCTGGATTTTTGTTCAAGAAGTTTTTGGGCCTCCCTATATTCAATAATCATGGTTATTTAAAAAACGAGAAATATGAATGCTTTTTCACAAACAAAATACAGATATATATATTTCTCTCTCTCTCACCTTGATTTGATGAAATCGAATACAGCCGTCCCAGTTGTCGCCGTTGTGATGGTGGTGGTTGGTCTTAGTTTCTGATGATGGATGAATGGACTTAGTTGTGGATGAATTCAAGGACAGGTGTCTTCGTCGTGGATGGCTTCACGATTATTGAATAGTCTCGAAGTTTGAACTCGTCGATTTTTGACTGTAACACCTAGAAAACCCTCCTTGGTAGAAAGACTGATATGGATTTCAAATCGACTACTATTGTGTCCCCGGTCTTCGTTTTAACCACTCTCAAATTCTCGATTAGCAGAGGCTTGTTTACCCACGATTAGCCTGTAGCTATTGCTCGCAACAGCATTCATCTCTGCAAGATTCATCTTCGATAGATAAACAATCCCTTTAAGTTATTTGCGGAAAAATAAAAAGTTTTTGGAAAAATACTACTCATTTGGAAAGAATTCCAGGAAAAATCCATCGTAAACAAATAAAAAAATATCCACAACCCCGATATGGACAAATTTCTGCAACAAAAAAAATGCCCTTTTGAAATACAAAAAAAAGGTGTTGACAAAACATATTTTCGAAAAAAGTAAAACAATAAAATAAAAACTTTTGTTTTTTAAGTTGTTTGGTTTGTTAGATGCACACACAAACACACAAACTCAGAGAGCGGGAGAGAGCACTCAACAGAACGATGTTTACAGTTCAGAGGACAGATGAAGAATGAACCTGACGGTGGAGATCGGTCACGTGCACCACTTCTCTACTGCGCAATTTGAAAACTCACCCGAGGTGAATTAGAACCCTTGCAGTTTATCTGGCCTCAAAACCAACCCCCAAAATGTCCCGGGACCTCTAAGACCACTGTGGCAGTCGTAAAGGCCACTTAACTCCCCAGACGCGGCCCCCAGAGCCGATATTTTTTCTCACTCAACCTACGGCGGCCATATTTTTTCTATATATAGTTGGGCCCCAAAACGATTCCCATGACATTCCTAGCTGTCTCAGACCGTCGTAGTAGCGCCGGAGAGAGGATGTATAGCTAAGGGGATACGAACACAGATGGAACTGTGCTCGAATCCCCTTAGCTTATCTACAGTCAAGAATTTGGGTTCTTCCTATTCAAAATACGGAACCAATTTTCATCCTGAATACTATCGTTTCGGACGTCCATCGTCTTAATGTATTTAAAAGGTTTTCACGACGTTTCGAATGCTTGTATCTACAATCGTCTTCAGGTGAATACTGAATACAGTATTCACCTGAAGACGATTGCAGATACAAGCATTCGAAACGTCGTGAAAACCTTTTAAATACATAAACACGATGGACGTCCAAAACGATAGTAATCAAGTTACCACATCGTCTACAACCTTCAAACAATTTTTGTCCATTCATTCGTACTTCACTGATACAACAAAACACTGTACCCTGATAATTAAATGACTCGATTAGAGTTCACCACTGAAATATGGTGCGAAAAACTGTATCTAAATCAATCTTTTCCCGTAACATAACTATTAGCTGATAGACCTTATATACAGGGTGTCACAAATAAGTGCAAAAGTTTTTGGGGGATGATTCCTTGTCAAAAATTAAAGGGGGTCTTTCATGTAAACAAAAGCTCTTAGTCCCTGTCTCAAAGAGTTGAACGCTTCCAAAAATCAGAAAAAAAATAGTTCAACCAATAAGAAGGCATCAATATTTTACTAATCTTGATTTATTTCAAAGGGGTGAAAGATGCAACCCCTATTCCATTTTTTACCAGAACTTTTCAACGAAACAAAATTTCTGGATTTAAAAATATATGTTGGAAAGAACGATTCATTGCAGAACTTTTTCAATTTCTGGGTTGTGTCCGTGAAAAAATTGAAAACAACATTCTGCTAGAAAGGATCTCTTGTGAATGGTATCGAAACAATCTAGTAGGTGGCTGTCACGTTCTGTTTGCACAACTTGTGACTTCAATCGTAGTATTTTGAAATCTAAAAAATCTAGATGGTGGCTGTCAAGTCGCTTTGATTCCAATGTGGCGGTTGGAAGTTCAATTGTGTCTTTTGATCTTGTTGCCTTTTTTTTTGTCGTAATACACATAATATTGTTCTGTTTGTATTTTCAATTTGATATTCTATTAAAACAAAATATGGTACTGGTACACGCCTACATTGAGAGTCAAAACGGCAAATTAATTTGAAAATTCCACGATTGAAGTCACAAGTTGTGCAAACAAAACGTGACAGCCAACTACTAGATTTTTTCGATTCCATTCACAGAATATCCGTTCATGCACAATGTTGTATTTTCAACACATAATTGAGAAATTTAGTTTCGTTAAAAAGTTCTGGTAAAAAAGGGAATATGGGTTGCATATATCAGTCCTTTGGAAGATCACAACAAAATTGAAAATATATTCATAGGTAACCTTTTCATTGGTAGATCATGCTCACTGAATGCCATTTCTTCAACTCTTTCAAAAAAAATATTTTTTTTTCTCTCATTTTTGGAAATGCGTAACTTTTCAAGGGAACGCCTAGAAGCTTTTGTTTACATGAAAGATCTCCTCTAATTTTCGACAAGGAATCACTTCCTAAAAACTTCTGCATTCATTTGGTTATACCCTGTATAAGCGTCCCCAGCATCCGGTAGCTTCTGGTACCTGCTTGTCGGTTCGTGGAAACATCTCGATGATTTCATGTTTTTTTTTTGGAAATTCCCAACCGTTACGTCGTCTGGCGTACAATTATCTGGCATCAAATATGTTTGTAAAATTATGTCGATATGTACAAGCAACTGCAGCAATTTAACTCAATTAGTAGCTTGAACCGAGGTTATTCCATGAATAGGAAAAGTTTTCTCCTAATTCAAGAGGAAGCTAAACTTTCGACTATTTTGTACATCGCTAGATTAAAGAGGGAAGTTGAGTCGAAAGTTCGAAAGGGCGATATAGAAGATAAAGTGCTAAAAGTTTCTGGAAGTTTCATTTCCATATTGTACGAAACCGGCTACAGTTCGATTAGGAATTCAGTTCATTGTTTGCTCATTGCCAACACATATAACTCACAAGTGCCAGGGGGCAAATATACTATCTTTTTTTAATAATTACAGAAATCCTCAATTGATAATTACAGAAAAAGTTTCCATACACCGGGTTGTTATAATAATGACAAATTAAATTAAAAAATTGGTGACACTAGAAAGTAGAAAAAATATGCTCGTGGCTTTTTCCACGTGGAATTCAGTAAAGTAATGCTGTTTTGTCAATTTTTTTTATTCGATGCAAAAAATTGGCAGTATACAATTTCGATAGATATGGCGCCAAAATAACATTTCTCGTTTCTCAATAATCCATATCGGTGCAGATGAAATATCCTGAATTCCGTTTCTCCTTCATAGCTGATAAATCAGTTGAGAGGGTCATTATTATGAGTTTTTTTATTTTTGCCTTCTACCTCAGTTTGTATCGGTACTGGTGAATCTGACTTTTTTCCCTATAAAGAGTTTATTTTTCAAACACTGAAACATATTTCCTTATTTAAACAAAGACCTCAAATACCAATTTCATTACTATTCGAAACTAACGGAATCCTTATTGAAAACTTCATCCCCATTTCACTTCCATTTCACCTCATTAGGGTTGGATTTATAAAAACATTGAACGTGTATTCCTCCAGTTGTATAAGGACTTCAATTAACCAATTTTTATGACTTCAAAACTTAAGACCCCTATACAAATGTTTTCCCCATTTCATCCCTTTAGGGGTGAAATTTCTTAAATTAATGAAACTGACCCCTTTATAGTACAAACCAATCTTATTAAAAATTAATCCCCAACTTTAAAAAACAACGGTACTCTTATACAAACTTTCAACCCTCCTTTCAACCACTTTAAAGTTGAGTTTTCAAAAACCCTGAATTAAATGTTTCTTTGTTTGAAAAGAGCCCGGATATATATGTCCAGGACTATTACTTCTAAACTTTTATCCCTTTTCTCACCCCTCTCTTCACCCATTTGGGCATGGAGTATCGAAAAAACCTTCCTCAGTAGTTTCCTTTATCGTCATACGAATTCGCTGTGAAAATTTCAGCTCTTCAGGTTGTAATTCTATTTGTATTAAAAAACATTTCTAGTGGAATCCATTATGTAGGTGGATTTAAGAAGGAAATATAAAGGACTAAGGCACATATATAAGGGGATTCCTAGGCATCGAAAGGATTTGCTCAAATTTCGGTATATTAAACCAAAGGTATTTTAGGTTAATTCTACGCGACCACGATAGTAATTGAATCAGTTGATACGGGGTGTCATAGAAACTATCTACTTCTTGTCTTGTAATAAGTGAATTCAATATAATAACTTGTAATGCGACTATCAAGATCATAACGCAAAATTAACTTGAAGGAATGCCTTTGTGCCACTATATCAAAAATTCCAATCGACCCCCATTCAGGTGTAGCTTGTATGAGTGATTTTTCTTATAACTCTGCTGACCGAGGATTCCCAGCTAAGATATTCCATGAACGATGAAATAAAGATTGTACAAAAATATTTTTGTATCACCATGAAAAATTCAAATCAGTCCCCCATAGTATTTTATACCTGCGACTTTTTAGAAACGTTGTTGGCCGAGTTTCCGGATAATATTCCATTGAAACGGTGGAAAATAAACAAACTATTTGTGAAACCATAAAAAATATGAATCGGTCCCCTCATAGGGTTGGTTTATACTTGATATTTTTGGAAGAACTCCGCTGACTGGGGGTATCCAATGACTATATTTTATCCAAATGCTGGAATGTTGAAACGAAGCATTTTCTACAAGCTCCGTTACTAAGAACGACTAACCAGAATTTGGATATAACTTTGGTACATCCCTGCCTATTTGGAGTTCAATATTAATTATAGTCGGGCAACAAAATGATTCCCGTTTAGAAAATGAGTGTAGATTAAACAAAGCTACTGGAACGATCACAAAACCAAGCAGAAGAAGCTATTTACTTCACGTCCAGGGAGCGAGTCCTTCTGGCTTCCGTTCCGAAAACAAGTTTTTTTATTCTCCAGAACAAGTGATTAAAATCGTTCTACGAGTCGTAACCGCAAAGAAAATAGTTGTCCGTAAAGCATAAGCATTCATGCAAAAACTTTGTTTGAGTAGTGAGGTAACCGTAGTGGAAAATTGTGTATAAACCTTTGATAACCTGTTGATTTCATTGTGCCATTGAGACAACTTTCATACAGTGCGGCCTTTTATAGCCCCCCCTTCACTGTTGACTTTCGAACGGTTCGACATAAATCGATGGACGAATTCGTTCCAATGATGTCACCGAACTACTTTTGAAATTAAAAATTGTGATTGCTCAATAAATGTCGCGGATGGGCATATCAACTAAACATTTCAAATAGCATGGGGGGTCAAGTGGCACATCGTTAACAGATATAATTATCTTTTCAACCATCCTATTTTTTTCAATTGGTTCAGAATTTTCTCACAATATCATTTAAAATGTCAAGTATAAGTGCGGATCTGAATTGCAACCTTACCTCGATAACTTTGGAGAGATTTGATGTGGAACATGAAATATATTGAATGGTCATACTGGTCCTACATTTTGAGGAAAGATACATTACAATTACTCGATAGAGGGTGCTGGGGGCACACCAGCTTAAAAATTTCGAAAAGCATAGATGTCGAGTTGCACATCATTGAAAAGGTAATTCAATTTTTCTTTCAACAATAGTTGTTTCACGGATTCACAATTGCTAGTGCGCCTTTTTATAGTCCCTACGTCCCTGTTAACTTCTGAACGGTTCGACATAGAACAATGGGATCGACACTTTATTGATGATATCTCCATACTACTCTCCAAATAGGAGACATCGTGATTGCTCATAGATGGCGCGAGGAGGCACATTAACTTGAAAATTTCAAATAGCATAGGGGGTCAAATGGCACATCATTAAAATATAAGTCAATTCTCTTTTCAACCATTCAAATTTTTCTGACTTTTACCGGGTCTGTTTGGCACATCATGCTTTTTGAATTATTTTATACCTGACATTTCAAATGCATATTGTGAAAAAATTTATTGACTAAATACAAAAATATTAGACTCTTGAGAAGATAATTGAGCTATAGTTTCAATGTTGTGCCACTTAACCCCTATGCTGTTTGAAATTTCAAGTTGATGTGCCCTCCGTGAAATCTTCGCAATCACAAGTCTTCTATTTCAAAAGTAGCATCGTGATATCATTAAAAATGGTTGTTAACCCATTGTTCTACATCAAACCGTTCAAAAGTTAATAGATTGGGGGGGAGCAGTGAAAAGCCGCACAGTGAATTGCCTATTGTGAAGATTTTCCCCTACTGTGTTTGATAACCGTTTGAGTTTATCAGGTTGGTGAACCGCCTACTTGATTTTATTTGGAGCATTATAAATATTTCATGAAAAGTACGATTCAGCTGTGGGAATAATTTATTCGCACAAGTGTGGAATATCCCAGTCCCGTGACTCCCACGACAAATCAAGTTATGCATTATATGTTATTGTTGTCCTACCAAAAATATAGTTTAGGAATTCCTATCACTACGATGGTTGGGTGTCTCAACAATTGACCTTCGTAAGTTCATTATTTCCATATTAATTGACAATCCTACCGTAGTCGGGAAAATTGCCACCGGCATTCTTTTTTCCTTGGCAATTTGGTTTAAAATTTTGGTTAAAAAAAATTTACATTTTGCATCTATTTTGCTGCTGTGGAATTTCAATAGCCTATAGCACGAGATCAATGAACCATTCGATCTCACAGTTCCTAGAGTTACGATTTCAGGTACTGTCGAGGTTCACAATATATCAGTTTTTCTAGCTGCTCTAGTTGTGAAGCATGGTCGAATGAGAGCAGTTAGCCCGTTAATAAATTAGATCTCGTGTTACATTTTTTGTCTTTCTCAATATACTTGAACACTCCACCGTTATGAAAAACCCAAGCTTAAAAAAATATTTTTTGTATAGGATGCCGTCGGGAAATACACGGACACTCAAAACGACAATCAAGTTTCGACTGGCCCGTGCGGGTCATTTGTTCCGCGGGCGACGAAACGAATATTAGTGCATCGTTTCCTCATGAGTCATCTTTACTGAGCAGCCATTTTTTTTATTGCGTTCAAATTCACAAAATAGACTTTTGGCTGCCCAGATCATTCAATTACCCCACCGTGGCAGAGCACGGATCCAGGGTTTCGTTCAGTAGGGGAGGGGTGGAGTTTTTGTAATGAGGTCGCTGGTTCAAATCCGGCTCGAAGGACCAAAATTATGTTCGTTCTGTGGACTGTTTAAAAAATTATATTTAGTAAATTTGCAAGCCACAGAACTGATCGAAGTGTCACACACCCATGTGCCTCCGTCGGGGAATCTGATCTTCAGTCAATAGGTTCTTCGTCTAGTCTTCCTGGCGGTACCGCCGCTAATCACATTTACACTAATTCTGAGGATGGGGAATATCTTGAGTAATAAGCGTTATATCAATGAGAAAACACCAACTCGAGAATAAACTAAAATGCTATGTTCTTTCCATAAGATCTAGGAACTCAATGTCTATCTTCACACTTCTCCTCTTCCGTCTCATTTCCCCACTCCCAAAAGTGGCTTTATCAGTCTGTGTGATACCTCACGCGCAAAATAAGGTCGAAAGAGTTGAATAATGCAAATGAAAAATTCCCATTTGAAATATACAATATACATATAAAATCCCTTGGCAAAATTAATTATAATTATAATAACAAAAAAAAAACGAATGCGTCAAGACGCAACAACTTATCTTCGAAATAATTTGTTCCAAAAAACATATGAACCAATAGTGCAGTTGCTGTCGAAAAATATAGTTTACTTATGCTCCCTGGAAATGGCCAAAATACTTTTCCTACCTCTTTTTCCCTCCTGAATACGAATCCAAGAGAAACGCGGCAGTCTCATACAGTTTTAGAGTTACAGCACCTTTCTTTTTCTATAACTGAATTTTCAAGAAGCGTTTTCTCGCGGAAAAATCACTCAAAAAGCCTCCTTCCTTCAAGAGCATGAACTACTAAATCACTCATTTTCGGCAAAACTTGGCAGAAAATACAGTGGGTTATATCGATAAAATCTTCCTCCTTCAACACGTACATCCTAACCTCTTCCCGCATCATCAACAAGCAAACAACCTAGCCCCAATCTGAGTTAGATGTAAGAGGTTCAGATATATGTGTTCGAGGATTTTCTTGGAAAAACTGGCTGTATTTTGTGCCAAATTTTGCCGGAAATGAATGATTCAGTGTTCGTAGTCTTGCTATCAAAAAGAAGGAGGCATTTAGAGTGATTTATGCGCGAGAAAGCGGTACTCGAAAATTATGATCTGGAAGAAAAAGGTGCTGTTACTCCGAAACCGTATGAGACCACCGCGTTTTTTTTTTCAGATTCGTGTTTTTTTTCACCAAATGATTTTTACCCTACTGGGTCCACAAAACCACGATACGTGTTTTCAAGTACTAATCAAATAATCACGATGTATCATGTTAAATAGTTCAAGAAAGGTAGTTAAAGGTCTGTGAACCTAAAAAATAAGAATAATGAGGATATTGAAGATTATCCATCAGGTATTCATAGAAATGGTCCAAGTAGACGAGATTATATCCATTCTTTATTGAAACAAATTCATCAAAGGAGAATTATTCAGGTTGATATGGTCATTGAGCAAATATTACGAATTATTCATTTATAAATTTATAAACATTCTAGAACTTCAAGTTTATAACCATTCTTTTCTGTATGTAATATTTCGAAATCGTTAAAACAATATTTTTCAGTCAATAGGTGAGTAGTGAAAATTGAGTTTGATTTTCCATTGACGAAACATTGACGAATGTTTGGCCTATGTAAAAACATCCATAAGTTAATTCATAAGTCCAGATTATCTATTTCTCAGTTTTATCTTCATATTCTTAATGAATTTACTAAATTATTATCTGTTTATATGCGATATTGATGTTATTTTACCGAAAAAGTTTTCGGTAGGATGGCCTAAATATGTTATAACTTTGCAATTATGTTTTTCGTTTTGAGTAGGAATCTTTTCTATTATAACTTTTTCATAAAGTTTTCTTGAAAGAAAACTATTTATGAGGTTTGGACAGAAACCGTTAATTGTGGCTCACATAGGGCAAACAGGCAGAACATTTAAATAACGATTATCAGAACTAAGGATCTGTTTCGTCAATGGAAAAATAAATTCAACTTTTGCCACTCGCCCCTTGACTGAAAAACATTGTTTTGTTAATATTTCGACATATTACATACAGAAAAAAATAGGGTTATGAAGATTAAACATGCAATGGATTTATTCTCCGTTCTACTTGGTCTCATTCCTGAAAAATACATGATAGATAATCTGGATAATCCTTAGTCTCAATATTCTTCAGTAGATTCATATACCTGCTACTACCTGCCTTGTCTATTAAAAATGATACATCGTGATTGTTGAATTAGTATTATCTCTACGTGTAGAAGCTTGTCAATCCAGTTTGGTGAAAATCATTTAGTAAATTGAGTGTCTTTTGTTTACTTTAAAAATTATTTGAGTCAAACCAAACCCCATGTCTATCTACAGAAATAAGCATCGGTTCTTGAGATTCATACCGTTTCAATTAATCTGCAGATACACGAAGGGAGTTTGGCAAATATACGGAGTCAGGTATTGAGAAATGTTATAACTTGAATAACTAGTAGAGGGGATAATCTGCCAAGGTGCATTTCAGAGCACAATTAAAAACTGGTACCGTTCCGAAAGTCATAGCAGTCACCACGCGAGAGAGAATGCAAGTAGTGAACGCGTGTTCAAGTCCCAAAAGCCGGTAAGCATGGGGTTCATGTAGGTCAGTATTTAGAAAGGTTTCGTATGTGTGTCCTTTTGCAAATATACATTTGATTGAGATGATAAAGCGTAAAACCCCTTTCCACTTCCAGAGTATATTTGTCTTCTTATATAGTTTTTGAGGCTGCCGATAGCCGCCCCGGGAATAAATATTGGGTAGAGCATAAAATAAATTTGTTATGATTGACCTAGAATTGACTATTTTTTCAACTTAGCACCCAGGTTCGGAACCCAGTCAAGGGCAATTGAAGTCTGCCCGTCTGGCCTTGTTGTGTTAGTCAATACTATACTGACCCCTGAAGTGTTTCTTTCATCCACTGAGACTGCCCGGAGTAGAGTGGCCTTTCCATCATAACAGAAGGTGGCGCCCGAGGTGATTCCAAATTTGATAGAAACGCGCCAAGATAATGTTGAAGGAGGTAAAGACCCTTGAAATATCTGACTCAAAATATCTGACTCAAAATGATGAGTTTTTATTTTTCCAACGGTTTTCGGTGTTTCTGAAAGTGGGATATCGTGACTACATAATAAAATTCAATTCCTGAGGTTCTGGTATAACTGATAATTTCTTGGAACCAGGCAGGTGAATATGCGATAATATCATTTGTGTTTTTTTGTTTTTTTTTTTTTATATGATTTTTCTTGTTTTTTCAATCATCAGAATGATTGTACCTCGCTATTGAATTGAAAATGAGTTTGTGTTTCTGATTTCTTTCATTGAGTAATACTAGAATTTCATAACTCGTTAATATTTCACTAAATGATTGTTTCAATATGTATTTGAATCTTTTATTACTTAAGAGTTTTTCGTCAAAAATATCAGTCAATATATAAAAAAATTAAATCAATAGTATTAATTATCTGCAATATTATTTGTACCATCGTACATATTAACAAGCGACATATAACATCTTCATATATAAAGATCCAGAACTTTTGGATATATTTTTTATATTCCTGTTTTTGTCGGATACATCTTCGAAATTCATGTTCATACTTTCATATATCAGGTCCTCTAGTCATCATATTTCGCTCACAAATCTTACCATATTTCAATGCTGAACTGTGAATGATTGAGCTGTCAACTGAACAGAACTTCTGTGTTGAAATATATGAACGTGAAAATTACTGCTACCGCATTTTAGAATGGTGCCAGTTTTTGGGACTCTTCCCAGATAAATTGATAGATTGACAATATGACACACACGTGATCGTTTCGAATTGCGACATCTACAAATTGAATTGTGGTGATTGCAATGCAATATATCTCGGTAGAACTTGTAGACCTCTGAATATCCGCATAAATGAGCAACTAAACAAACATGAACATTCTCCTTTTGGTCATTACCTGAAGTTTAACAAGCATAACTTATTCGCAGTTTTTACATGCGGTCACATCAAAGAACTACAATAGACTAGATTTTCTTGAGGACTAACATAGAAAATGAATAACGCAACAACAATCTATGTCCGACTATGGAAGAAAATTTTAACAGATTTTTCATTCCACTTCACAGACGATTGAAGTAAGGTTGTATCTATACATTGAAATAATTTTTGATTAGTTCAGAAATTTGCAGTTGGCTAACTTCTCTTCACTAGTTCACTCCAAGCTGAACCGTAGAACACTTCATTCCTCTTCTTTTTATCTATTTGTGTTCCAAAATTCATGTGTTCTGTGATAATTTTAGGCTTGAAAAATTGAAAACCGCTGGCAGTTGATAGAGAGATTTCAATTTTGTTTCTGAAATTCTATGTTTTACACTGTTGTCACAATTTTATGAATTTTAACCATTCTCGCTTTGTGAATATCTGTTTTCCATGGGTTGCCCTTCTTCTTGCCTGACAAAACAGAGATACTTTGACAATTAGTAAAATAACCATTTATCAACTTTCGAAGAACATCTATCATTCACCTACTTTGCAAGCAAACACTAAAGATGACCATATAGGTCGAAAAGGCAATGCGATTAAAAAAAAATTGCACGAAATACAAAATTAGACTTTTGATATACCAGTGACACATAAAAAACTTACGAAAACAATTGTGTGTATACAACGGTACAACAAATGGTTTTACAAACACCAGCCAGTTAGTTGCGCAATACATGAAAAATCCACTAGAGAGAAAACCCTTACATTATTTTGAATTCATTTATTCAATTTGAACCAAACTCTTTTCTGAAATGTTCTGGAATATAAGTAGGTATATATTTTTGATGTTGACACAATGATCATATTCATGTATAAGGGTAATTTCTTCTAAGAATATTTTGGAATTTTTCGCTCATTTCTCAAGATATTAACTGAATCAAAGTGGAAACTATAAACTGACTAGAAGTAGTGTGGCAAAGTTTGTTTCACATTTTTCATTCCCTTTTTGCAGCAGTCATATTATTTTCGAATACTATTAGTATATTTGTCCTATATAAAAAAAAATTCATACATAAGCGATAATATAAACCACATCGGATTCCATCCAGTGGATATTTATTATTCCAGTTGGGTAAATAATTTTCCAGTAGTTTCCAAATTATTTGTGTCTATGATAGATATTTTTTGGAAAAATCTTATCAAGATAAACAAATTTCAAAACTGTCTCAATCTGCCTGGTAGTTGTGCAGTATTTATCTTGCGTGAAGACAATGAAGTGAAACTGTGGGCCGAGCTTGTTTTGGGAAAAAAAAGACGAAAGTGTGGAGTTTTCCAGTATTGGGTTGGGGGCGTCCATCGTCGCATTTATTCAGTCAGTTTGGGCGTTTTTATATCTCAAGAGCTTCTAGAATGACTCCAGTTTGTTGTGTTTTATAGAGGGTAATATCGTATGAGCTGGGGATTCCATCGCTCATGAATTTTGTATATTGAACAGTGAGATTTTTTGGTATCGTTATCTGATCTTTGATCTCTGATAATGAGGCCGCAAATTGCACGAGATGAAGGACCTCGCACCGCATCAATGGGAAATTGGCTTACGGGGAATTTGCTCGAATTTTCCATATGTTGCAGAACTCGTGATGCTGATCAAATGTCTCCATCGCACCACCGCTCTGAATTCAACAATTTAGATTATATGGGGTGCTAAAGATAACTTTTCCATAATTTCAAATGGCTATTGTGAAGAGACTTTTTCGAATATATGAACCAAATCAAGTATTTATCAATTTTTCATACGGCCGATTTGAATACACGTACAGATGATATACAGAGTGAGTCCAAAGATAGCAAGTTTCTCAGTGATTTCCGAAAAATTGAGCGGTGGAACGTTATTCATTTCCAGATACTCTGTAGTATACCAATATCAAATGCGATTGATGATATTAGCATTTTCTGAATTGAACTGACATATCTCTCATGTATTTCTCATGAAACTGCACCAGTCCTGCTCATTGTTATATCCGAATGCCTGAACTTCCGGAGAAGACGGTTACAAACACCATCGTTCACGATGAAAGTTCACTCTGCAGATACATGAAATATGTATTGTGGATAAAAAACTAGTGACCTTCACTGATGATTTCCTCGAAGTAGTTATGATTATTATTGATATCATTCAAGCATTTTCAGGAATACATTCTGTTCGACACACATCTGCCAAAAGATTTCGAACAATATTATTAGTGAATGAAACTTTAACTACTCCGATTAGTGGAACTACTCGAATGATGGCAGAAGAATGTCGAGAAATATTGCAAATGATTGAAACAATCAATGTTTGATTGACAACAAAATAGGAAACGGAATATGCTCATATTCCATTGAATATGTTGCTAATGAAGAATGAGAGGAAATCCAGAATTATTCAAGTTTCAGTGTTCAGATGACATCCTGTTGGAAACCTTGGGCTCACCGCCGGACAACTCTCAATTGATCTTGATTGATGAGGTATTATATTACCTACTTCAATATCAAAACTGTGGAATCCTTCAAACAGAAAAATAATATATAACAGGGTACCAATGGACTAAACCGAATGATGACATGAAAACGTACAGAAAAGGATGATAGAGTCAGAACACCTGAATTACTTGTCCCTCTCTATGTTCAGCATCCTCTATATGGATGAGAAAGGAACCAGATAACACTGGCCACATGGGTACAACATCCAATAATCCTGGCTCCAGTTTCACAAGTGCAATAATATCCAAATATAACATCGTCAACACTATTGATTTGTTTGATATCTTCTCCATTTGCTTCGAATGCTATAAATAATTGATATTTGATGGCATGACAAAATCTTGAATGAACTCTTATTCGTGAAATCTCACGCTCATTCGTATTTGCATCCATTTGAAATTCATTTTCATTATGATGATATACAGTATCTTGTATATACGGTGCTGCGAATTCTACCTGTTATGTGCCAATAGTTATAGCTCGTACCAATTATAAATCTAATCCTAGGAATTCATTGGAATGATCCTGTCTGAGTAATGTCCACTGAGCCTTTTCCAACATTGAATTGGATGATTCTAGGTTAGCATCTCTCATTCGAATAAGCGCATGTTACTTATTTATTATCGCACCTGCTATTTGTAGAAAACATTTTGTATTTTCGATATGATGTGTATCAATTTTGTGATAAAAAAATTTGAACATTGTCTTCAAATGACCATTCCGTGCCTCAACTATCCATCTAGATTTTCTGGACTTGTTGACATCGTCAGTTAGTATTTGTCTTTGTCCTCGAGGTAGAACTGAGGGCATTCCAGAATAAATGCCGATATTCTGGAGAAACGGAAGAGCATCTCGGAAGCCCCTATCTAAAATGAAAAAATCACCTGGATGGAAGCATCTTCTCATTTGGTTGACATCTATATTCAATTCATTCTGCAGTTTGCTTGCATCATTATTTCCCGAATCAGCGAAATATGGGCATTGAATATCTAAAATGTAACCATCAGTACCCAAATTAGGACTGGTTTGATTAAATGTCTTCCCTTGTGTTGAGAATATTATTGTCGTTGAGCATATGATTGCTTTTGGTTCGTTGGGTTGTGGATTGTACAATTGATTCCCGAAAGCACTAACTTGCCCTTCTATAAATTGTTCTCGTGCTATTGTGGTGAATCCTATATTATCGGGTACGAAACGGGTCATCAAAGATTCTCGCACTTTAGTTATCACTTAACTTGTTGCCTGCATAAGAATGGCAATAAATCTTTTATAAAATATATCTCTCACCTCTTCCCTTGGTACAAATACACAATGATTATATGAGTCAACAAACTATTCTTCTGTGAGCGGAGCAATGGATTTGAATTATTCATCAGAAAAACTATTTTCGTCTACCTAATCTGTTAGTTAGTTTAAAAATGACTGAAGTCCCTGACCTTTCAGAGCGTAAGGTCTAGCGATATATCTTAAGCCTATCTGTAGGATGAGAAATAAGAACCCACGAACATCAAGATGAAATCTACAGGAACGGGTATCTTCTGGTTTATAGATGTTCTGATTTATGAACACGTTGACTCTGCATTCTATTGTGAGACTTTGAAAATCAGCTACACTACTGCAGATGAGACACGTGTGCCTTGAGGATTGTATTAAAATATTCAATCTCAAACATCCTGGATCTTCTTGAAGGTGATGGATCTCTTGAATAATTGATTGGTTGCATGACAAACAGATTCTATTTCCATCAATTTCTGCGACATGTGGAAGTCCCTTTGGTCGCGTCTTTCAATGGCAATTTTTTGTCTCAATTCATTTGGTTCCCCATCAAGTCGCGCCATATTTTGTGTATTTAATATAACATCACAATTCAATCGGTGATAATTAGACATTTTTCCAATAACGGATATGATTTCAATGGGAACTCAACATATGCAATGAATGCAGAATGAAAATTCAGTATTTGTTAAACAAATGTATATGTTGCTATGTATATGTTGCTACTCAGCAGGGTTAACTTCCAACCCTACTACAGCGCCTCACAGGCAACTGTAACGGTTCTTGAAGGGCCAATGGCCCAACAAAGAACATCTAGGGGAACCGAACCAGGGACCTCTGGAACCCAAACCAGGGTTACCAGACCGGCCACTTCAGGCCTCCCAATCACAGGAATCTCGAAAGATGCCTCTGATGGAGGGAGGGGATGCAGTGGCTGAAACTTTGGGGAGGAAACCAGAGGAACCGAAGCGGGTACCCTAGTTTTGCAAAACGGAGGAACCCCAGGGGACCTCCAGGAGAATCATCATCGAAGAACACCATCACCGATGAGCGAAGAGGGGGGAGATGCGGAAAACCTCGAAGAAATGATGGAGAACCCGAAAGGGACCTCTATCAGACTAAAGCCAGATCCACAAGCTAGCTAGGGGGCGAAGAAATGGCCAAACAACGGAGGAGCCACTAAGGAAGGTAAGCTTACAATTCAATGTGCGTTAAATTCCTACAAGTGAATCTACAACACGGAAATCTCCCACTGTCCTCCTTGTGGAGGATCCGAATGAAACGAACATTCATCAATTCAGGAGCCTTGGGTATACCGGGGAAAGATTGGAGGCATGGGAATGTGCGGAGGAAAAGCACACTACTGTGCCTCTGCCGATTCCTCCCGCGCATGTATATATACAAAGGCATAGAAGTTTTCCCTGTCCCAGGATCTGTACCAGAGACCTGGTGGCAGTAAAAATACTCGTGACACCAAAGACCGTATTCGAAGTGGTTGTCTACTGCGTACTTTCCTACGAAAAGGCAGCTCCACCCAAGAGGTCGAAACGCTGGTGAGATACTGTGAGGGAGTGCTGGGTTTACTCATGGGATGTGACTCAACACCCATCATTAAGGGGGCAACGTACACACTAATCCCAGGGTAATACCTTGCTAGAATTCCTCCCAACCTCGAAATAATAAACGAGGCACGGTACCCCGTACTTCACACCAGGAGGAATCGGTGATAGACCTTACACTATGTACGCAAAGACTTACTGAATGAAGTCCAGTCATGGAAAGTGTCACAGGATGAGTCCCTATCGGCCCATCGACACATTCTGTTCAAATAGATAACCCAAACCTATCGGAAAGAAAGTATACAGAAATCCACGGGCCACCAAATGGGACCTCTTTCGAAGGAACTAAAAGGCGACTCGTATTACCGTCAAATAGGGAATGAAGCCGAGATAGATACCGCAGTGGGGTACCTAAACAAGGCGATAGCTTCCTCGCGAAAACAGCTCCTCTCAAGAGAGGACAGACAATGCAAAACGCCTTGGTGGAACCGGAATAGGGACCACCGGAGAAAAAAAGCTTCTAAACAAGGCAAAAAGAACGCAGGTACCACTCTACTGGGACAACTATAGATCTGCCGAGAGAGTTCAAAAAAGCATACCAATCCCAGAGATAGTTGGCTGTTCTGCGGGAACATTAACACAATGTTCTCAGCAGCAAGGCTCTACAAAACTTCAAAGATCCGGGGAAGGGGTGGGTACACTGTCCCTCTGATGGGAAGGAAACTACATCACGGAGGAGACTTTACAACACCTGATCTCCACACACTTCCCTGAATCAGAACCGACCCTCTGCCCCCTTGAGGACGAGCCTATGGAAAAATCTCAGATGGACTAAAAAACGGCCTCAAGAGTGGTAACGTATGAAAGGTAAGATGGGCTGTAAAACCCTTCTCACCTTTCAAATCACCAGGGAGGATGGCATATTTCGGCTCTTCCCAAGAGGACTGGATAGCATCATCCTCCTGATCATGAGAATATTTCATATGTCAGCCCTGGGCCATACCAGAGGCATGAGGCCAGTAAGGTCGTATTCATTCCAAAACCTGGGAAAACCGACTACTCCCAGGCCAAGGCGTACCGATCTATCAGCCTGACATCCTTTCTCATGAAACGCTCGAAAGGCTGGTAGATCGGCACATCAGAACAATCGCTGCAGTGCAACCCACTGCACAAGCAACAATATGCCCCCAAACAGGAAAGTCCCACGGACACAGCTCTCCACCACCTGTATTTGGATAGAAAAGTACTGGCCAGTGGACAGTCCGCAATAGAGTCTTCATAGACATTGAAGGACTTTTGACAATACGTCATTTGAATCTATCTCACTGCTGGGCCCCAGGAATCATCCCACCCTCATTAGGTGGATCAAAGCTATCCATCACAACAGTGGTAACAGCAGAATTAAACGGAGACCGTAGCTGCCAAGGTATCAAGGGGTGTCCACAGGAGGCTTTTTATCACCCCTTTTATGGTGCCTAGTAGTAAACGGCTTCTTACAGAACTGAATGAGTCAGGACTGTATACACAAGCGTATGCAGATGACTTAGTCATATTGGCTCAAGACCAACCGGTAAACCTGCTAGGAGAAAACATTATGAAAGCTCTTGGCAGAGTAGAACAGTGGTGTTCTGCCGGGGGGCTGAGAGTCAACCCGGAAAAAAGCGGACTTGGTACTCTTCACCAAGAAACGCAAAATGGAAACTCTTCCAGAGATACTAATCTCAGGAAGACCATTTCCGTATAAAGCGTCGACCAAACACCTTGGGTCATCATAGACTCCAAGCTTGGAACGAACAGATTGAAAATCGAACCAAGGAGGCTACCTGCCCTACTGGGCATGCAGAAGAGCCTTCGGCAACACGTGAGGCTTGACACCCAAAACCCTACACTGGATATACACGGCGATCATTCGCCCGATACTAACTATGGATCCATCATTTGGTGGACCGGTACTACAAAGGCAAAATCCAGAAATGAACTTGATAAAGTACAACGCGGCTTGTCTAGGAATACAGGTGCCATGGGACCACGCCTACTAGAGCTCTAGAAATTCTACTAGGACTGCACCTTCCTTGTCATTGAGCAGAAGCCATGCGTGCTGCATACGAACTCAAAGGCACAAACCAATGGATCAGTACTGAGGCAGACCATGGACACTCAGCTATCTGGAACAGGGCAAAGGAAGGATGTTCAGTTCTTAATGGAAAAGAGACAGCACCCCCTGTTCTGGATTTTTTGAAAAGGACCCACTATAACCATCCCCACAAGGGAGGAAATGGAAAAAAGTATGCCTGCAGACCTTAAACCAAGGATCAACCTGTCACAGTGGATCAAGATTTGGGGAATGTCCGCGCAGGATCCACGAAGAAGGAACAAAGAGAGAAATCTCAGTTCCTTTAGGCAAATATGCCTCAGTGTTCCAGGCTGAAGTATATGCTATACTCACCTGTGTCCAGGAAAATCTCGACAATAAAAGTCGATGGCCTACTGCCATCTACTCGGACAACAAAGCTGCTATTATGGCGTTAGGCGGAAATAGGATTGTATCCAAACTGGTGTCCGAGTGTAGAATCGCCATAGAAAGTTTATCGAAAACAAGCAAAGTCAGCCTCATATGGGTCCCGGGACACTCAGGGGTCCCCCGGGAACGAGGATGCTGACAGATTAAAGATAGGATCGGGAAAACCCCAATTGGACCTGAACCCATCCTGGGAATACCCAGCAGCCTGGCAATCTCAAACATGGAGGAACTGCTACAAAAGCAGTTCCTAAAACTGCAGAAGAGCGCCAGGCATGGAAAACAAAGCTTCACATAAAGGGCCAAAGGAAAAAAAATGTCTAAAGAGATCCTGTCACTTAACAGACGGGACATCAAGACTGTGACTGGGCTCCTAACGGGACATAATCACCTGAACAGGCACATGGAGCTCATCGGGATCACAGATGATCCCCTATGTAGATGGTGCCTGGAAGATGACGAACATCGTCGCACATCCTCACTGAGTGCCCAGCCTTGGTGCACCAGAGGGAGATCAACCTTGGGAGCATAATTCTGAACCCAGGGACGTCAAGGATATTCAGCTGAGGAAGCTGCTGAATTTTGTCAAAGAAATCGGCATGCCCAGCTGAGTTCTCCAGAACAAGTGGGCACACAATGGGCCCAAATAGAAGGCCTACGTGTGCAGGGGTTCTTCGGAACCAGCCCACCTTGTGCGAAGAAAAAGAAGAAGAAGAAGAAGATGTCATTCCAAACCAGAGCCATTCTGGCCAAACCAAAGTTGTCCATCTCCTCTCCAAGTGTGGGTTCTTTCAAAAGGAACTCAGTGTCGGGATAGTATACATGAGTGGATATTTCATGACAGGCTTACAAATGGAAAGTGTGAGTCTATATTTTTTCGTAATGAAGAAAGAATTTATATGAGAGTAAATTGTACAAATGGTTCACAGAAGGCTAATAAACATGCATTCCTTTCCATATACAGGAAGTTTAGTTACGAATCAATCGACATTCCACCAATTGATGTGTGAATTCGAGTAACGAGTATGTTTTCCTAATCGCAAGTTTTGGTAGTCATTGGTGGAAAGTCGATTGTGGTTTATTCTAACATTCCATATGCAATATATATCTAGAATCTAGAAATTCTCCAAGGAATATTGGAATTGATTGTTGTTACGCAAATGTATATAATATATATATATATATATATATATATATATATATAAAAAAATTATTTCGTACCTATACAGGCAATTGAGATATATTGTTTTCTGAAGCTCGTCGGCCATTAAAGAGTAGAAGATGCCATGTTGAAATAATTTATTAAATCAGAGCATTTTCCTTTCTCCGCGAATATGATTTCAAATCAGTGAATAGTGTATGATGTCAAGGAAGGTATGTATTGAGACCTATGTTTGGACCGTAGATATTTTAAATATGTCACATTCAAATAATTTCCCAAAGGAACGTTAGATAATTTTCACAAAGGAAGTTTCTGAAGTCATATACGCATTTTGGTTAAGAAAACAGTCATAAGATTTATCTAGGTGAAAATAGAAGTGTCATTCACCATATATTTTCGAAAAATTCTGTCAGGATTACGAATCCCACATGTATATATTTTTTAGGAGTTTTTATATATCTCTGGTATGGTTCCATATTTGGTAACAATAATCACCGAGCTGTGATTTGGATGTGGTTGAAGTGATCTAATATGTATATTCCATGCATAAATTTGGTACTTGAAATTTGGAATTTTCTTTGAATTTTCAGAAACATTTTTGAAAAAGTATTTGACGGCTGGTCGAACATTTATTCTCATATACGTTTCTTGATTATCGCTGAAATTGAAGTCATTCTCGTACATCAAATTCAACAAACTTGATTGTCTCAAATTCTGATTTTTTTATTGTTGATAACGAAATATCTTGGCTATTCAAGATCAGAGAAAAAATCATCTCTTCCATATATAAAGCAAAGATCAATTTTTGTTAATTCATAAGAATTATTAAAAATAGTTCTTCAATTTCAGTATTGGATATTATTCATTTGTAAACTCAATTAATGTTAAGTAATAATCTCTTGATGACATCACACTCAACTGTAACAACAATGAGTTGAGGAGTGCATTGAAAAGATTCCAAGTTTCAAGAAATATAATTTTTGTATACCAAACTCTGACACAAACAATATTGTTTACATGTTAAATCGCTGGGAACACACTTGATGGACCAGAAGCTGATGCTTGTGTTCACCTGATCGGTCGCCCAGCAGCTATAAGCACCCCCCGATTGCGAGCCAATCCACTTCGTGGAGTTTAGCTAAGTGCTAGACAAGGAAAATACAATCAAGGTACATCGTCATCAAAAAAACCGACAGTTCAGCAAACAAAACAATATTAGTTTTCTACATTGGAATAAAACAATAAATTTTGCATTCAAATGTTCTGAAATTGGCAAAGATGTGAATTTTGTAAACAGATTGTTATAAAATGGTATTTGTTTTATTGTTGTAGTTATTCACAGAAGGAAGGTTAATTGGTGTGCAATCATTATTGAATAGAGGTTTTGGATTTTGGTCCTAGTTTGAATAAAAATTCTGGCGTCCATTAAAATTTACAATTCCTAAAACTTTGCTTGAAACATAAAAAATTTGAAACTAGCAAAGCGGTCCAATGAACTCCACATCGCTCTTCACTGAATAGTCTGGGCATTCTATTTCAACAAATAACTAGTATATTCATTACATTGCCCTGTATAGGTACGAAATCCTTTTTTTAATGAACTAATAGCATGTTCAGTCACCTATAATATTGTTATTCAATGATTTCCCGGAGAAATTGATAAATTGACAATATGACACACCATCAAAGTGAGAAGTGTTTTTGCCGGAACTACAAAAGGGTATGATTTGGACATTCCCACTGCCTAATCCTATAGTGTATTCAATTAGGAAGGCAATGAAATTAATTCATACTGAGGCCTCAATCTGCCTACTCTTTCGAAGAAACTGCAGATTCAATGTGGTTGTGCAGTATGTATCTTGTGTGGAATCGATGAAGTGGGACTGTGGCCAGGTTCGTTTTGGAAAAAAAGGAGACGAAGAGTGAAGTTTTCCAGTATTGGGTGGATGGCGTCCATCGTCGCATTCATTCAGTCAGTTTGGGCGTTTTATATCTCAAGAGCTTCTAGAATGACTCCAGTTTGTTGTGTTTGGAAGGGTATGTGCTAGGGTTTTATCGCTCATGAATCCTTCATATGGAACATTATCCGATAATTTAATCTTTGAAATAAGGCCGCAAATTGCACGAGATTTTCTAAGAGTCAAATTCTAGAGGAGAAGTTTATCAATGTATGCTGTAAATTCTCAGCATGAATGATATTTTATGGGAACATTTCTTGAATCACATCGAAAACTGGATGAAACTACCAGAATCCATGTAATATTCTAATTTTCAAGGATAGAGTTACAAAATTCTTCTCGTTCAAAAATGAAAGGGATCGTGTCTGAATGATCACCACTGTGAGTTTAATTTCCATATGCTTCGTTTCACAGTTTCATTTATTCATATGATCATTCACTGCCCTTGAACTCCAAACTCAATAACCAAGAGAATATAATTATACATATTTCACTATGAAATGAACCATTTCGAAAAGGAAACCTTCCGTAAGGAGAATCGAACCCGAACCTTCTGCGAATTAAAATTATTACCTGACCACTAGACCACGAGAAACCCTCTTGATTTCCTGAGAATACTGAAATCCAATTATTCATTGCCTCACTTGAAATTCCAAGGCTCATTAGTACAATCGTTTCCATGTACATACTGCAAACAACATCTAACAGCGGTTGGCTTCAATATTTTTCAAAGCATTCGTCGCACCAGGAATACAGCAGAGGTACTCTTCCATCAAATCAACTCGTTCAGCATTTAAATCATGATTCATGGAACAATTGTGACATTTGTAAAAACTGAAATAATTGTTTTCGTATATAAATTTCAATGCTATATTGTTGAGAGGAGGAATACAAAATCTGACTTTTATATTTCATACAAACTTTGCATTTTCATTCTATAACCGAAGAAAAAACTCTGGCATCCAAGTCAAAATACAATTTCTAAACTTCCTTGATTCATGAGGTGCTCAGTTTTGAAAACTCAACACCGTTCGGTTCTGAGTAGCATTTGTATGTGAAACATGGGTCGTTACAAGTATTATGATGCTTGTCATTATGTGTAAATATTATAATATAATATATAATTTATTCACACAAGAAAAAATAATTACAGAGTATAATTTAACAAATGCAGCATCATTGTGAATAAACAAAAATATACCAGGGAAGCAGTACTGCTTGTGTGTGGGCGTATATACCATGAGTATATACAAACAAATTATTCGAAAATACTAAATTTACTAAAAATAAAAATCAAGTATACAATTATTGTGAGAGCAAGATAAGTATAATTATTAATATATATAAATATTTTCATTTTTTTTTTTTTTAATTCAGAAGTGTAAACATGTTGAATGTAAAATAATGAATATCGAGATTTAAAATATAAATATTAAGTAGTTTAAAATTTGAGAATACTAAAATATACAAATGTACTAAGTGCATTTGGGATAACATTATGAGTAATTAAAATTACTTTCAATTTTCAAATATTGACCGTATATAATGACGAGGCGATTGTTTTATAAATAGTTTTAAATCTTTTTTGAATCTGAATTCTGACGTTTCGTTTTGCAGTGTTTCGGAAAGGAGATTAAATACTTTTAGTGCTAAAAATTGATAGCATTTTTGGCCTATTGATTTCGAAGTGAAAGATACTGAATAATCATTTTTTCGTCTCGTAGTATAAGTATGAGAAGGTTCAATAAGTTCGGTCTTATTGGAGAACTGAGTTGTAGCGATGTGGTTAAAGAATATTTGTCTGATATCAAACATCTCAGACTCTTCATAGACATCATCACTCGCGTATCTGTTGTTTTTGAAAAGTATCATTCTTAGGAATCGTTTTTGCGTTACTTCAAGTGGCTTTAAATAGGTTTTAGAAACCCCTCCCCATCCAACTATTCCATATTTTAGGTGTGATTCTATTAAACTTTGGTGAAGAATGTTGAGCTGTATGGTTCCAAATATGTCTGCTGATCTCCTAAATCTATATAGAATACATCGTAGTTTTTTCACTAGATGATCTATATGCGAGTTCCATTTGAGGTGTTTATCAAATCACTATACCAAGATACTTAGCTTTATCTGCCGACATAATGGTGAAGTTATTACCGATTGAAATTTGATTGAAGTGTGGTGAACGGGTTTTATTGCTGCTGAAAGGTAAATAAATGGTTTTCCGGAAATTAATTGACAGCAATCTATAATTCAGTCATTTTATTATATTGGGAAAGTCAATTTCGATTTTATGTCTTAACTCCTGCCATGTGTCACTTTCATAGAACAGGACGGAGTATTTCTGTTTTTTGTGTCATTTGATTGTTTGGTAAATTGCTGAGATTTTTTCCAAAAACCAATCTGGCTATTTTTTTTTTGCAGACCCTTCAACATTCGTATATATTCTCTTTCCTCGTCATATTCAGATTGTGGAAGGAAAAAACATCGAAAACCCGTCGAGAAACTAATGGATTTAACTACTGGTCTCAGATTTCACTTTCAAACTCACAATCGTGCTAACGATTGATAACCCCAATGATTGTACCTCATTTATTGAATTCCAGTTTTTTTGTAACATCTTTTCGAGTATTCAGAATCTGGAATGAGCTTGTGTTCATGAGTTGGTGACTGATTGGCAGAAATCATTCGGTTAATGCAATAATGTATTCTGATTTATGACAGTGAACAGTGCACACGTGAAATTGTAGAGCTCAACCAGTATGTCTTTCAACTGCTGTAAAACCAAAGTATCGAGTTATTACGTTTGTAAAACATGTTCAGGTATTTATTTATCACAAGATTTGCTTGACGAAAAAAAAAGATGAAATTCGATACCTGAGTGGAAATATTATAACCTGCTGTAAAGACGATTATATTTCCGAAGAAATAGAAGAAACCAGTTTTGTGGAAAAAACAATACAACACATGGATAAAGATAGCCTGGCGAGAAAAAAACACATCCAAAAACTGGAAGAAGCACATGAATCTTTTTTACAAGAAACTGTGGAATCAGAGACTGAAACGAATTTTTTAGTACAACAACAAAAAGTTATCATCAAGGAATTGCAAGACAAGACCACAAAACTACAGGAAGAAATTGATATAATTGAGATGTAAAGTAGAAACAAAAAACTTCGGTACACAAACAATAAATGAAGAAATCTAACAAAAGTCTACTTCTACACCACTGAATACATCCTCTGGATATTCCAGTGGCGTAGAAAGAAATAATTTCAGAAATGCCTCAGTAGAATCAACTTGGCTTTCTGATATTTCTTACAGTAGAATGGAAGCGAAATGCAAAAACAGTAAATCGAAGGCGAAAATAATATTTGAAAAACAAATTATTTTGGTTTGGGGTCAAAATGGGAGAAACATGGCACAATACCTAAAGAGAAAAGCTGGTGACAATTTTCCAATCCAGACTATTTTGAAACCAAACTGCTATGAGGAAATACTGATGGACACAACTTTCGATATCATCACAAATCTTAGCAAAAATTATATGTACAGTGTGACCCACTTAAGACAGGAGCACCCTTATGAAATCTACATTTTTCGACCTATTGAATTCTTTCTTCTTTCAGCAGGAAGAATATGAAAAATTTGCAAAATATTTTTCAAAATTTCAGGGCATACTATAATTTTTTTTCAAGTTCTAAATTGCAAAATTTTATTAGCGATTTTTTTGGTGAAATTTCAACCCTACCACTGGATTCAGCATCCTTCATTCAGGTGAATCCTGAAATTTCATTTGAAAATATCCATTGGCAACATAGTTATAACAATATTGATTTTGATAACATATACCATTATTTATGAATATTTCAGACAAATTCTGAGAATCGGCAACACTGTCAACACAAACGTAGAAGATCGTTGAGGTTTCCGAAATAAATTCATAACACAAATTGATCTCTATAACATCTAGAAAGGGGTACACATTTGGAATAAAGTATTGACGTCGAAAAACAGCTTATCATAATCAATTAATTAAAACAATTTTTGAAAGATACTGTCAGAGTTTTTGGGTTCTGGTATTATCTCCTTATACAGGATATCCGACTTTTTCCGCAAAGTCATTTTGTTTCCTTCTTCATTCGCTAGTGTCAAAATATTATTATTGGATTGAAAATTTGAAAATGTATCTAACTCGAGAAAGGTAGGCTCTGATGACGTTATTATTTTCAATAGGTATTTGAGTAAAACAGAAGTAAGCCCCGACAATGACAGATTGAGTCTCATTATTCGAATGCGAGAAAGGTATTGATTAATATTCGATTACCATAGGACGATATTACGTTATGACTTTACAATTGTCTCTGCAAGAAAAAATTTAAATTGTGTGTCTTTCTGGATACAATGGTAGAAGTGAAAGAGAGGTATGCAAAATATTCAATGATCGACATCCAGATCGCCCCCCTATCAGTAATAGTACAGTGCACAGAATAAATGAAAGTTTCAATAAAACATTATCTGTATGGAAGAATATTTTGAGAAATAATGTGAGAAGAAGGATTGGACACGAACAGGTTATAATGGATTACTTTAGGAATAATCCCAATGCCAGTTTGAGAGTGGCAAGCCTAGATTTGAATTCACCAACGGAAAACGTAGGGAGATGCCTGAGGAAATACAAAATGAAACCATTCAAACCCAAGTTTTTGCATACCCTGGAAGACGGAGATCAAGAAAACGACCAGAATTTTGTTTGTGGGCACAAGGAGAATACCTGCGAAATAGAAGTCCTTTAGAGTGTATCTTATTCAGCGATAAGGCCACTTTCACGACCAACGGTGTTGTTTCATCTCAAAACACTAGATTTTGGGTTATAAACTGCAAAAGACAATATTCGGAAAAAGTTAATGTAGGGTGCGGAATATTGAATGAACGAATCATAGGCCCATTTTTTTCGAAGGAAATATAAATTCCATGAAATTACTAGACTTTTTCAGAACTGAACTATGGAATGCTAATCATGATCTTCCTATTGTTGAGCGAATGAACTTACATTTCCAATTAGTGGATGCTCTGTGCATAATGCTGGGATTATTAAACATTGGCTGAATGAGCAGTTTTCTCATCACTGGATTGGTCGAGGAAGTGAATTGATTGGATGGCCACCCAGGTCCCCCGATTTGACCCCACTTGACTTCTTCTTGTGGGTTCTTCTCGTACGAAAAGTTTACAAATCCCGCCCTAGAACTAGACGGGAGTTGTGCGAAAGAATACGTCAAACTTGTAGAGAAATAACACCCGAAGGACTCAAAAATACTGTAACAAATATTCGAAAGAGATATGAAAAATGAATAGAATTGAATGGTGGTTTGGTGGAAGCAACACAAATTTGAAATGTATCGATTAGGGCTAGATAATTATGGACCAAGGTTACTCAATGTTGTATTATCGAAGTCATTTGTTAGCCATCGTAAAATTTGGAATTAAAATCATGATCAAGTTTTCATTTCATTCGAAAATACTTGGTTGATACAATAATGGATATCATGACGAGCCAGTTTCTCGACGTTATTGATATGAATTTTTTTCCAAAAATACCATTCTACAATATGTTATAACTCGAGAACAATTTGTGTTATGAATTCGAATTTCTACCAGAAACTCCAACGATCCTCTACGTTTGTGTTGACAGTGTTGCCAATTCTCAGAATGTGTCTGAAATATTTATAAATAATGGTATGTTGTCAAAATTATTATTGTTATAACTTTGTTGCCAATTCATATTTCCGGATGAAATTCCAGGATTTATCTAAATGAAGGATGCTTAAGCCAGTGGCGGAGTCGAAATTCCACGAAACAAAACCGCTTATAAAATTCAGCAATTCAGAACATAAAAGAAATCATAGTATGCCCTGAAATTTGAAATTATATTTTGCAAATTTGGTCAATCGTAGACTATTTGATACTTTTCCTGCTGAAAAAAACAAGAACTTCAATCGGTCGGAAAATGTAGATTTAATAAGGGTACTCCGGTCTTAAGTGGGGCACACTGTATAATCATTTTGTGGGGCACACTGTATAATAATTTTTTGGTTCCAAAACTATATCTCAAACATAAGAACCCTGAATGAGATTCTATCAAATAAGGCCATGTTGCCTCAAATCATCTTCCTAACAGAACCCTACAGATACGATGTGAGAAATATAAATAGGGTGATATACAATAGAAATTTTGCACTGAAAAATATTTACGTGAAACAAAAATGCCACACAATATAGTAGATTGCCATAGAGTGGTCAGAAGAACTAACTATGATACTGATGGCTACTAACTCAAAAAATCAGTAAAATGGTTCTCATGTAAGGCTGTACTACATCATACAGAAACACACACTACTTTGACTCAGAGAAGGGCGAAAACCACTCACCATCTGGAAACATACACGTCCAATCAGACGAGTATGTGATCAGTTATCCCATACTCTCCCAAACAACATATGGAAAAGAGCAACCAATTATTAGCGATGTTAATACTGAACAGATCTATCCGAAATTGTCCCAGGTATCATTTTCCACAGACCAGTCAATAAATGCCGACCAAGATTTTTATAGTTCATCAGCTAAAGAACTCCGAAATGCTGATCGAAGAACTAATGTTACCAACCCAAACTTAGATAGTGATTTTTTATTCCACGGACACTTCCACAACAAACCGGAAAATATATGAAGGGTTATGTTATCTTTGAAATTTCCCAGAAAAATAATATCTCAATCCGTGATATTTCCACGAAAAATTTGTCATGTTAATATGCAGGGATTTGTAAATAACTATAGCTCAATCGAATTTTTTCTGAGTACCAATAATATTGACGTCTTTTGCTTATCGGAGCATTGGCACAAGGATAACCATCCTGTAAACAATTTCCATTTGGTAACTATGAAATAGCTTCTATCTATGCAAGACAAAATCAAGAACACGGTAGAGCCCTCACTCTGGTTGAGAAAATACAAATATTTTCCGAATTAGAACCAATAAAAAGGTTATCAATTGAATCTGAAATTGAAATATGTGCAATTCGCTACAGCATAAATGACAAAAAAGTTGCTGTTGTAACAGGGTACCGACCTCCAAGTGGTAGAATTAGTACCTTCATGGAATGCCTAACACAAGCACTCCACCTGGCATCTGAACGTTCTGAATTCACTATTCTTTGTGGGGATTTCAATATAAACTGTCACAAATTGGATTTAAATACCAAACTGCTGTCTGATATTTTCAATTCATATCAGATGAGCAAAAATCCTCAAGGTTCCAGCAGAATATTCACATATAAAAATGCAAACACAAGATCAAAATGCATTGATTACATGGTGAGCAATCAAAATTTTAGTACTATATAGTGCAACCAAATATAGCTGATCACTTGGCTCACATCCTGGTATACCAAGAAAAAAATATTTCAGAGCATAAAAAAATGCAATCTTATCTAACATGAGATGTGGTTTATGTGATGACAATATTTCTGGATTGCAAAATAAGTGAAATCATGAGGATTTGACTACAATTTACCTTTTCCAAATAGACGAAGCGTGTAATTATTTTCATAACTCACTGCTCTGGTGCTTCGATGTATCACGTCCAGAGAAGCAGACCTCTATGAAATTCAACCATAAAAGTTGAATAACTCGTGATATCATCAATGAAGCTGAAAAATTGAAGTTAATGTTATAGCTTCTCTCTGACTTCCAAGAAGCTGGAACTCACTTGATTGAACAGTATAAATCAAGATTGCGAAAGCACAAACAAAATGTAAAGTTGTCAAAAAAATTAATTATTATTCCAAAATGAACCAGTCAGAAAACAAAAGTAGAGAGCCATGGGAGATTATCAATGAAGAACTAGGAAGAATAAAAAATAACTTAAAAAAATCAATATTCCTTGAAAAAGATGGTGGGTTAAAAATAGACCAAGATGGAGTGTCAGAACTATTTGCTGAATACTTTTCAAATGCAGCAGAAATTTCCGTGTCAAATCACTTCGGGCAAAACTTGTCCTTACTTTGTACCGTTACCGAAATTGTTAGTATAATTCAACTCTTTTAATCCCTTACAATTACTGAATATGAGATAATAAAAGCCCTATCTGAAATGAAGTATAAAAAATCGGCCGGCTTCGATGAACTCTCAATCGTCACAATTAAAAAAATATTACCTGATATTATTGTATCATTAACCTTCCTGATGAATTATTCTCTCATTCAAGTATTTTTTCCAGAAGTTCGGAGAGAAGCACTCGTTATATCTGTATATAAAAAGATAATTCCACCGAGATGGATAACTACAGGCAAATATCCTTGCTCTGCTCCTTACCCAAATTATTCGAAAAAGTTGTAGCCCTAGATCATATGGAAACAAATCAGCTCCTATGCACGTCTACAAACAGCTTTCTATAACCTCCTGAATTATATATATACAGAAATTGATAGTAATAAATATGTGATCTCACTTATCGAAAGCATTTGATACAGTGTGCTCTGAATTTCTAATAAATGTTCGGGTTTCTACGAAATATGACGAATTGGATAGAATCCTATATGACAAATGGAGATATGGTAGTAATCTGCAACGGATTGTCATCCGAGTCGAAAACTATTAGATCCGGAGTGCCACAGTGTTCTGTTCTAGGACCGTTACTGTTTCTCCTCTATGTCAACATACTTCCTCAACACATAATGGAAGGCTATGTTGCAATGTTTGCTGATGATACTACGATAACTATATCGGGTGAAAACGCTGAGCAACTCATCAGTAAATCAGAACGCATTATTGATCAGTTCAGCACCTGGTGCCAAAGAAATAAGCTCATTCTAAATACTTTGAAAACGCTCAGTGTTGATTTTCACTCCAGACGGAATATTCCAAATGGTCTATGCTCAAACTATGATATTCAAACTCCTGAAGGAATGAAATTTCTAGGTACCTACCTAGGCGACAATTTGAATTGGTAAAAACAAGTGACCATATTTGTGCCAACTTGAATAAGGCATACTATGCCACAGAGCAGTTGAAATTCAGTTTGGATGAACTCGGCTTACTCGACATATATTATGCTATGGTCTATTCTCATCTTAGTTTTAATGTTATGGCCTGGGCCAGGGCAAGGGATTTTTCCAGAATTTTATCAGCGCAGAAACGCTACATAAGGCTAATCTTCAATATGGACTTCCGAAATAGCTGTCGGCTCGTTAAAAATATTGACAGACTCTTCTATCTTCATCCTAAAATGTATTATGTTTGTCAGGCAGAACCCCAGATTATATGAGAAGACTACTACAGAACGCAGTCATAATACAAGAAATGGTGATCTTTTGAGAATTCCACAACATCAAATGTCAAATTATAAGAAATCCCCTCATTATAAGGCCATGACTTGCTTCAATAAGTTACCAAATGTGGTAAAAAGAATCAGAAGTGATAAAATATTTCATGACTATATTAAAAAAAATCTTTTAGAGAAATGCTATTATAGTTACCAAGATTTCCCAACTGACAATCTACAAATAATTTCAATCACAGCGTTTCCAATTCTAATTAGGGTCAATTTTGTGAATGTTGTGAAATGCTCGCATACCCTTCAAGTATGTGAGTATATATGTGTATTCGAATATATAAATATACGGCAACCTGTGCTTGTTTTTATTTTTCTGTTTTTTCACTCAATTTCCTTTAAACTGACCTACCATTTATACCAAGTGTATCAAAAACGGTGAATTAACATTATTATTATTATTGAGACATACTAGTCGTTCGTCTTGGTAAACTTATTGATATTTTACTAGATATATTTTTTCAATTTCTGATTACATTTTCTGTAGCAAAATTGGGTTTATTTCCACAAAAAAAAACAATTCATATTAAACCCAATCCATTAATTTTCTCAAATTCTCCATTTATTTTCTTTAACGACATATAATCTACTTTCGTCTGAATCATGTGTTTCTTCATTTGTGTTGTTCATGTACCCAAAAATAATATTCATACTTTTTTATTCCAGAAGAACATTATTTCATCTTGTCTCGTCTCTTTTTTGAAGAATGAGAAGATTGTATTTTGTTTCATCTGCAAGAATATGAATCCGCTTATACATTTTTTTCTGCGCCTCTTTTCTGTGATAGAATGTACCCGAGCCAGACCTCTACTGGAGTATATTATATTCCGCTCACGAATGTTACTCCATTTTAATGTTGAACTCTGAATAATTAAACGGTACACTCAACACAACTTCTGTGTTGAGATGTATAAACGTAAAAGTTACTGCTGCAATAACATGTATATCATATCGGATACAACGTTGAGTTTCCTACTTGATTATGGGATGGAGTCGGTTTTCAGGACTCTCCCTAGAGAATTTGATGGATGAAGTGCCAATCTGAAATACACCTGAACGTTTCACATTGAGAAGTTCCTCTGCCACAACTACAAAGCGGAATGAATCGGACATCTTTAGTGGTGGAAATCATAGGGGAGACTAGGACCAGCTTGAAGAGAATATAGTTCTATATATCCAGTTGACAAAGTTTATTGGGATCAATTATATTACTTGGTCCAATTTTTAACTACAGAAAATATCAATGGACATTTGTGTCTATATAAGATGAAAATAATAATGAAAATATCAATAATAATGATAATAATAATAGGTCAGCCGCGTGATGGGTATAGAGGTCCCTGACACGAGATGCAGGGCCCGCCGTGGAGGGCCTGAGATCATCATGCACTTGCTGTCAGCATGTACAGCATATGCGGTCTCAGCCTATATCCATCGTCATAATGCGGCGTTACGAGTGCTGTATTACCATTTACGACACTCGTACGGTATCGATGAGACACCAGTGCTGCCATACGCTCCGGGGGATATTGAGTCCGTTGTGGAGAATTAGAAGTGCCGAATTCATTGGAACTACTCATTCCCCACCCTCAGGCAAATACAAGCCAACAAGCCTGATGTAGTCCTCTTCGACCGCGAGCAGAAAACGATATACGTTATGGAGTTTTCGGCTCCGGGCGAGACGAATATCGTGCGAAAAGAGGATGAGAAACAGACGAAGTATCGGGATTTACTCTTCGAACTACGCAGACTCTATCCAGACCATTCTATAAAGATAGTGGTTCTGATTATAGGAGCCCTTGGTGGAATTATGCCAACGCCACTCTCAAACCTGGAAATTATACCGGCATGCCGTAAATCGGCAGAATCTCTAGCCGGCCGCATGCAGAAGGCAGTCATTCTCGGATCGTTACGTCTGCTCAGGACACATGATTCTCGGACCCAATGATCTCTCACCTCACGGACGTGGGGAGAGGTCGTTGGTTTTATGTAACAAGCGCGCCCTTCCGAATGGGACGGAGTTTCGGAAGTAAGGGCCTGACTGGAAGTGTGTAAAACGAAAAATAATAATAACCCGATAAAATAGTGATCCGATAGTAATTTTTGTCGGAGTTCAGTTGGGATTGGGATCAGTATACATTGAAAATAATTGATAAAGAAAACCTTTTTAAAAGCAAGCTTCTATTCAAATATCCTGAAGGGTACAAAATAATTGCTTTGGATGTGTGACGTAGGTTATTCCGTGAGTTATAGATTCAAGAGCTTGTCGCGCAAAGTTCTCATTTCGAATACAGATGCGACAAGCTTTTGAATCTATAACTCACGGAATAACCTACGTCACACATCCAAAGCAATTATTTCGTACTTTTCAGGGTATTTGAATAAAAACTTGATTTTGAAAAGGTTTTTTTATTAATTATTTTATTTTGAGCTTTTTAGTAAGTACGCCTCAATCTATGCATTTTTGTTAAAATCGTTCTTATGGGGCCTTTTTTCTGTAAGTTCTGAGCTATCTAGTTCTTCAACTATCTAGTTCTTCAACCATCTAAAGATTAACTCGTCCGTCATCCTGGAGTGCCATCTTCAATCTATGAATTTTGACAAAAAATCAATAATCTCCGACTAAATTCATAATCTCCGACATCAAAAACCCCTAACACTCACACACCAATTTTCAATCGAATTGGACCATAATTACAAATTTCGTTCACCATCTTGGAGCCGCCATCTTGAATTTGTAAATTTTGATAAAAAATTCATAATCTCCGACACCGAAGACCCACATATACCAATTTTGAATAGAATCGGACCATAATCACATGAATAGTCGGACATTTCGAAGCCGCCATTTTGCTTTTATGAATTTGGTCAGAAAATTCATAATCTTCGACCCTGAAAACCCCCACATACCAATTTTGAATCGAATCGGACCATAAACACAAATCTCGTCCGCCATCTTGATGCCACCATTTTTTCTTTCTCTAACAGATGCATAATGTCACGGGAACTATGAACACCTGCCCCATTTCACGTTGATCAAACAACTAGAAGTGGGTCGAATTTAACTTGCAAGATTTGATGACAAACATCGTGACAGGTGAAACTGAATAAAAGCTTGTGAAAACTATTGTTTTTTTTTTGCCGACGTTTCGAATTCAATAAAATTCATCCACAAGGCTCTGCAACGATGGTTTCTCAAATAATAAAGTATAAAAAATATAAAAAAGTAGTTGTTGCTTGCCATGTTGTATAACTGTAATTAACGGTTTTGTAAAATATTTGGAAAATACTTACAAAAAGTAGTATTTCCCTGGTTGAAATGAACACAAACAAAAGTCCACAGGCACACTGGTACATATCATACATAATAAAAATCTAAGATTGGGAAAAGATTTAAGAATAAAAAAACTTTTCAATAAGAAATAAAACCGACGAAAAAAGAAACTGAAAAGCAAAAAATAAAATGAACCTTTTTAGTCTCAATAACTAAGCTCCTTGAATAATGTTAAGTAACTAATTTTCAGTCGGCGCCAAACAAACAACCAAATTAATTACGTAAAGCGTGAAATGTTGGCAGCGGGGTGCGCGGATCTCGAAGTCAATAACAGTGAGACACTTTTCCGAACGGGCACACACGTGAAGGCACATGTCGTCGTGAGTGGTCGTGCGGAGAGCGAATTTTTGGAATGTTATTGTTTATCGTTGTAGATTTCACGTTGCATTTTCATGTTATTTTGTTTTGATAATTCCTTTAAAGTAATTCAATGATCTTCAATAATTTTTGGAACGGAGTTCCTTATCGCGCGTTGCGAAAGGGGGCTAGACGAAATAAATTAAGACCAAACGTTGTAACGACACTTTCTGCTGTAGTTGTGAGGCGTGCGCGTGTTTATCTGTCTGTCTCTCTCTCTTTCTCTCATAGAAAGCAAGCCAGTTATTTTCGTTTCGTCTTTCTATTTCGCATTGAACAGTGTGGTGTCGCGACAAATATTTTTGTTGAGTGTATACAGGTTTTTTGTACATAATGAATAATAATAAAAAATAATAACAATAATGAATCCTGACAGTGTTTCTGCACAAGTTCCGGATATTGCTGCTGGAGTTAGGTAAGTAGAGATTTTATACAGACAATAATGAATGCTTATTTATTTTTAGCAAGTACGCATTATAACCTCTATTTACTATTGTGCTAACCAAGTCATACGCGTTATAATCTCTCCATTATTGTGTGCTTAGCAAGTGTACGCGTCATAACTTCAATAAATTTAAAAGCAAATTATATTTTAATATCACAATATCAATGCGTATGTACCAAAATTGAGCCTACTGATTGAGTTTATATTATATTATATTTGTTAATACTGAAAAAAATATTATTATAACAAAAAAAAAATATTACAATTCCTTCACTAATTGATCGAAAGGAACTTCGTTCCATCCGGGTGTCCCTTAACACCTCTCAACTTTTTTTTTTGGCGCCGACTCAAAATTAGTTACTGACATTAGTTTGGGAGCTTACTTTCCAAGACTGAAGAAGTTCATTTGATTTTTTGCTTTTCAGTTTCTCCTTTTGTTGGTTTTACTTTTTGTTAAAAAGTTTTTATTTTCAATTTTTCGTGGCTGAATCCTACCAATTGATACCTATATTATTTGGATTACTCTTGGAATATTTACCTACCTTACTTCAACTATTAACTGTTATACACTATAACTAGCTGGTACCAGTGACTTCGTCAGCGTTGAACTTAGTTTTTTTTTGTGACGATGATCACAATATCACTGACCCCTTTAGGAACGGAGTTTCTGAAAATACTGAAACACGTATTTCTTTATTTCCAACAAAGACCACAAATCCCAATTTTCATGACCCCAACTTCAAAACTAATCGAACCCTCACACAAACTTTCACTCCCTGGGGGGCTGCATTCATAAGAACACTTAAACATGTATTTATTCATCCCTCACAGGACCCCCCCCCCCCATTTCACTCCTTTAGGGGCTGAATTTCCAAAACCACTGAAATACATATTTTTTCTATTTATAACAAAGACTTTAAATACATATGTGTGCAACAGAATCAATTCAGAGGTGTTGAATCAATAAATCATCCCCTATTTTTCTACCCTCAGATGTGTTTTTTGGGACTTACTTCGGAGCATACCCAATATAATGAAAAAATAATCATCCGAATCGGATAACCCAGTACAGAGTTATGCGTGGTAGAATCGGTTAAGAAGTAAAAATTCAGTGGGTGAACTAACATTCATCTCTCATTCTCCTACCCTTAGGAGTTGATTTTGTTTTCACATCCAAATGCGACTTACTTCGAAGTTAATCATATTAGATGATGATAGTAATGATAATTTATCTCGGAATTTGGTTAATCAAATTGAAAAAGGCAGTATTTAATCCATCGATATCACCTCTAGCGTTAACGCTGTCATCCAGTTGTTCTTGATGTTCAACCATATCTTCCCAAAAATCTCAAACATGACAGCGTTAACGCTAGAAGATACATCTATGGATTGAATACTGCCTTTTTCAATTTGATTAACCAAATGAATTATCATTTCTATCTCATTATTATTGCCGTCGACACCGGTTTTTTTATAAAAAAAACGCTGGCATTATCAATATTTTTTATTCTCAAATATATTCCTAATCTCAGATTTTCACCTCAGTGTTCAGTTGTCTCATTAGAATATATGTACCATTGTGTCTGTGGATTTCCGTTTGTGAATATATTACGTTTGACCATGGTTTACATCCTCAACTACTTCTGGTGGGTACTTCCCAAATATTCTACAAAACCGTTGAATACAATAAAACATAATGTCAGGTAACAATAATTTTTTATACTTTTTAGACTTCATTATATGGGAAACTATTGTTAGTGAGCCTTGAGGATGAATTTAATAAATGAATTTGAAACGTCGGAAAAAAAACAATATCATTTTCTTCAACGTATACTGATTTCAATCCCAACTTAACTCTGACAAATAATAATAACGTTCATTGTGCCCAACAATACAGTTACACACAATAGGTAGGGGTTAGCCTATGGCTGTCTACTACCTCTTTTACGAAAACGAATTCAACCGGATGAAACAAACTCGAGTATGAGAAATTCTGAATATTCAGCATATTGTGATAAACAAGGTGACCCGGGGTTGCATGCAAGCTCCATAACTATTCTATATTCAAGCTCTCGAATTCATTTTATTCATATGATAAATCAGACAATGAGAAACATTCTCAAAATAAAATCTATTTACATACAGGATATCTCAGAATAAGATCTTCTTATTTCGCCGTGCCTGTCTTCAAGCGTGGGCCATCTCCATGACAATTTGGTTGAATTGGTCTCTATCTGTCGCTACTTGGAATAGTTGTTCTACTCCCAGTCCGGTCCAGTTTCTAATATTTTGTAGCCACGATAGCTTTTTGCGACCTATCCATCTTCTGTCCACCTTTCCTTGAATAATCAGGCGAGGGATGTGATATTTGGTACCTCGCATTATTTGGCCGAAGTAACTGACCATTGTTGTTTTTATGGTGTTCAGGAGTTCTCGATCCTTATTCATCTGTCTACCTCTTCAGTGCAGTCCAAAGGATCTTGAGGATTCTTCGATAGCACCACATCTCGAACGCTTCTATTTTATTCAAGCGTTCATGTCTCACATCCGTACAGCAGAATGCTCCATACGTAACAGCAGAGTGTTTTTAATCGTGTCTGAACTGTGAGGTTTCTATCAGTGAGAGTTGGTTTCCATTTGCTGAATGCCCTACGTGCCATTTCAATCCTTGCTCTTACCTCTTCGTCGCACGTTATGTCATTATTCAGCCAGCTACCCAGATATTTGAAATGTGATACCAGTTAAATGTTGTGTCCGTTGATTGTAATCGGAATTGGTTCTATGTTTATTCTACCTACAATTTTCCTGATGTTTACATTATTACCCCATTTCCGACCAGCCTCATGCACTCTATTCAGCAGCATCTGCAAGTCCTCCATGTTTTCCGCAATGATGGCAGTGTCATCTACGTACCTTAAGTTGTTTATAATTTCGCCACCTATCTTTACTCCCTCTGTCCTGCCATGTAAAGCCTTTCGAAATATGTTCTCTGAATGAAGGTTGAACAATAGGTGTGATAGAACTTTTTATTGGTATTTCATATGTAACGCTGTCTTCTAGCCTGACCACGCTGTCTTCTAGCCTGATACAGGTTCAACAAAAGGCGCATATCATGAGTGTCTACGTTATATGATTTTGTACATTGGAAAAGTTTTTTGTGTTTGACTCGGTCAAACGCTTTTTCGAAGTCAATAAAACATATATAGATATTTTTTCGAAACTCACAACTTTTCTGTAGTAGTGTCCTCATGCAGAAAAGGGCTTAGCGTGTACCTAGTCCGCTATGAAATCCAAATTGTTCTTTGCGAACGTTGTTTTCACATTTGGCGTATATTCTATTGAGAAGAATCTTTAATAGTATTTCCAAAGTGTGACTCATTAAGGTAATTATTCGGGAGTCGTGGCACCTATTGGCTTTGTTGTTTTTGGGTACACAAGGGCGAAATAAGAAATTTTGATGGTTTTGTTCGGAAAAAAAACTTTACGAGTAGGCCGTTGTCGTAATTTGACACATCCATACAATCCTGGAGAAAATATGTTTCAACAAAATATTTTAATAGAAACAGAAGTACATCACAAAGGAAACAATTCTAGTGATCTTTACAAGAACAGGATGATTAACAAGAAACAATGTGAACATTTTGAAGAAAGGCTACACATAAATGCATGTTTCACTCAAGCCGCTAGTGTTCTAGTTAATGAGCTCCGAACTCTTGCAAGCATTGCTTTATCAGTTAAAGAGAAAATTTTCACGTTCAAATTCCCCAAAATAGAGAGAACAATAGGAAAAATGCACTTTCCTTTGATTATTCATCGTTTCGTAACCATTAAACATATTTTGGTGTGCAACAGTCCACAACCAGCGATGACTTCCGATAGCATAATAATACATATCATCAGAAAATTTTGTTTAAACTATTTAATTTTTGTCAACCATACCATTCATTCGAATACAAAACGCAAGTCTATTTACAAAATCATTACCATACAATTCCTGATGTAGGTTCAGATGATCAGGGTGAAACTTATATTTCTATATTATTCTATTAACAATACTCTGTGAAATATTCGTTCCGTTCCCTGGTGCTTAATTGAGGATTTTTCTGAATCATCAATAAAACTTGCATATCGTTTTTTTCATTGATACGATCACCAACAGTTTTCTTTTTGGTATGAGACACACTCCAGTCAGTTCAAATCGATCTCTCAACATTTGGAATGACAACACCCGTGTAGATTTTGCTTCTGGAGATTTCTGATGATAGATTCTGCTTGCTAATAGAGGATTTCTGCCAGCTTTGCCAATACAGTAGACCATATCCACTGAATTGTCGCGAGTGAAATTCATTACTACCAATTAGACATAAACAATTATTGAAAGTACACGGATGTATCACATTTCACTACAACTTTCTACCAGATTCCTGTTTTTCTAAAAAATCAACCAACATTGTTCATTCTGCAAAAAATATCGCAAACTTCACAAAGTAGTCCCCACACACCCTATATCGACAAAAGCTCTTCCAAAATGCCATGCAATGATGCAATAAAATATTGGGTGTTCATTTGAAAAAGTCGAGTTATTGCCATTTGTGAATTATCATTTAATAAAATCGTAGTAGGCAATGGAGCTCGCCCTGAATTCGCTTGTTTCTCAAAACATTTCCTGAAGCCTGAGAAATCGACTGGAAAGAAGTTAACAAAGTTATCTTGAATATTTCTGAAGTTATGAATTCTTTTGTAGGTCTATGCACGATACTATTTTGACACATGAATTGTCATATGTCAAAAACTATTGCAGATAAGTCTGGGTGAGTTATATCGGAAATTTAGGGGCGAATGCATGAATGTAGCAGAAATGGGGGGCTGTCGTTCAATGAAAAACAGATCTGAGTAGTGCATCTTATTTTGGAATAAAAAAATCAAGTCGACAGTTCGGATAGAAAACAACAGACTCCTGGCTCACAATCATCTTCTGGAGTTGTTATAATGTGAGCCTTAACAGATTTGACTTGACATTTGTATTATACGATTCGATAATATGGTGATGGGAGAAGAGGGAGAAGAGGAATATTGTTACTATATTCCTATCATAATTTGGTATAAGTTCATCAGTATACATGCACATTGCACTAAAGCCAATCAATTGTTCATCAATATAGCCTAAATTTTCACTAGAATTTAAGTGGGATTCTGAACTATATTGATGAACAATTGATTGGCTTCAGAAAAATGTGATGTATACTCCTAACAAATATGTAAAATATGGAATTTAGTTCGTGTAGTGTAGTAACTCAACATGTGATGTTTTTTCATATTCGAGAATTACTACCACTACTGATAGACGACCACTAAGACTGTGCGTTGAATATGCCCTTATTTGCATTCATGTAAATCTATTTTATAAACACCAAAATCAAATTATTCTACTACTCTTATCTACACAATTATAAACTGGGAATATATATATATATATAATATATATATATATATATATATATATATATATATATATATATATATAATGAGTCAGCAGTTCTCTCAGTTCGATTATATAGATACAATATATTTATATATATATATATATTGTATATATATATAATCGAACTGAGAGAACTGCTGACTCATTCAATCAAATGTGTCAGAATATGTGAATGCAAGACCAAAAAACCGCCAGTCGCAAAGGGTGATTCAACAAATTATTCTTCATTCGAAAATTATCATCAACCATCTTGACATATTTTGACGCCTATTTTTCATTGGAAAACACACAGGTGAAATTTTATGAAAACCTTGAACAGATGGAGGTACGGATGTCCAGGGCTCTGCTCTTCCGACTCAATTGGAATCTTCAAAGGTCTGTAGGCTTTAATTACAGCTCTCGGAACTGAACTCTGTTTTTTTTTATTGCACATAGTCAGATAGACCTGCCTTGGTCCAAATTCGAGAACTTTTCTGATTCTATAGTTTATATGCTTGGAAAGGTAAGGTTGGGTTCCTTCCGAGTGGGGCGATAACCGCCCGTTCCTCTGCGACCTTCTCAGATCTGTTGTGGCTCGATCCTAATTGAAGGCAGTGGAACGGGCGGTTATCGCCCCACTCGGAAAGAACCTGACCTGGCCTTTTCAAGCATATTAACTATAGAATCAGAACAGTTTTCAAGTTTTGACCAAGGCTGGTCTATCTGACTATGTGCAATCATAAGAAACCAGAGTCCAGTTCCGAGAGCTGTAATTGAAGCCCACATACCTTTGGAGATTTCAATTAAGTCAAAAGAGCAGACCCCTGGACATCTGTACCTCTATCTACGGTGAAATATTGTTCGTTCCAGACCCTTGCATCTGCACAGGATGTGCTCTGCCGTTTCTTCTTTGTCTTGACAAAAGGCATCAGAACTTTCTATTGCGCGGTTTTGCGATGGTTCCAGTAAATTCGGATATTTACACTTATTTTCTGAACGGGGTATTATTTTGTTGCCGGATCAAAATTAATATTACACCCCAAATAAGCAGCGACGTACCAAAGTTCCTTCAAACTTCTGGTCAGCCATTCTCAGTAACGGAGCTTAGAAAAAATGCTTCGTTTCAACAAATATATCCGTACTTATATAGATTGTTCATAAGTTTTTCAATATTCAATTCAAGAAAGATAAAACTTAAAAATCATATCTGTCAAAATAAAATGAACTATCGTCAAATGACAACATAAACGGAAGAACCTCTTATTTAAGCAGGATACAATTCACAGTAATTTTCTGTTTGGTGTACATTCTAGAAAAAAAAAATCATCATTGACAGTTGTTGAAATATCAACCAACATACAAGTGAATGGTATTGAAAGTAGCATTCATAGAGACGGTGAAGAAAACATAAAAATCCAACTCAAATATTTTCATTATTGTGACACTTCCGCCACACATACGCCATTTCCATGTGAATTACAATTTTTTGTGATATGAAGTGACTGCACATGGAAATATAAGCTTGAATGGATCACCCGCTATCCCCACATTCACTGAATGATTTGCAGGGTGCGCAAAAAAGTGGGTCCAGAAAATTAAGGAGAAAAACTGAAAATCTCAATTTTTTCAAATGCAAACCCCATTTTTTCTTCTTATGATTCAATTCTATCATGGAAACGAGCCCTAGTTTCCACATCTACGTATGAAATATCCTACAGTTCGTCTTATAATTTCAGGTAAAATAGAGTTGAAGGCTGTGCGAACTCTCTTCTGAAAATCTATTGTTGCTGCTGGCGTATGAAAATACATTTTATTTTTCATATATTAGCTATTAATAATTCGTATCGAGATTTCTCAGACACTAGGTATAGTTCACCTGGAAATGTATTCCAACGGTTCTGAAATTGACGATCCCGAATAGAATGTGGATTGTTATCACACCAGTAGTGCGAGTTTTGCCTGTTCAAAATTCAAATTTGGCAAATTTTGCATCGTCGCACCATATAATATATCAGGGTCTACTATCACTATTATATTCGAGTGTAACCCGAAGGCTCTCACTCTTTCAACATAAAAATAAACGAGTGGGCTACAGCCATTCACGAAATTTTAATTTTGATTGGACAAGGACTAGAGAAGAATCTTCAGTCCTTGCCATGGTGGTAATTCTCAAAAATAGCCGAGAAATAATTTTTGATCTGAAAGTTTTTAGAAATATTAATTTCTATAGAGGATGCAGTTTCCACTACCCTGTATGGATTAATAAATAGCCCATCACTTCAGAGAGCGCCTGGGACGTTTAAAACGCAAGGGGTCGTCTATATTGTAGTCAGTGGCTTCCCTCACAAGAGGATTCTCGTGGGCTATTACACAATAAAATACTCTCTGATTGCATTTTCTGATGATACTTCTGATGGAAGGCAGATTCAAGTCCTCAAGTATCCTTTCGTTCCGCACGTACCACGGAGCGTTCGTTATCATACGCAGAACTCTCATTTGCGCCCGTTCCAGGACGCGAATGCTCGTTCTGCAGGTCTGGCCCCAGGTGGCTGCGGCATACAAAATGACAGGTCTGAAAACCATTTTATAGATCATGACTTTATTTTCCAGGGAAAGTTTACTTTTCCTGTTTACTAACAGATAGAGTGATGCGATTTTCTCATGTATTTTATTTTCAATCAATTTAACGTGTGGCCTCCAGGTGAGTCGGCAATCCAATGTAACTCCGAGGTACTTGACCTGCTCCAACCAATTTATCTCCCTTCCAGAGACAGTCACTCCTCTCTCTGGGTTGTTTCTCTTGCGACCCATCGAGATAGTCTGCGTTTTGTCAGGATTCACCCTTATTTTCCACTCCAGACACCACTGCTGGAGGTGGTCTAATGCATTCTGCAAATAGACGACACCCATCAGATGGTCGGCTGAAGAAGAAAGTAAGGCCGTATCATCAGCGTGGAGGGAAATCTTCACGTGTTCACTCCTGGGTATGTCTGACGTGTAAAGAGCGTAGAGCATAGGAGACAATATTGCCCCCTGAGGAACGCCGGCCTCAATTGCTCTCGAATACGAGAGACAATTGTCGACCTTGACTTGAAATGTCCTACCCATGAGAAACGATTTCAGCGACTTCATCAGACCCAGAGGCAAGTGGAAGTCTATCAATTTTGAAAGCAAGCCTTCATGCCATACTCTATCGAACGCTTTACTGATGTCAAGAAGTATGACATGGGCGCTGTTGTTGGTATTTAATGAATTTAACGTATCTTCCACCAGCCTCAGAACCTGAAGTTCGGTGGAGTGAACTCGGTAGGACATTTCCGTCATCCACTTCATCGTCGAGCCTTTCCAGGACGATTTTCCCAGCCAACTCAGCTGAACTGCAAAGCAGACTGATTGGACGATAATTCTGTGGGAAGGTCGGGTTTCGTCCTTTCTTTGGAATCATCACCACGATGGCATGCTTCCACCTTCGAGGAAATCTTTCAAGGAGCATCGAATTGTTTATTGTGTTCAACAATGACTGCAACTGGTTATCCGGAAAATACCTAATCATTCGATTAGTAATTCCGTCATAACCAGGCGCTTTTCTAGGATTTAATCCTCCAATGTGCGCCCAGCGAAGCCGGACGAATGTCATCCCGATTTGGCTCTCTCAAGGTGCGACGAACCCTATCTTCTAACAAAAGGTCTCGATCCAGATCGTCGTCTGGATGCTCGTTCAGCCAAAATTGACTTTCCATCGAATCTGCAAATGCTCGAGCTTCAGACGCAGAGTCATAGCACATTCCGCCCTCACTGTGAATAGGGGGCAGATCGGCTTTTTTAGTCTTTAAATTTCAACTAAGTTTCCATAATTGATTGTTGTTCTCTAGATTTTAAAGTATATTGCCGAATCTTTCATGCCTAAATTCCGTTATACTTTCTCTTACCTCCCTATTCAACTGATAAGCTTGGATTCTGTCCGCAGGAAACAAACTTTGAAAGGCTCTTTCCGCCCTATTTCTTCCACTGCACCTGCTTAGCGTTCAGCTCCCCTGCAACAATAACGGGTTGATCTGTTTCCATCAGAAGCACATCGAGTGCTTCAGGAAGTATTCTATTGTTTGAAGGGTTATAGGCACTGGTTAAACGAATAGGACCACTCCTCGTGTTGAAAACAATACCTACTGATTCTATACCGTGGGTATCATCATTGGAAATGCCGTGCTGCACGTGCGAATGATAGTGTTCTACCAAAATGGCATCACCACCACCCGGACGCCCAATTCGGTCATTTCTAGGCATTTTGTAGTTAGGAAATCCATCAGGTTGTCCATTAAGACGAGTCTCTTGCAGAAAAGCAACATCAATGTTGTTCTCTACAAGAAACTCTATGAACTCGAGTCTGTTCTGGAGAAGACCGTTATAACTCCAACGCACCGCTTTGATGAAATTCGGAAGCTGCCGTTCGCCCATTAGTTGGGATTGAAACCGATTGAGAATTTTGCAGCAGCTTCTGCGAACTGTGCAAACAGCATCCCCATCTGATCCAAAGTGGAAATAATGTCTTTGGGGCTATTTGTGATTTGAGCTGATTGAGCAGGGGGGCGCCTTGGACAGCCACCACGTATGACACCCCCGCTTGTGTCCTACCCAAATTTACGGGGAAATGTCTTCTTTCGTACTGATTTGAAGCAGGGTACACCCTGCGCCTTAACCGAGGACATTTGGGACATCCCCGATAATTTGCAGTGTGACCCCCACTACAATTCGCACACTTGGCCGGTTCATCACGAGACTTTTGGCATTTCCTAGTGATATGATCCTCACCGCACTTCACACAAGCGGGATCAGCACAGCAGGTCAGCTGACAGTGGCCGAATCTCTGACAGCGGTGGCATTGGCCTACAGAGGCCTGGGTCTCTGTGGCTCAGCTGTCACTTGAACGTTCAAAATATTTGTGACTTGGGAGATATGTTTTTGTTCTTTATCCAGAAGAACGAATACCATTGGCAAAGAATTTTTTGATGAATTCAGTTTGCGCATACGGACTTTGCGCATACGGACCACTGAGACCGGGGCGAACCCCCTCTCAATCAGCTCGTTATGGATGTCATTACAATCTAAGAATTCAGGGACTCCCCTGAAGACTACTCTCAATTTTTCATCATCAGGTAGACTATAGGTGTGAAAAGGAATACCTTGATCTTTAAAAATACTGGATATTTTTCTGTAGTCTTCAGGAGAGTTTGGAAAAATCTTGATCCCGTCAAATACATTCTTTGACAGTTTGTTCAATTTATTATTATTACTTTTGAATAAAGAATTAACAGTGACCCACTTGTTTTTATCTGTGACTGTGATAGGAGGGACGTTTTGTCTTCTGATTGTTTGTGGAGTCTGCTCTGTGGGTGAAGTATTCGTCGCATTGGCATCATCCATATTCAGGTCGTCGACACTCTCTGTACAATTTTGAACTTGGCTGGTCCCTCCGCTAGAAGAGGCGCATTTGGATTCGGGTTCAGCCGCTGGACCATTTTTTGCCGGTTCGTGCATGTCACTGTTCGATGTGACATTTGCCAAACTTTGGAATCTATTTGAAGTTGGAACATTTATCGCAGTTTTTCTACTAGAGTCGATATATGCTACTAGTTTAGAGCTTCTACGATAGGAATAAGATGTCGAGGGTTGATTCTGCGTATCCTGGCAGGGCAGAAAATTGCTCCTTCCTGCGCCTCTTTGTAGCAGGGACATCACCAGAACCTTCTGACTTTCAATTCGATTTCGCCAAAATTAGTGAACTTATTATTGGTATTCTCAATAAATTTTCACATAGGGAAGACAACAATGCCCCAGCACCTCCAGGAGATCGGCCCTCGGCAGAGAACCGATCCCTGCAAGGACTGATTCCTTGCTCGCCAGATCGCAATTTCCAATCAGATTTCCTTCAAATTTTTTGTCTTCAGGGAGATTTTTCAACGTCGTCTCCAATATATATGGTGCAGGTGGGTTAGTTTTCTGTTCCAGGCCGGTACAAGACTGGTTTGGTTCAGGAAAACACACATTTTTCACACTTTTTTGTGGAGCAAACTTTCTATCAAGTATGTTACTTCGCTATACAGGGTGAACTTTGCACCATATAATGTCACTTACAAATTCTTAGTTTTCTTGATTCTTCATAATGGTGAACCCCGCAAAGTTTCAATTTCTGTCATAGTCGGAAAGCTTCAAGCCATGAACTGAATCACTAGAATGAGGATGCAATTCGTATACTATTCGTATACTATACCAGTCCCAATGAAAGCAAACTTCCTATTCAAATAGAACTCTTACCTCAACAGTAATGTTTTGATCAAAGCTGTATGAAGTCACGATTCCAAGACATTTTCAATTTGTATCGGTGTGTTGCTATTCTGAGCCACAAACTTTCTATTTACTCCTTTTGCATGTAAGGAACTTGTGTTTTCTGTTGAGTTCCCAAACATCAATAGAAAACTTTTTTCAATGGACCAGCTAGTTTTCCATTGCGCAACTTCTTATCCATCGTCTTCGATAGCCCAGTTGAATTGAATGTTTAGTTCTGTATTTATTTTTTATATTCGTAATCATATGTCAGAAGACCGTCCTGTCAATAGCATCCTCTCTTCAATGTGGAGCAAGAATTCATCCATTTAGAACTATCAGAAACTATCAATAAAAAAATGCTACATAAAATAGGTCACGAATTCCGTGAAATGGGACATTTTTGGGATAGTAGGTGCATTGGGAAAAATCACTTCACTAATTGAATGGGGGGTGCTACGAAATATTAATAGAAATCAACAGCGAACTGATAAAAAATCATAAAACACAAATAAATATTCGGCGTGAAACATCTGAAAATGACTCTACTGTGGCGTTGATTGAAAGACTAGTAGCCTTCCACGTTGATATTGCTGGGGTTGAAAAATATTGCTTCTTCATATACTCCTCTTCAAACACCTGAAGGTAGAACAGATGTAATATACGTGTATTGGGACACAGTCATTTGCGTCCTCGATAGTGGTTTTGAAAAATAATTAATTTAAAGCAATTCTGAAATGAGTGATGAACGTTGATGTCTCTCGAGCCAAATTCTAACCATTCAGTTAAAATTGCCTTCAGCTAAATTTGTGCTCAGCTAGTGGTGAAAAAAAAGTGTGGAAAATATTATAGTGCAGGCATAGATAAAGTGGCGGTGAATAAACGTCTCATTAAAGGCTAGTTTTCATCACAGCGGATTGCGGATGGCGGAATGAAATTCCGCGTAAGGGATGATCCTCGCATCAAACAAACGTTTTCATAAACGCGGAGCGTATTTAGTGAATTCTAGTAACATTTTTATTTGACAAGATAACTATCTGGTTTTTGACACACGACAAAACATCATTGTCATGTCAAAGGTTGTTTTGATTTCAAAACGAATTGAGTAGTACAAATAATGTAAATATATTAATCATTCAGTATTCAGGTTGAAATGTGGTATAGAAAAAAAATTAACACAAAAATTCGTAAAATTTGCTTGTTGGGACTACTTTATGCATTTTCCAAAATAATTAAAAGAAAACGGCAACCTAAACGATGGTGGGTAAGAAACATATTTTTAAAAACAAAAGCTCAAGGATCATATCATAATCTCTTCTTCGTCAGAATTCATCTTGCCCAACACACGTAACAGAGTACGATTATCTAAATTACTTGAACACTTTAACCACAAAATATCCCCCCTATGTTGTGACTTTAACGACACAAATACAGACCATAAACAAATATAAACCCGAGCTGGGATTATAACCTCACTTATCTAATGTCAAACTGCCAAAAGCTCTGAAAAACCGCCAGAAAGTTAAAAAATGTTTAACATAAAATGAGACTCCGCAAAATGTTAAAATATCCGCAAATATTTCGCGCCATTCACATTTTGAATATTTTCTACCAATCAGAAAAGGTCCGCAACAAAATAATCCGCCATCCGCTGTGATGAAAACTAGGCTTAAGTCAATTCGAAAAAAAAAATCATCATAAATTCGACACTAACAACGTTGAAATTTTGACCTAAGAAAGGAATCCAAGAGTAAGAACATTACTTGTAAAATATTGAAAAAGACTCCAACACCATTAATAATAGAAACCTGAGTCAGATTCATAACAACCTATGGGACAATGGGAAAATGGGATAACGCTTTTATAGGATACGGGATAATTAGATAAGGGGATATTAAGATAAGGGATAACGGGAAACAGGATAACAGGAAACGGGATAACGGGAAACAGGATAACGGGAAACGGGCTAACGGGAAACGGGATAACGGGAATCGGGATAACAGAAAACGGACTGAAGAGTTCACGGGATGGAAATTGGTAACTATATCACTTCGCTATGATGACGGTGACCGGATATGTAACAATAAAACAACCACATTCCTTCACAACCAAGTGGAACCAATATAAGGGAACGGAATAACGGGACAAAGAGATAACCGGTTAATGGGAAATAGGATAATGGGATGATGGTATAGCGGGAAAATGTGATAACATCATAGGAAAAAACGGCAATCCACGGGATAACGTGACAATGGGATAACCGGTTAACGGAATAACGTTGAATGGCATAACGAGAAACAGGATAACGGGAAGCTGGCAAAGCCACAGGCGTAGGCTAGATGACACATTATATTTAAAAAACTGTTTTTCACTATGACTCTTGCTGTTACAAAGGTTCATGTCTCAAAACCTTGTCTTTATTTTTATTTTTTTTTGGAGTTACAATAGACATTTTCCCCACCGTAATAAAGTTTGATGGAAAAAGAAGGAAATCAATAATTTTTCCGCAGTACAAAGTGAAAACTTGATATTTTCTATGTGAGCTACTTCATTTTCATTATTTCCTCATGAAATATTTTTCTTTTGATCGATTCCTTGAAAATTATAAAAAAAAACTTAGGGTAATAAGTAAGTAAGAAAAAAGATTCATATTAGACTGCTGAAGGCTAGAATCCTACACTAATTAGCAAATCAAAATCATTCTCAAATAACGCAATTTCAGGGTAATCATTGAAAAAAAGTATGAGGTGAATTCTCCATCTCGACCTTTTCGCTCCATACATACCTTATATTTTCCTGTTTTTGTCGAAAATTGGCCTTGAACTAAAAACTATTTTGTTAACGCTTGAATGATATATTTGTAAATGTGAGATTTGAAAATTGGTCTTGATTTTTACCAAAAAGTAAACAGTGGAAAGTTTGCGATAATTTTATTTTCTAGAAGTTAACAGTATGATATTATATTTCCAAAAATGCCACCTACATTTACGAAACAAGATAAAATTGAACTCAAAATATTCAAGCAGTAGCATTCAGCCAAGAGTTTAGAGGAAATTCAAAGGAACTGGTTCTGTCGATAATTTATACCGAATTTCTCATGAAAGTACCATTGCTAATTGAATGCTTCAAATGTATTATTGGTAATTATCAAGAATCCTCAAATATCAATGAGGCAACTTGCTGTTGAAACAAGCGTTGCTAGAACATCTGTTGGGCAAATTTTCCAAAATTTCTACCCATACAGACCTGAATTTGTGCAAGTTCCAAAAGACATAGATCATGATTTTAGTGCCTATCTTCAGAGTTTCGATTCATTTTTGTTTTATTCACGGACGAAGACATATTTACTTCTAATGGACGTTTTAGCTCTCAAAATTGTCAGTGGTGGGTTACTGAGAATCCCCATTTTGTTGTGCAACATAAAGACCGATATTATTTTATAGTTGGTATTTGGTGCGGGATATTCCGATCAAGAATAATTGGGCCATGTTTGCATGCAAAACCAAAATTCACAAAGTTATTTAAATAAATAAAAACGGAATTGTCGGAGATCTTAGATAATATCCTACTGTCTCAGTGTATGAAACTGTATTTTCATCAGGATGCCTTATCAATCCACTCGACCCTAGAAGTGAGGGAATGGTTGGATCGTGAATTTGGTGAAAAGTGTATTGGGCGCTGTCGTTAATCCTTGGACAGCTAGGTCACCTGACTTCTGCCCTCCAGATTTTTTCCGTATGGATATTTGAAACATTTTGTTCAAAAATTGAGGCCCTCGAGGGACAGAAACCCCTTAGAACAGTAAATAAGAGATTGCGTTGCATTAATTACCCCTTCTATAATGCAACATGTTCGGAGAGAAATGTTGCCCAGGACAATATTATGTTTTATGTATGACATTTAGAATTCAAGTGATATTTTTGTTTGATGATTGCAATTGAAATTAAGTTACTCAAGTATGATTTTCATTTGCTGGTTTGTTAGGATTCTAAACCTCAGTTTTGAATCCCAATCACTTTTAGGATATTTATTTTGACAGAAGGAAAACGAGTTGATATGGAAAGAGGCGATTCAGTTAGAATATGAATTACATACGAAACTGATTTAAACTATTCGTAATAGCCCAAAGATGGTTGATATAAAAAAAAAATGCCTGGAAATTGGAAAATTTGGATGTATGAAAAATTTGGCGAGGAATAAGACTATCGAGTCACTCATTACCAAAAAAAAAATTGTCCGGCGGTTACACTGTCGCTTACCAAGCAGAAGATCACCAGAACAAATCCCGGTCAGTATTACATGTGTTTTTTATTTCATAAAGACAACCACTGGACAGTTTTGGCTAATTGTGGTTTTGTATTTTCTAATATTCCGAATCAGGATTTTGGTGAAAAAAAAGGACTTTTAGAAATGTTATCAGAAATTCCTTTGTCCTTGAAAAAATTTTAGGAATATATAATATTTAATAAAAATGAATGTTTTTTTGTGTTGGTAAGCTCATAACTTGAGAACGACTGGACCGATTTGGCAATTTTTTTTCGGGAATACGGTATAACAGAATAACGGACCAACGGGATAACGGAATAATGGAATAACGGAAAAATGGGAGAACGGGATCACAGGAAAACAGGAAAACGAAATATCGGGATAATGTGGAAACGGCAAACGGGAAAGTTGAATAATGGGAAGATGGGATTACGGAAAAACAAGATAATGGAAAACAGGATAAAGGAAGAACGGGAGAACCGGAGAACGAGATAACAGGAAAATAGAATAACAAAAACAGGATAATGGGAAAACGGTATAACGGAGAAATGGGATAACTAGGAAATGGGATAATGAAATAAAGGAAGAACTGGAAAACGGGATAACGAGATAACGGGAGAACTGGTTAACGGGATACCATGGTAACGGGATGACGATGAAGGAAAAACGGGATGGAAGGGTTACGGGTTAATGGGAAGCGGGCAGAATCAAATGCATAATTCAGATGAAATAACGCAAAAAACAAGGAAAAAATTAATACTACGCGGACGAGAGTTTTTAGGGAAAACAATTGGGAATGTAGGAATTCGGACAGAACAACGTCTGTCGGGTCAGCTAGATTTCTATATTATCAATCCATGGATTACCAATACTCGAAACCGAAATTGTGGTTATAGTTTTACGAGTACGGTTAAACGGAGTATCTTTGAACCACTCAATTCGACACATATTTTGAAATGGTATGGCAACACTGGTTTGAAAATGAATTTTGTGAGGTAGGCAAACCTGAGTTGCAGCTTACCACTCACCTACTTACCTACAAAACTGACGTTCCAAGGGGTCTGCAAACTTTCGTTGCTGTAGCCGTAAGTATTTGCAACACATACTCACGGAATGTATATGTCATAACAATACGGTATCCCTACAAGAAATTTAAAATAGTTCAACACACGTTTTGTTTATTCATTTTTATCACAATGTACTTCGGGGTTACTTTGAACGCGTTGAATGAAACCCCAGGTTAGGAATCGACTTTGCTTTTTCTTGTAGAAAATGGTGCGAGAATTGCCAAAAAATATAATATAAAAATGGATCAGCCGTTTTAATAGAAATAGTGGACGAATTCTTTGTAAATTTCAAACAAACTACTCAGGGCGTTGAGCCAACGAACATACTCATTCACGAATGAGGGAATTTTGTGGCATAGTGGACAAATTATCAAATCAAACAAAACAAGCATTCTCAAGTGGGAGTCGAACCCACGACCTTATGGTTTCTAGTAAGTTTAGTGATCCAATATGAACATCAAATATTCAGGAGGTTTGTTGAAAAAAACTATTGTTTCCTTGCCAGCATTTCCAATTTCATAAAATGCATCTTCAGGACTCTGTAATAGAGAGTTTTTGAGTTGAAGAGGTCGAAGAATAGTAAAAATGAAGAAACATTTGACCACAAGAATCGGAACATTTCACAGTGAAATAGATTTTTTCAAGAAGGACAGACTTTCCAAAACTCAGTTCATCGGGTTGGATGTGAATAAAAATAATACATGAACAGGCACACAAACAACGAGGATCACTTTCACGGTACAACAGTTTAACATCAAGTACGACCGATACTGAGATGAAATTCAAAAAATATCTGTGAACCATATAGTTCTTATATCAATAGAGAAAAACAATTGTGGGTGAGAACGATAACAAATCATTTAGGAAACTGACTTATCAAGTTCAAATAGGACGTGTTCAATCCTTCTATATCTCTTCTGGTATTGGACAATTCCCATTTCGCTAAGAAGATTTTTTATCACGTATGAAGGGGTTTCGAAAAATCAAGAGAATGATCATTTTCTCAAGTTTGTTCTACTTGAACAGTGAGATTTTAGGATTTTTTTGTTTTTTTGTGTCCCTATCGTATTCAGATATGCGTTAAAATAACGGCCAACGTAGCATTTTGTACAATTGTAACAGTTGATTTTATAGGCGACGTTTGGCTGTGGATTGGGAAGAGTTTTTTATTTTGGCGAGGATAAAACTTCATGCCAACGGTGTTGTCGTTTAAAAATGCGATTCTGGAATTTTCTTTGTTCAATGTTTTTGCAGGGATTTTCAGAGAGATTTCTCACATACGGTATTCTGTAATATCTTATTGGTTTTGTTAGGAGGTTTGTTATCCTGAAGAATATTTTTGATGAGTGATGGAGGGTAATTGTTTTTTTATAGAAATCAGTTGATTTGTTCGAGTTTTTTTTTCATGACATTCTGGGTTTGAAATTTTTCAAATTCCCAATTAAGTTTATTTCATGTTGGGAATGATGTGAACAATAGTTGAGGAACCTCTCTGAATAAGTTGGTTTTTAAATCCTCAATACGTTGTTAGGAGTATTAATTAATTTCAATCGTGCCTGGAAACTCTGGAACACGTTCAGCATTTCAGATATATCATTTCTAGGAATTGCTGTGAAAATGTCGTCTACATATATTTTGAAGAAGGGACAGAGAAAGATAGTTGGTCAAAGCATTGTTGTTATAGTTCTGACATAATGAGATCAACGCAGATAAGTGCCATTCAATAACCCATTTCTAAACCATATATCTGTATGTAAAAAGTTCCATTATAATTGAAGTAGGTGGAATCTATACAGAATTCGAAAACTTCAATGAAAGTTTCTAACGTAGTGTATTCAGAAATTTTATTCCAACATTTTTTGAGAATTTTTTTTGTTAGGTCATCTGGAATGCAGGTCATCTGGAATACATCTGAAGAAATAAGTATGTTCTTTTCAGGAATTGTTTTGTCACGAATGAAATTGGAAAGGGAAACATTCTCAATTGAATATTGATAGAGATATTCTTCTGTGGGAATTGAAAAACCCACGATTAAAATGAAGTTATTTTTTTGTGAATGTCTAACAGGAAACAACTACTTCCCCGGCTGAAGCCACGCTGGACATTGAACTACATCTGATAGATATTCTGAAAATGCCCTAACTCAAAAGAAAAAATCTGAAATTGAAATTTTTTTGTGAATGTCTAACAGAAAACAACTTTTTTCCCGGCTAAAGCCACGCTAGACATTGAACTACATCTGATACCAAAACCCAAAAAAAAAAAAATTAAAATTTGCATTTTCATTCAGATAGTTATTTGATTTTCTATCCCAGTCTCAATTGAGAACTCATAAAGATGAATGAGGCAAAGAAGAATGTTTTCCAAACGAGAGTACTCACCAGAAATCATTCGTAACATTGACGCAGGAGAGACATCGCATTCACTAGGTCTTCAATACATTTTTGTCGACGAAAATCTATTTCACGATTCCACGATCATCAGGAAGACCGGAAGAAATGGGAAACACATTTTCAAGAAGCAATCTCACTTTGCAAAGATGGAAAAAGTTACAATCATTTCTTTTGGAGAGACACTTTGAAATTAGTGTTTTCTGACATTAAAACCTGTCATGGGGTATGATAGATTGATTTGTTGAAAATATTAACATGATATTTTTAAAATCAGATGTGGGATCATCTGCGACTGGAAGATAAACTTTAGTCACTATCTTCCATCGTCAAGATGACCTCTCATGTTGAAAAGGGAAACATTCTCAATTGAATATTGATAGAAAGATTTTTCTGTGAATTGAAGAATCCACGATTAAAATGAAGGTATTTTTTGTGAATGTCTAACAGAAAACAACTACTTCCCCGGCTAAAGCCACGCTGGACATTGAATCATTTCTTTTGGAGAGACACTTTGACGATGGGAGATAGTGACTAAAGTTTTTCTTCTAGTCGCAGATGATTCCACATCTGATTTTATGAACATCATGTTTATATTCTCAACAAATCGAAATTGGAAAATTCGGAAGAGTCATTAACATGATATCCGTCTTTTTCAAAACCGTGTTTTAGTATTTCACTAAGCGATTTAGACAGCTTTGAAACTGACAATGGGTCTCAAAGATGTATTTTCTGTGTGTATTTTGAAAAAAAAACATTTTTGGTTGTGAGGTATTCTGCAAATTTTTCATTTATGTAGTTATTTTCTCAAAGTATTTTCACTACTCTGTTATTTTATTATTGTATTTCGGTGATATGGTCCTCAGTTAACACCTTGTAATCACTCAACATTCCATTAGCATTTTCAATACATTCTTTTTTGTCCAGAATAACAGTTGTATTACCCTTGTTCTCTCTTGTTATTATCAATCCAGGGTTTTGTTTGAGAAAGGTGTGAGTAACCTTTATGTCATCAGAAACTTTCTTGTATATTTTTTTGCTGTCTTCGAGTTTGTTGAAAGTTCTGAAGTTCGTCAAAATATTGACAACCTTGTTTCGTTTCTCAATTTTTTCCTCACTGGTTTCAGAATTAATAATTAAATGTTCAACGTCAACTGTCATGTCTCTGAGAGGGATATTTTCATTATAATACGGAAAGTTGAACTTTTCTACCATACTCAGTAGTTGCTGAATATTTTGGGGTATTCTATATGTTAGTTTATGAATGAACCAATTTTTTTTCTAAAATTACAGGGACAGGATTGTGTTGTTCTTCAATCAAAAGTTTCATTATATCAATTTGTAACTTTTTGATTTTGTTGAAAATGGTATTGTATAATTTTTGTTGGTTTGAGTCAAAATTTTAAAAAATGATAAATTGAATGGGTTTTGAAACTATCATTATGTCAGAACTACAACAATGCCTGGACAAACTATCTTTCTCTGTCCCCCACTTCAGAAGATATGTTGACGATATTTTCACAGCAATTCCTGAAAATAATAAATCTGAAATCCTGGACGTATTCCAGAGTTTTCACTAACGATTGAAATTTACTGTAGAGAAGGGAAATAATAATGCCTTAGCTTTTGTAGATACTAAAGTCATCAAAACTAATCATAATGACGTGTTGAAAGTAGATGGTATCATAAACCAATTTTTTCAGATATGTTTCTTAACTATTTTTCACATCATAATTTCCAATATAAAATAAACATCATTGAGAATTTGAAAACAAGAGCGCTCAAAATTTCAAACAAAGAACATCATAAAAAAATTATTTGAGAAATATCTCTGAAAAACTTGCCAAAATGTCGAACTAAAAGAATTCTAGGATCGCATTTCCAAACGACAACATCGTTGGCCAAAAGTTTTATTCACTTGAAAACACAAAAACCCCTACTAATCTACAACCGAACGTGGTCTATAAAATCAACTGCTACAATTGTACAAAATGCTACTCTGGTCAAACAGGCCATAATAAAAAAACGCATATCTGAACACGATAGGGACACAAAAAACCTTAATGCCCAAAATCTCACTACTCTAGTTAAATGGTAATTCTCTTGATGACCCCATCGAAATGATCGAAATTGTCCACCAAGACAGCTACAATACCAGAAGAGATATAGAAGGGTTGACTACGTCCTATTTCAACTTGATAAGTCAGATTCCTGAATGATTTGTTATCGTTTTTCACCATAATTGTTTCTCTCCATTGATACAAGAACTATATGGTTCGCAGATATTCTTTGAATTTCCTCTCAATATCCTTTTGTCTCGAACTTGATGTTGAACCTGTTTTCCCATGAAAGTGATTTTAGTTGTATCTAGAATGTCTGTTTGTGTATTTTTTTCATTTAGATCCAACTCGGAAAAGCGAATTTTTGGTGAGTCTTTCCTTTTCAAATAATCTATTTCACTGTTAAATGTTCCAATTCTTGTGGTCAAATATTTCTTTATTTTCAGTATTTATGGAGCCCGTCAACTTACAAAAACTCATTGTTATAGAACCCTTAAGATGCATTGAATAATATTCGAAACGCTGGCAGGGAAACAATAGTTTTTCTTCAACAAAATTGATCCAAATCCCAACACACCTCCTCAATATTGAACACCCAACTATGATGAAACAAACCTGTCGGATAATCCAAGAATAAAGAAATGTTTATCCAAACGTCAGGTGAAATACCCTGAGATAATCAGGTACTTTCCAAAAAGTGCCTGCCACCTTACGTAGTTTATATATTCGAGATTTCGTGGACAACATGGATGGAAAGCGATCCAGCAAGAACCCGTTATGGTGGGTGGTTTGATGCGTTTGCATTTCACGACAGGTTCAACACGATTTTTCCATCAGCTGCAAAAATACTGCCAGGAACCAAAGTTCTTATTCGATAAAATTCGTCCAGCCACTTAGTTTTATCAATGCAAGAAATACAATATATTTTCTTCTGTCTGCCAGCCAATCCAACACATCTACTTCAACACTTGGATGCAACTTTTTATGGGTCATTGAAACAATATTGGCATCATATATTGGATGAATAGATAATTATACCGTGAATCACAAACACTTACCAAAGAAAAATATCCAAAGTTACTATTGAAATATTTCATCCAAAAACAATCTCATAATGCTCTACAACTCATTAGCTGAATCCATCCTATCCTACTGCATCACAGTATGGGGCGCAGCCTTCAGAAACAAAATAACCATACTACAAACAACACAAAATACATTGCTAAAAATTTTCCTAAAAAAGAACAGACGTTTCTCTACTGAAAAACTATACCTAGAATCCAAAGTTCTCAACTCAAAACTACTCTATGCTCACCAATGTTTGAAAATTTTTTATAAAAACCAAAACAAATACACGCAGAATAAAATTCGAATAACCAGATCCACTTCGAGCATGAATGTCGACATGAAACAGTTTAAAAAAACATTAACACAAAGAACATTTTTTTTTGTTCCTAAATTTTTCAACGTGCTCCCACCTGATTTAAAACAAAGATCTAACCAGAAAAAGTATAAAACAGAAACAAAATCATATATTATAAATTTCCCACAAAAATTTTACGATATTCTGAATTCAATATCAACCTTAACGTACTCAAAAACAAATACTCCATCACCATTTGTTATCCAGTCCCAGGTATATAACTCTCACGTAAGACACGAAATTGATGAAACTTAATATAATATCACATATGTATTACAATCTACCTAGTATGATGATCATGTACATATTTATTTGAAAATTTTTCAGACTGCACGCATAGCAAAACAGGCAATCCTGCCTAGGCTACTGCGCCGGATCTGGAATTTTCATCATGAAATGAAAATGTGAATCTCATTGTAAATTCTATGTACCTTATTAAGTGAGAATGAATTCAATTGAATTGAAAAAAAAAGTAATTCACCAAATTGTTTCCAAAATGGAATGAATGTTAGAAATTATGCAAGCTGGTTTTGAGGCGTGTGGAGTTTATCCATCAGACCCACAACATCCCCTGAAAGGTTTACCGGACCATCAGCCTGAGCAAAATCAAGCAGCATTACAGAAATATATGTTTACGGCCGTATGATGTTTCGAAATGATTTCGCGGTGTTGATTTACCAACACAGAGACAGGAGAATGAGATTGATGTCCAACCAGGAGAAAACATATTTGTAGACAATCTCAGAGGAAATCAGAAAAATTCAAACACCGTTGAAGAGGACTTAGTTCACGAAGGAACTGAAAATAAGAGTTTGGATTTGTAGAACTAGAACAAGAACTGGAGTCTGATAGATGGAGCACCCATCAGCATATGTTAGAGATATGAAACTAGATACATTTCATTCGGTTCAGTTCAAAGTGGAAACGCTAGTACGTCACTATGAAAAAAAAGTAATTTTCTTCGATAACTGAGAAACCAAAATTTTGAAATTATATTTCTAAGGATGTCGTCGAAAGTGACTCATACATTTTTTTGGCTAAAAGCTCCCGACGGGGACATTATACCCTCTGAATTTTTAACAGCCTTGCCAGACTCAACATTGAAGCTCTCTTTGAAAACTTACTCCAATCCTAGAAAATCCTTGCAGAAAAAAGTTTCGGTTTACCAGATACTCCAATAGTCTCCGAGTAACCCCTGATCAATAACATTTCAGATACCGAAATCTTGGATGCAAGTGGAATCACAATATTAGACGTAAAGTGTATCGATGATCCATGGGATACAACAAATATAGATCAACATGATTTGTTCTCAGATCTAGGAGAAATAATGGTTGAATCTGACCCGCAAAAACATTTCAGGCTCGGGCATCCTTCGGGCAACATAGAAAACATTAAAAACAATGGTATAATCTCCACCTCTACGCCTCAAGTCAAGTCCAGCAAGCAACCAAAGATTAATATATCTGTAATGAAGAATTCAAATTTTTCCTGTGAAAAGAAAGTCAATATCATCAAAAGTAATATTAGAAAACTATTGAATGGAAAATCATCAGAAGTAAGCCCCAAAAAAGTTGAAAGGGATATTAGCCACAGGAGAGGTGAAAATACCTCCAAAGTTGTGATTCACAATGAAAATATAACATTGGACGACACTGAGGTGGTAATATTCAATTCACCAAGTATTTCAACGAAGTCCGGAAAGGCAGCTATCATAACTTCTTGGTGTCTCCAACAAAAACCTATTAACTTCAAAATAATGTAGTGCAACAAGACTCTGAAGTAATTCATGAAAATAGGCAAAACTTGAGATCTTCCAGTAGATACCAAGAATGAATTTCATTGCACGACACTTGAAAAAAATTATAAATCCTCTATCAGAACTGATGGAAGTAGTTTCGAAATCATACAGTAATAAAGATGAAAACATCGATGAAGAAGTGGAACAAATTCTGAACAAGCAGAAAAACGGATCATCAGGGGTAGAAATGAAAAATAGGAAAAAAAATTACTGAATCGGAAATAAGGAGAGCGGCCCCCTTTTTGGTGCTAATCATCTTCGTACATATCTGAAAAGTTTGCAATATATATTTCTCCCCTAACCAGGTAGTATCAAGTTTCAAGATATTCAAAGAAACACTATTTGCTCTAACTAACGCCCATGACATATAGTTTTTTGGAATTTTCCATTCGCTGCTTCATTCGGGATATCTTGATTTGAAACAGAAAGCCATTCAAAGTAACCCCGTTTAAAAAAAAAAGGTATGCCATTGGGACACTATCGATAATATATTCAGAACGTGAATTCATGTCCTCCTGAAAAGTGGGGTACGTGGAGTATTTGCCTTCCAACTACGTAGTTGGTTCACATTCACGGATTTGCTAATAAATGAGATATTCACGGGAAGCATCTCGCCTTGCACAATATTATTTTTCCGGTACCTGAGAAATCGTTATTCGATAAAATATGGTCGCAATTTCTCAATCTCGAAGATTCAAGTGTCCAATTTGATGAAAAAATTCATAAAATGGAAAAGTACGTTGATATCGCGTCAATTTCTATGCATTCTGAAATAAATAAAAACTTCCTCGTTTCACCTTGCCAAAATTTTCCATGGGGATATTTAACAAATCATTCTGCAGGTGGTCTGAAGGAGTTTATTCCACTGATTTTATGTCTTAATGAAACACGTTACTCGATATAATAGGTCTCCCTATCACAATTAACAGGAAAATTAATAGATGAATTCACAGGATTCCACTCAATAACCATGTTATCACGCGCGAACCATTGTTCCGTTGACAGAACTAATCGAATGATCCATTTTCAGTCAGGCAGAGACACCGAAAGCAACTTCAGTAGTGAATAGGATATAGCCTACAAATGCTCGATTCCACTCTGGAGAAATCCGCTCCTTTGTTTATAACAGTGGAATATTTGGTTGCAGAATTAAAATGAGGTCGGACGAGCTGCCAAGTCGTACATCGCAGTGGTCGATCCAAAGAGTTGACTCCGTCAGAAATGGTGAACAAAATCAACAAAATGATATTGGATGGCCGTACACTGAAAGTGCACGAGTAAGCAGACATAATAGATTTTTCGAATAGTGCTGTACATTGCATATTGACTGGAACAATTAACAAGAGAAAGCTGTACGCAGGACACAACAGAACAGAAACAGCATCCTGAGGATGTTTTAATCGAGTGCTTGGCGAAGTTTCACATCAATAAAGCCAAATTTTTGCATCGATTCATAACCATGGATAAAACGTGGGTCCATCACTCCAAACCAGAGATAAAGAAACAATTGGAACAATAAACTGAGAAGGAAGGTTATTTGCATTGATTAACTTCAGAAAGGAGGAACAATCAACGAGTATCATTCGAAATTATTGCAGCGTTTGAGATATAACACCAAAAAATGAAATAATTGTTAAAAAATATTTGTAAAAACAATCTTTTATTCAAATGCACTAAAAAGTAAAAAATTATTGCTTTGGAAGTGTGACGTGAATTATTCCGTGAGTTACAGATTTAAAAGCTTGTCGCGCAAAGGTTTTAGTTCGACTACAAAAGAAACAAGCTTTGGAATCTATAACTCACGGAATAACCTACGTCATACATCTAAAGCAATTATTTTCCACTTTTAAGTGCATTTGAATAAAAGCTTGTCTTTAAAGAGGTTGTTTATTTTGTGCTTTTCAGTACTTAAGTACGCCTAAATCTATGCATTTTTGTAGGAGCATCGTTATTATTTCTGTCTTTCTGAGCTATCCAGACTTTCAAATGAGACGACCATCTGAAAATTAATCCTTCCGCCATCTTGGAATTGCCATCTTCAATTTATGCATTTTTACTAAAAATTTAATATTTTCGTCATAATTCATTATCTCTGACCCCAAAAATCCCGACATACCAATTTTGAATCAAATCGGGCCATAATTACAAAACTCGTCCGTCATCGTCATCTTGAATTTGTGAATTTTGATAGAAAATTCGTAATCTCCGACCCCAAAAACCCCCACATACCAATTTCAAATAGAATCAGATCATAAATACAGAGATCATCGGCCATTTTGAAGCCGCCATTTTTATCTTATAAATAAAAAAAATCACAATCTGCGTCCCCGAAAACCCCCACATACCAATTTTGAATCGATTCGTACCATAATCAGAAAACTCGTCCGCCATTTTGGGGTCGCCATTTTGTTTTTTTCATCCAACAAAAATTTCATAATGCATTAATTTAGAATACTTGCCAAATTCCAGCTCAATCGGATGTCGGCAAGTGCACCAAAATTGGACTACAAATTTTGAACCGGAAAGAATGACAGAATGACAGAATGACAGAATGACAGAATGACAGAATGACAGAATGACAGAATGACAGAATGACAGAATGACAGAATGACAGAATGACAGAATGACAGAATGACAGAATGACAGAATGACAGAATGACAGAATGACAGAATGACAGAATGACAGAATGACAGAATGACAGAATGACAGAATGACAGAATGACAGAATGACAGAATGACAGAATGACAGAATGACAGAATGACAGAATGACAGAATGACAGAATGACAGAATGACAGAATGACAGAATGACAGAATGACAGAATGACAGAATGACAGAATGACAGAATGACAGAATGACAGAATGACAGAATGACAGAATGACAGAATGACAGAATGACAGAATGACAGAATGACAGAATGACAGAATGACAGAATGACAGAATGACAGAATGACAGAATGACAGAATGACAGAATGCAGAATGACAGAATGACAGAATGACAGAATGACAGAATAACAGAATGACAGAATGACAGTATGACATAATGACAGAGTGACAGAATGACATTCGAACGAAGCAAGATTAATGAAAGCTTGTAAAAACCGCTGCATTTGGGAAAAATAAGGTTTTGTTTCAATGCACCAGTTCACACATCCGTTACCGATGCAAAAATTAATAAGTTGCTTTCCCACGCACCCTATTCGCCAGATTGAGCACCGTCAGATAACTTTTTAACCGACAAAAAAAAAGGAGGAGGTTCTCTAGTCGACGCATATATTATTTTTTCAATGTATGATCACGCATAACTTTTCACAGGATAAATCGATTTCGATTATTCTTTTTCATTGGATAGGTGACATTTGAGAATTATAATTTATTACCTAATTTCGTAACTAATATTAAAAGATATTCACACAAATGGTTGAAAATGAAAAACTGAAAAACTAAAGGTGTAATTGGGTGTTCTCTCGCTCATAGAAGAGGACGAATGCTTCTCCACTTATGAGGGATTTTGGGAATATCGGTAATACTCTGGAGTCATTGTACTTGTACCATGTGCCTGCATAAGGGTGCCTACAGTAAGCCGTGTAGTGTCCGCTATAGATTGTTTCACTATGGTTGGAAACAGCATATAAGTTGTTGATAGGTTATAATACGTAGTTGGTCCCATTTGAATAAAAAAAGTCGCCCTTCAGGGTAAAAAAATAGTGGATATTTATCGTTCATCCACTGAATTTTCACCCGTTAACCGATTTTACCACTTTGTACTGGGTTATTCGTAATAGATGATTATTTTTTCATTGGACAGAGTAGATTCCTGAGTTGGTCATTTTCGGATTTGGAAAGGAATAATCTACCCCTAATTGTAGAGAACGAGGGGATTATTAAATCTTCATCTGTGAATCGATTCAGTTGGAACTTGGCACACATATAGGTAGTTCTGAAGACACTACAAGATAATGGATACCTGGAGTTAATTCAGTAGATAGTCAAAAGATGACTTTAGTCACAAAAATGTGAAAAATGAAATCTTTTCAACAGAAGATTAAACCTACGAAAAAATCAACGGAAAAGCAAAATAAAAAATAAACTGAGCTCCTAAACTAATGTAAAAAACTAATTTTGAGTCGGCGCCAAACAAACAATCAATCAATCAATATTTTTCTATTTTTTTCTGTTCAGCACCCAACAGAAATCCATTTACAGGGTGGGACAATTACAGGAACAAAAATGTTCAAGAACAGTATAAACAAAAAGAGTGAAGATATGAGACATGATGAAAATCTATTTTTTTTTCAATGAAGCAATGCTGCAAGAAAAAATGTCACACCTATCATTGACGTCATTGTAATTGTTGCATATTCTGAATAAACGTGAGTTCTTTTGTTCATGTATTTGCGGTAAAAAATATTGTATTGCCTTGAATTGACTCTGGGATCATGGAAATTGAGAATACTTAAAACAGCATTACAGTCTATTTGGCCATGTATCACCTTATGAAGGAAAATCAGGGCCGATATATTCCCTCTATTTGCAAGAGGGGCACGGCCAAATCTTCCCAAAAAAGAAGTATTCGATATTGAACACAAGAATTGTACAACAGGCAGTGTTTTCGTATTCGTGAAGTAACGAGTATTTCTGACAATGAAACCCAGGGCCCTAGAGCATCCGTTACTGATTTTATTTATGTGGGTTGGAAAACTCAATTTATTATTGAATGTGATACCAAAGTCCCGTACAGAATTGGATCTAGGGAGCAGATCATTGCCAATTGAGTAATTATAAGTGATGCTATCCTGTTTTCGTGTGAAAGTAACAATAGAGCACTCATTTGCATTCAACAGAAGGCGATTTTTTTGCACCGAGTGTTTACTCTATCTGAGGCATCAAGTAAAGTGGCACAATCATTCAAGCAGTTTATTCTTTTATAATATTTCAAATCATCAGCATATAATGAACAATTGACTCCGAGATCCTTGATAATATCATTTATAAATATATTGGAAAAAAGTGGTCCCACGACAGAACCTTGCGGAACGCCTGATGTTGGAGTGAATATTTTGGATTTATGACTATGACACTCCACGTAGAGGGAGCCGTTTTTCAGATGTGAAGTGAAAAACGTATTCAAATCACCTGAGAAGCAGGAAACATTCAATTTAGGGAGTAACATATCATGGTCAAATATATGGAAGGCCTTGGAGAAGTCCGTATGAATAACATCGACCTGGAAATAATCATCAAGTGAGTTGGTGATGTACTGGGTAATACAGAAAGGATTTGTGGTTGTTGATCTACCTTTGAAGAAGCCATGTTAAAACTCAGTATTTGATTTTTGACGTGCTTGAAAAGTGGTTTATTGAGCAGGATTCCAAAGGATTTTGAGAAGTTATCAACTATGGTAATCGACCTATAGATTTTGATGACACATTTATTACTTTTTTTGAAGACTGTCGCAGAATATCAGGGAACTGTTTGTATATTATATTACTTTGAAGAAGTTATCAAAACGCCGCCGTGCATCCTGCTGCCATCATTATACGCTTTTCCTAAATCAATTACTAGTTTGTTTGGCGCCGACTAAAAATTAGTTACTCACATTAGTTTGGGAGCTCATTTATCATCAAGACTGAGAAGGTTCATTCTATTTTTTGCTTTTCAGTTGATTTTTTCGTCGGTTGAATTTTTTGTTGAAAAGTTTTTATTGTTCCCAAACTTGAGAAAATGACTCGGTGGTAAAATATTCGCCAACAATGAAGAAGTGAATTCTGCAGTTGATGGCTAACATTCTCACTATAAACAGGGTATCGAAGCATTGAACATCGCTGGAAGGAGTGTATCGAGCTGAAGGGGGACTAAGCAGAGGAATGAATATATTTTTTTTTCAATTTGAGTTTTCTCTGTTTGTCGAATACTTCTGGTACTACCTCATACCAGCTGGATAACAGGACACCGGACTACTCTCACAAGTATTTTGTCATTACTAACACGATGAAACATGTTTCGAGAAAACCCTACTCGACTCAACTCTCTACAAAAAAACACAAAATGCAGAAATACAATAGACCTGACTCAAATTAACTCATATAAGCGAAAAATTGTTTTTTGTGATTTGATATAGCACTGTACATGTGAGCTTATTTTCAGCCAGTAGGTGCCCAGCAAACACGTTACATTACTTGGCAGTTTTGCGAAGTCTCAAATTGCACATTAGAATATTTCTTCATTGTGATCACGCATATTTGTTAAAACATATATATTTTGCGACATTGCTTTGATAACCAAAATTCTAAAATGCAGTGATAATAATATGAGGATATTAATAACCACAATGCCATCCCCACAAAAAGTTGTGAATTTCGAGTTGGAAAGTTTGTCTATTTGAGAACATCACAATGTTTACATGAATTGGATAATATTCCAATTTCTTTTCGAGTGTGTCACTTTATATTCCCAATGTGGCTGTTTATTCTTTTGAATGTCATTGGAAATTCTCTGCACAGTTTGGCCTGGTTGTCTACGATTCCATTTTGCTCTCTCAGAGGGCAGATTTGTTGAAGAAATGGTACAAGTATTGTTGAAGAAATGCAGTGAGTAGTGAGTGAGTGTTTGCAGTTCTACATTATTTAATTCTAATTATTAATAATTACCGATTATATACGCACTATTAGACAATCATCGCAGTTTCATCTAGCCAGAGGAAAGTTACCTATTTGATTATACATGGTCGTTAATTAGGTTTCCAAGTATGATTTGTGGATTGATACATGGGTTATATGTTCGTTTTTGGTCATGAGTGATATAAAATGGCGTGTAATTCTCATATTATGAATGTAGGAATACTGAGGGAAAATGATATTATTTTCAAGTATTGAATCGCATAATGATTTCAGTTTTTCTTCAAAAGATCCGAATCGAAAATTTAGTCGAAAAAAATAAAATGAATTTGAGTTTGGGCATTCTTCCGTATCTATGACAGAATAGAGAAAATTAATGGACTACCTATATCTCATTATGGAGTATATGGATATTTCCCAAAAGTTTGCTTCTGGCTTCCTTAAAAAAATACAGAAATTCATGCTGTGATGTATTTTCTTTATCTCGGTGGGTTTATTTCACACGTGGGTATATAAAATCACTACTATCGAAATTTCAGTGTTTTGGGTGCAGGATGTTCGTTATTTTGATCTATCATTGTGGAGCCTGAATGAGGAAAACGATTATCGAGCTCATTTTGGTTGATAATCGTCCACAACCGAAGAAAACTCAATAGAATCAATCTAAAAAATCTATGAAGTGTAGAAGAGCAACCAAGTTTCTCATCGGTCAATTAAATTTACCAAGGTTTTGAAAACAGCTATTGATAAAATCTCTGATATGTCAATGGTGGAGTGTCATTTATTTCACATCATTCATTAACCTACTGACAAAGGGAATATTACTTCTGTACGAGGAAACAGGAAGAATTCAGTGAATACAGTAATTTATCCGGCGTACACTAGTAGTGTGCCCTTCTTCCACTATCATACATTGTCTTGATTTATTATATTGATTTCTATAGGTGAATTAATATATTATGGATCGACGTCAGTGTTGGAGCAGAAGTTTTCACCATAATACCTGAAACAGAAATTAAATACTTAGGAGTAGTAATGGATCCACATTTGATATGGGGCCTATATTTGGTATATAATAAAGAAACTAAGAACAATTTTGTATAAATTTAAAGTTATGAAAAGTATATTAACTTTGCGACATCTCAAAACCATCTCTTGTTCGCTAGTTAAAAGCCATCTCCATTACTCAATAACAGTCTGAGGGGGGGAGGGACATCAAGAACACATACAGCGTAGGTTTCAAAAATGAATATTTGAAAACAAAATCCCGATACCCCACAGTAGGAGATTTAAGCCGGTTCTGGCTCTCCCGCCACCACTATGACGTCACATGTGACCTTGAATGGTTGCAGGTGTGCAATGTGTGTGTGTGTTTGACCTTGAGATTTGACTTTGAGATTTGTCATTGAGTTTCGACATTGGGTTTGGTCGACTTTGAGATTCGACTACAGTTTTGACCTTGAATATGACCTTGAGATTCATAACATTAAGTTTTGAGTTTGAGATTTGACCTTGAGTTTTGATGTTGGGATTGTTTCGGCAACCTTAAGATTTGATCTAGTTTCTTTGTTCGACCTTGACTGAAGCTGTGGTGTAGGCATACATATTCTGTGTAGTCATGACCTTCATGAATCCTTGCACTCTCCAAGCGAGGAGGGCATTCATCCTGTGAGAGAGCTAAGAGTGAACTAGGAGTATTGATGAGTGTGTTGATGGTCAAGTGCGCACTGACCTTCACGCTCCCATCTACTGGAAATGGGGTGGGGATGTCTTTTATAAAAATGTGTGGAGTCGTTGATGAGAAATCAGATGTTAGATAATATCATCA